>CM022485.1:21750225-21811260 GCA_011952105.1 Coreoperca whiteheadi
GAGTTTGAGAGTAAGCAAGAAAAGCAATTGAACAGCTGCTGGTTGACAGCTGTACTTCTCCACTGATGTCCACTGTCGGCTCTGTTTGAAACACTCTCTCTCACAGACACACACACACACACTCACTATTACGCAGACGCGGGGGTATGAATGATACATAAGTAGTGAATAATGCAGGCTGTCCTGTGCTACAGTGAGGTGGAGCAGTCATACTGAACTTTTCACTGCTGGGTGATGCCTACTATTACCTGGCAAGTTGCATTAGCTTTGTTGCAAGCAAAGGCCTGGTCCTGAGGTGGTGGTTAACATCAAACTACACTTAAATCAAATCGGAAGCTAGCATTCTGCAGCATAACAGTGTGTGAATACTCGCTGGTTGGTTTAACTGGAGGTGCAAGAAGATTAAAGATAACTGTGACCAGAAACAAACACAATCAACTGTGAAAGAAAATAAGATGCTTTTGACTTCAAAATAATTTAGTCAATCATAAAATTTTAGCCCAATTGTCACGTCCCCATCAGCTGGTTGATGTGGGAATCCACAAATTCACACAGACTTTAAACTCTGTCAGTTTTTTTTCTCCAATTGTATAATTTTGTTAACATAAAACCACATTTACTTTTCATTTTTAGCATTCAGAGAGCTCAGTTACAGTCTTTTCAGGTTTAAATGGATCATTTCCCCCCCACAAAGTCAGGAAATGTAAAAACAAGTGACAAGACTATTAGATCATTAGAAGTGACCTACTGTAAATCTAATTGAAAATGTCTGAGATTTTGGTCACTGTGTGGCAGACACCACATATTCAGTTATCATTAATCTCATAACCCTTATACGAGTCCTGCAATAACAGGGATGATGCCAGCTGTCAGTTATTTACAACTTTAACAACATACAGTGTCTATAGTGTGCCTTATTTAGCAGCCTGGCTGCAATGGTAGCTGTCCATTAACTAGCATGTCAGCAGAACTGCCTGGCACTGCTGGTACAGTATACAGCATGGGTCACTTAATCAATTTCTCAGCAAATGAGAAATAAAACAGTAGAATAAAACTAGACACAAAGAAAGAAAAAATATTCTACAGGGGAATGGTTCTAATAAATGCGTTTGTGGGTGTGTTTCATTTATTAAATACGTCCTCTCTATGCTGCTTAATTAAGACCATAAGGAGATTCTCCCCAGGGGAACAGTATGTATGTGTGTTTATATGAGCCATCTGATGCTGAATAGCTGGATCTTAATACTGATATTGATAACTGGGAATAGAAATCCTCAGAAAGCAAACCAGTGTTATAAATGGTAAATGGACTGTACTTGTATAGCGTCTTTCTACTCTTTCCGACAACTCAAAACGCTTTTACACTACATATCACATTCACCCCAATCATACGCTGATGCCAGGAGCTAACTGCCAATTAGTACAAATTAAACTAGTCATTCACACGCCGAAGGTGCAGCTTCGGAAGCAATTCAGGGTTCAGTATCTTGCTCAAGGATACTTCGACACATGGATGGGGGAAGCCGGGATCAAACCACCAACCTTCCGATTGGTGGACGACCCCTCTGCCACCAAGCCACAGCCGCCCCGGTTATACATTTGTGTCAACATGATCCTCTAATACCTTCACAACACATACTGTATAAAACACTAAAACAGGGTGTGTGAGGTCCACCGCCACATTTACAAATGAGGTTAACATTACAAATTGGTTTTACAAGTTGTTGTGATTACATGTTTGTTACTCACATTGTTTCCCTCTGTGTGGCTCTCAGGCAGACACAGACAGCGATACGGCGTCACAGTGGTATCACAGTGGTTTGCATGGCCATGACACTCGCATCTGGCCAGATGACAGAGAGAAGAAAAAAAGAAAAAAAAGACAAAGATAAACACTGGGATGACCTCAAAACTGCATTGGACAAATTTGCTAATTAAAATATTTATTTTCTTATTACAATGAAAAAATACAAAATGTTACAACAAAAAGGTAAGCGAACAACATGCCACAAGCTCCCCCTCCTTTTGCCACCTCCTTCGTCGCTCATCCATGGAACAGCAGTAGTGCCATTAGAAAGTTCCCATTCAACATTTATAAATGCCATCCTGAGAATTATCAGAGCAACATAAAAGGTAGCACACAGCCCTCTCACACACATTCCCATATTACCAACAGTGACCGACAGCAGCATTTGTGGTCTGACAAACAGTAAATTCATCAAATTCAGTGTCCCACAAGTTTCACCAAAATCAGTGAATACAAGGTTCAAGGTTGATTTAGCATTTTACAACACGGGGTGAAAAACGAGATTGAGATCCAGTTCCCTTTTTTGCTACTCACAAAAACAAAACATACATATACAATGATATACAGTAGATTGGTACCAACAGCATTCTGATGCATGCATGTGGAGTTGTTCTCACGGTGTGAAGACTGAGTGGAAGGCAGTGGAGATGGCATCCTCTGTGGATCTGTTGGTTCGGAAAGCCATGGTGAGGGTCCAGGCTAGCTGGGATGTTGTTCATTATGTGCTGGAGAACCAGTTTCTCAAAGCACTTTATCAAAATTGGGGTGAGAGCCACAGGGGGTTAGCGTAGACACTGCAGACTATTTAAGGTACATGGACGATGGTGGCTGTCTTGAAGCAGGTGGGAACAAGCTCCTGTGACAGTGACATGTTATAAATATCAGTAAAAACATCAACTAGCTGACTGGCACGTTCTTAGTACACAGCCAGGGATGTTATCAGGCCCAGCAGCTTTACTCATATTCAATCTCAGCAGGATTCTTCTCACATCCGCTGCGGATACTGACAATGGCTGGTCAACTGGAGGCAGAGTAGACTTCACAGCTGACTTTGTTTGGGAGATCAAAACGAGCACAAAAGTGTTTAGCTCATCTGGTAACGTAGCCTCACACGATGGGGGCACTCCTGCTTTTGTAGCCTGTGATGCTTTTGATTGCCTATTACATATCTTTGGTGTTGAGGTCTCTGCTTTGCCTCCTTGACGCCAGCTTTCAGTCTCTCTCTAGCGGTGCTGTAAGCTTCCTTGTATGACCGAAAAGCAGCTTTTTTTGGCTCTAAGCAGAGCCCTCACCTCTCCATTCATCCAGGCTTTCTGTTTGGGGAATGATTATATTGTCTTTGTGATCACCACATTTGCTGATGTATGATGTCACTGAAGATGTATATTCCTCAAGGTTCATGTAGTTCTCCTGGGTGGCAACATCTTTGAACATGAGCCAGTCTGTGCACTCAAAACAGTCCTGCAGAGCTTCTGTAGCTTCACCTGTCCACACTTTTAGTGACGTCAGACCCTTTTATCAGCTTTAAATAGTTAAAGTTGTGTTTTTGTACAGTAATCAGTGAGGCCCAGCCGCCTTCCCGCCACAAGTTGACAACGCACATGAGCAAAGCAGTAGATGTTGAAGCTAGTGACAGCCTAACTGAAGGCCTGTCTTGATGAGAGCACTGACAAACTGCATTTTCAAGTCAACCCCAAAAGATTATGGTAACGTATGAAAAGACTGGGGGCGCTGTTTTGCGTGAATACTATCCACTGTACAGCAGGTTAAGACTTTGTCAAATACTGTTTAATATTCAAATGTTAGAAAAACACTTTTAAATTTTGACTGAAATATTCCTTGCATTAACAGGGTTAATTCAAGTTTGAATTTACATTTGTCAAATTACATTTTAATGTTTAAGTTTACATCATTTGGATTATATCTACTATATGCTTCTATAAGGACTGGTTCCTTCAGTATGTAGCCTGTTAAATAGTCACCCTATAGTCTCAAAAACCTGTCTGGGTCTGCAAGCCAGTCACACTATGGGAGGTGTGTGGGGGAAAAAAAACAAAGTCAGGTTAGTGAGTCATTACAAGTCCCTGCTCCAACCTGCAGGGTTGAGTATGAACTCACACACGTGCAAGTCCTCTCTTGGCTAAAATGAAAATAAATTCAAAAAGGGTCTCTAGCAGAGCCGAGCTAGCAGAGTAGCAGGAACAACAAGGAAATGGACCTAAATGTAGAGTAGTCAGAGCTGGTCCAGTTTAAAAGATTTTAATGAGAACAGTCCAAAAACACAGGCTTACGGGATAGTGAAACAGGCAGCATGTCAAAACCAGAAAGCAGTCCGAAGTAGGCAAACAAATCCATTTGGGGAGCAGGCAGAAATCCAAAGTTCAAAATACAGGCAGAGTGTCCAAAAACCAAGGTAAGAAGTCCAAACACTAGAATCACTGAGAAAACAGGGGCTAGTATGCTAAGCATGGAAACCAAGATGACAACATAGAACAAAGGACTCACAGAGACTATATACGCACGCACGCACGCACGCACGCACGCACGCACGCACGCACGCACGCACGCACGCACGCACGCACGCACGCACGCACACACGCACACACACACACACACACACACACACACACACACACACACACACACACACACACACACACACACACACACACACACACGAGGGCAGGATAACCAGACACAGGTGAAACTGATAATCACAGGTGGAAACAATCAAAGCAATCACAGACAGGAAACAAAACCACGTTAGACCAAAATAAAACAGGAAATAACAGAAGACAACCCAGAAACCATAACAGGCTTGATGTTTTTAGCAGTGGATCTCCAAAATGTCCACTGTTGGCTTGCTGGTCCACTGTTGGTGAATGTGTAACAACGCCAAGGTCCATTGTTGGATACGTACACAAGTAGTCACACACACACACACACGCACTGCAGGACACTCATTTAATTATTCATTCAGAAATGTAGTTGCTTTCAAATTGTTCCCTCTGTATATCCTTTCACCTCTTGTTCTCTTTAAACCACTTTCTGTTACAAGCTGGCTAGATTAATCAAATCTGAAGCATGTAAGCTCTGATGATTTTCTCTCTAATCAAATTAAAAGTGTGCAGTATTTCAGATTTTTCGTATCCTACAAGTCTTAGCTTCACTGCCTTTGAGATTTAGCAATGATTTCATTCACTGATATATAACTTAAAAAAGTGACAAGAAAATTGCTAAATTGTAACTTATCCAGCTATTATAACAAAACAATTCAGAAGATTATTAATCTGTTAAAATGTCGTAAAAAAAAAAACTATTTATGAACTTGTTTTTTAGAGGAATAAATACAATTGTGCAATAATGGTGCACCAATAATGGTACACAAGATTGCTCTACCCACCTGTAAATAGGTCTGCTTGTCTTTGGCACACAAAAAGATGTGCATTTTAAATTTACAGAGACAACAGCGCATGAGCAGTGATATCACCACAGCTGAACAGAAAAAGAATAGAGCACCACCGACAAAACCTCAAACTTAGTCAATATAAAAGAAAGGCAGTAAGACAAATTATATTAAAAAATTCAGTGTTTCTCCATCAAAAATTGGCATTCCTTTTACAAATGAAAAACATGCCAATACCCCTAGTGGGGTACCAGTAGCCTTTTCATCCTTTTCTCCCTTAATGACATGTGATATCCGACTATGAATATTTAGATTTAAATAATTGAGTTCAAACATCTAAATGTTTTTCTTATGATGTCTTATGAAGACGTACATAGGCCCTGGTGGTAAATATATTAAATACAATAGCCTTCTAGCCTGGATTTGCTATACTAATAATGCAATATTTGTTATTAACATCATTATATGTACATTGGATAAGTGACTATGGCGACCTGCTGGGGCAGTGCTGCTGTGTCTACGGTGGAGGGGAAGCTGGAGCTGCTCGGTTGTCCGTCTGGACCCATCATCTTCCCTTATGTTTTACAATCTACACATTTCATCATAATTATATATATTACAATTTTGCCAATGTCATCATAATTTTATGTACTATGATTTTCTGCTATGACTCTATTGCATGTCTGTCCGTCCTGGGAGAGGGATCCCTCCTCTGCTGCTCTTCCTGAGGTTTCTATCATTTTTTTTCCCTGTTAAAAGGATTTTTTTCTAAGGTAGTTTTTCCTTAGTAGAATCGAGGGTCTAAGGACAGAGGGTGCCGTATGTTGTACAGATTGCAAAGGCCTTTGAGGCAAAATGTGATTTGTGATATTGGGCTATATATAAAATTGAATTGAAAATTGAATTGAATTGTCTAATTAACATTATTGTACTAACACTGCACATATGAAGACTACATTCCTAGTCTGGGTAAATAAGTGAATTTAAACTAATAGCTTATTGGAGATATAGCTTATTGGAGATATATTGGTATAGGCATATATGTCCGCTATTAATTAACAAGTGCAGTAGAGAAATGTCAAAGACATATTTGAAGTTTGCTGCTCATCAGTACATATTGTTTAAAAACAATACAAAGTTTAAGGAATCCTTATCAATGTTTGCTTACAATATGTGTTTATCTTATAATCTTATCTGATTTTTAAAATTCTAATGGTTGGGATATGAGAATCACTTGCTATATTTAAATACTGCCAAGTTTTATCAAAAATCTGACATTTCTGTGCCAAATTTTAATGCAGTAGTGTAACGTAAGAGGGACTCTAACGTAGGACAATCAATGCTCATGAGTGCAGACATTCACAAAGACATACACTCAAGTTATGAGTGTTTTCTCTCTTGCCAACACGCCTATTTACATGTATTATAAAGAATGAAGAGTGAAGAGATAGAGAGATGGAAGAAGAATGAAAGAGAGGGGGGAGACACGGAGGGATGAAGAATTCACAGACGAGATTTCAGCAGCTCTAAATCTCTGTTTCTCCTACTTCACTGTAACAAGCTCCTAATTAAAACAGCTTAGAGGCAGGAGGAGGGAGAGAAAGAGTTAGAGACGATTGCCTCCTGCATAATCCTATAATTACCACAGTCATAAAAAACAGTCACTGTCGGTCTAATGAAGAGATGTGTTCACAATTACTCACAGAAAGCTCTGCTGAAACTCAACAGTCAAAATATTTTTCTAGATGTCGAACTGCGCTCACACATTTTTAACAATTCAACATTGAAAAGATCAAGGGTTTCTTTCAACCAATTATGCCACTTAAATACAATTTTGACAAGTGACAGGATTGACTGTTAACTAACAAAATTTGAATTATGCTACATATCGTGGGTCCTCTACATTAATTAGTGTGTAATATCAAGTTCTTCAAGACATACCACAGATTTAAATATCCAGATGAACTCAATTATCATGACTGCAACTCAAACACCATCGGCAACTTTCAGAAACAGACAAGACACTTGTAGTGGATCTCTGTATAAATATTTGTAACTCCTCACCTGCCACTGATGGTGATCTCTTTGAGGGAATAGTATCTGTGTCGCTGGTTCGCTGCTCTGGTGTGGTATTGTCCACTCAGGTGTATCCTGACCTGGGTGGCATGGACCATCTTCTGCAGGGCAGGAGTATTGTAGAAGTCATTATAGCCTGGCCTCGGATTTGGCTTTGGGCTCAGCAGGCTGAACATGATGTTACCTCCCGAGTAGGGCACATCACTGGAACTAAAGAAATAAATACACATTAAACCAATTAAGCAAGAACAAAAAAACATACATACATACATACAAAACATTTGATTTAAAAAAATGAAAAATTTCTACAAAATGTATGCTTTGTGATTATGTTGGAGAAGACAATTTTTTATGTTTGAGGAAATGTTAGTCACATCTCAACTTGCAGTGTTGCTATGGTGTAACATCTTCAGATGTAATAAGTGGTGTACAATAGAGATAGACCAATAGATCAGCCAGGCCGAAATATCAGGCGATATTAGCTAAATGGAGATTGGTATTGGTGTAAAACATACCTGCCAACCCTCCCGTTTTTCCCAAGTTTCTCCGACACCCTCTCGTTTTGTGGTTTTTCTCAAGAATCTCCCCTTATTTGAATGTCCCTCAAACTTTATTATGAAAACACCGGAACACACGGATCGGAGTTTTGGATGTTTGTCTGACGTCACCCAAGTTGCCAGATCATACATGAAACACAATCTACACACACAATCCACACACTACATACAATTTCAACCCATCTGTCACAGCAACCTAGCAACCCACACCCCAATCCAAGGGGCGTGTGCACAGCTCCTATCTGCCCAGGCAGATGGGCCAGCTACTGTAAGTTAACGTTAGCTGTTGTCAAACTGTCAGGCCAGAACAGCCAGCTGCCACCGAAAAAAAACTCCACTATTTTAAAACCTAAATGTTGGTAGGTATTGTGTATATGTTGGCTGATAAGTAACAAGAAATTGCGGTACAGAAATGCCAAATTATGTTGGAGAAATGTAGAGAAAGTGTCACATTTAGTTTGTCAACCAGAGAACACTGACAAGTTGATTTTTCAACTGTAAAATGTCATGCTTAGTACATGTCTTGGTCACAACTCTTTAAAAAAACTAATGTAAGGGATCTGTATCAAGATTGTTATTGAAGTTATGTGTGTATGTAAAAATGGTTATTAGGTTTATTAGCTTTTTCAAACTCCAAAATATCTTTATCGGTATCAGCATCAAAAGTCTAGTATTGGTCAGGCTATCGTATACAGCAAAGCCGAACACACATACCATGGCAAAACCAAAAATGACTATTATTCCCCCTTGACCTCAACAGGCTTCTTCTTTGCTTTCTTTCCTCCTTTCTCTCCCCATAGCAGCCTCCTTCTCTTTGTCTTCAGGTGATGCTGAAAGACTTATTCAGGCCACCTCTCTTGTGCATTTATTTGTGTGTGTTGGTCTAGCTTTTGGCATACAATAAGTACAGTGTACACACTATCGCGCATATTGTTACAAACATAACGTAGGTATGTATAAATGTGTCCACATGTTTAGTGTTTCTGTCTGAGATTGGATTGCTTACATATTAATGAGATTGATAAGGTGATAAAAACTTGTTTGAAACATACCTGATGGCAGCTACGAACACACATACACACACTTATTCAGGCACTTAACCACCTCCGCTAACCAACTGACTGGAGGAAACCCTGCAGTTTGAAACACCAAACTAACTGATGACCAATCAAACTGCTGCAACTAATTTTGAAATTTTAAATTTTTAACTGGGTAATTCTGAACACAAATTGTTGGGTCACACATATATAAAAATATAGAAAACTGCTCCCCCATTCGTCATTAATTTGCTAATTATACTTGAGAGAACGGCTACTTGGAAACCTTTGTATAAAGTTGAGTAGTGCAAAGTATATTACAGGAGAAGCCTGTGGACCTGAAACCACCTGGTTAGACCATAAAAGATCCAAGAAACTTATTCCAAGCAATAACAAAAAAGGATATTTTTTGTTATAGGATAAAAGCATTTAAGGATATTTAAATGCAGCACGCATTTCAGCTAGAACCCAAAGCACAAACAAAATCATGCAAACAAGATCAATTTAGTGCCCAGCACAATGGTTCTATTGCAGAAATTTTGTTGAATTCTTCAAGATTTTTCAAATGAACAGTGAATTTAAACGGACACTACAGCTGTAATTGTTGAATTTCACTATACAACAGGGGCACCAAACATACTTCTTTTTACTGTTACAGCTATAGCTAATGAAAAAGAGACTCCAACATTGAAATGAAAACAATTTAAATGTTAGCCATAGATCAACTTGTATCTAAATTAATTTTATTTCATCTCTCACTTGCCCTTTATTGCTGTGGGCAATGCTGTTCATCTCAGAAAAATACCTGTTTACTTGTTTATCTGTACATGTAGACAAGATGCAAAAGGATCGCTAACAGCACTCCTGGAGCTGACCCGAAATGACTGAGGCGTGCTTAAATTTATCTTGCTAGACATTCCAGCAGCCTCAGAGGGGGCAATGTCTCTTGCGGGATTAAATAAATCCTGTGAGATAAAAAACATAAATCTTGCAAGATCAAAGACAGTGCTCTTTTTGATATAATTATCAACCACTAATGTCACAGAGTGTGTTATTATGTTGCCAATGTGAGGTCCACTTGCTCTAATGCCAATTTAACTAATACGTACAACTGTGCCAAGAAAGTTGTCAGTCAAGTGAAAAATAAGCAATGACTATATGATCTGTGATCTATTCATTCTTGTTCTATCTAGTGCCAACCAAGGCCTTGATACAAGCAGCTATGCCAAGAGATTGTGTGTGTATGTTAAGACTATGTTCCAAGTCCAGTTCTCTATCTAGTGCCAATCTAGAGCTTGTTACCGGTCATGTGCCAAGGCAGCGCTGTAGGTGGTTAGCTTTATAAACCCTAGTCACTGTGAGAGTGCCAAAGAATGTGTGTGTGTGTGTGTGTGTGTTTTAACTGTATATGTGTTTAATTGGTATGTGTCTGATTTCCTTTGATTTCTTTTGACTTATGTTTTGTGCATGTTAGTACATGCACAAACACACACAAACACGTGCGTGCATAAATGTGTGTTTGTGTGTGCTTGTGTGTGTTCATATACTTCTTTATTTAGTCTTGCCAGTAATTTCAGTGTAATCTCCTCGGCCTTGGAGGCCATGACCACCCAATAGCATGCAGCGAGAACATGTGGTTCTACTCTAGGAAGAAAGCCCAAAACAGAATAAGACTGTTTGAGGAGTGTATTTTCAGCTTTTCCACATATAGATGATTCAAGACAGTTTCAAATGGGATGATCAATCTGAGGACAGACATCTTTATCTTTATCTGAATGGCAACACAGAAAAGGACGTTAACCTATCTGAGTAGACAAAACAAATAATTTGGGGCTTTTTAAATAATTTTCGAAAATTGTGTAAACTGGAAATAAATATAAATATGTCGATTAAAATAATACATAAGATCAAAAATATAATATGATAATAATTTTCCACACCTGCACATGCATTCCCACATTGTACCTACCTGGGCAGCTGCAGACAGTTGACTGAGTCCGGTCGCAGTAAAGGCCCGTTGTTCTGCATTTCAAACACACTGCAGTTTCTGGCTAAATACTGCCAGTCCAACCAGGGCTGTTCTGTGGTGGTCCCACCCTCAGGTTCTGTGAGGTCAAGCCTTCGTCTTTGGATCAGAACTGTCTCAGGCAAGAGGCCGCCAAACTGAACTATAACGTAGAATACCTTGAAGAAGGAGCGGTACGAGTTAGCATGAATAGAACCAGATTTGTAATACAGGTAAACCTGTAAAATGTAATGCAATCCAAAACAACAGGCATGGAAAAAATCCTACCATGGTGAAGCTTGTTTTTGTTGACACTGTGTCAGACATATATATATATTCACCTCGATAGTCATTTTCGAGGCCATAATAAGAGCTGTTATAGTTTTGCAATGCATTATTTTAAGAGGTGTTAGTAATTTTCTGCCCTTTCATGAATGTAAAATGGTATGGACAAAACCCTAAAACAAATTGCTCAGTTACTGTGTGTCCGAGTCTTAGTCGTTTTCAAATGGTAAAAATGTAATTTTGCTCCTAAGTAATTTCTCGTCTTTCTTAATGGACAACCTAAAATTATAATTAAGGGTTTTAGTTGAAAACAGACAGCCATCATACAACACATAGACACATATTTGTACAAACACACACACCAAGTATGTTCCTATAACACATAAACCATGTCTCTGTGTAGGTGTGGGTATGTGTGTTAAGTGTTATCTGCCCCACTACAGTGTGGGCTGGGACACTGGTTTACACAGCAGGGAGCGCATTAAGCCACCACCACTGTGCAAACCCAGGCGCACGCACACACTAACACACATACCCCGAACTTCAGAAAGTGTCTTTTATCTGGGGACTTGAGTTGAGCTACCACGTCAGGACAGCTCCCAAAATCCTGCCCACACTCACATACACACTTCAGAGAGAAGAGGGACGAGTCTTTTGACAGCCCCAGTGTCGCCAACGCCCAAATCCAGCAATCTCGTTCTCTCTCTCTGCCCCCCTGTCTGTCTCTCACTGCAGTGCTTAGAGAGAGGATGAAACTACTGTCCACTGCACATACAGGTGCAAGCAGATAGATACTGTACGTGGTTTGTATTGCAGCATCTCAAGTGTACACTCCACAAAGACGTAATTTAGGAGACTGTCCAACCCAAAGTAGCCAAAAATAAATTACAACAATTTCTGCTGTTTGGTAGTTTTGTGTACGCAGTGAAAGCTGCAAACCTGTACGAATCGGGACAACTATGGGTTTAACATACAAGTGGTCATAATGGGTCACATGTGAATTGAATGTGTGTTCATCATCCTGCATAACACACAGGGTTGCTGTGTGAAAGTGTCCAAAGTTGTTCAAACATACGTCAACAGAATACACATTGTCTATTGCAAGGATCAAAGCCAAGGCCTGACAGATACAGCGTGGTATCTTTACTAGCCCACTCTACCAGCTGATGGAAGTTGTGTCTTTCAGGATAATATTTAACCTCATCTACAGGGTACAAGTGAGTGGTTGAAAAAACGACTGTAGACAATAGAGAAGAATCTTAGACACAGTATTCAACCAATACTGCAATTCAAAAATAACAAAATATTAATGAGACAGTCTTGACTCTTGAGGTCTTTAAACTGAACTCAATTGAAAGACCACTTAATATATTTTATTTGTCAGTTGATTTCATTGCACATCTGAGTGTCTATCAATATTGTGGAATATTATGAGTGTATGGGCTTGGTTTGATGTGTGTATTATTAGAGGTGTTACCTGGTACTGTCCATTAGCCAAATCCACGGTAATATTGACTCCTTCATCCAGTTCCTCTGTAGTCATGATCTTAGACAGCCACGTGGTGCCCATGTCCTGATCATTGATATAACTGAGTGGATGGGCATTAAGGTTGAGTCTTAATACTCTGTCATTGGTAGTGTCCTCAACATCATTGGGAATGCAGTATCTGTTAACAGTGAAAGTTTTTAGGGATATTAACTGACATATTAAATCAAATTGTGAGAACATTGGTGTAACAGAGGACTGGCTTTTTTCTGAACAGTAACACTAAAGGGTGAAGCTTTAGAGAGACACTGAGGAAAAACAAAAGTCAGGTTCATCACTATTATATATACATAAGAAGTTGTGATACTATACCTCTCAACTAAAGGGTGTACCCTGGGGTGACTGGGAGGACAGCGACACTCTGACTGGGCATGGAGCTTGGGCAGGACCCCTGAGTACACCTCCACTATTTCCCTGGTAAAACAAGAAACAGCAGACCATATTTAACTATAATGCGACACTTAAGCAAAATATCATCCTATGCACAGTAAACTGCGATGAGGAAAGGACCAGTTTACAATCACATGGCCTAAAGTTAAACATTACTTAATGATTTACCAGTTGTTGTTTTTTTTACCCAAACTACACTATGACTAGGTTTACATGAAGAATAATAAAATAAAAACATTTGAAACACAAATGACAGTGACCAAACAAGGCTTTGTAATAAGTAACTAACAAATTCTGAGATAAAATCTTAAGGAACCTGTTGATGGGTCTTTGACTGAACATTTAGTGCAAAGTAGAAAATCAAAGACATAATTTGAAAACTCAATCTTTCATTTGGTTTTACCCTAATCTTGATGAGAGAAACTTGTAAGCTCCAAGTCCGTACAGTGTGCAGTACAGCACTGCTAAGCAAAACACTAATTGCCTTGTATTGAATTCTCAGGAAAATCCTCTGGAAGCAGTATGGATCTTAAGATGCAATGATTAGCTTTCCCCTTTTTTCCTCTAACCATCTTTTCCTTTATCACTCCATACTGCTCCTCTTCCCTCGTTGCTTTAATCTACATAGTATCTGTCTATTTCTCCACATTTCTATCTCTTCCTCCCTTTATTCAATCTATCTATAGCTATCACTTCCCCTCCTTTTGCTCTGTCAATCACGGTTCCCTTCCTTCTTCGTTCTAACCTTTTCTTTCCCAACAATCATTTCCTTTTGTCCTTTTTCGATTCATTCCATACCCGTCTCTCTGCCTTACTCTATCCAACTCACCTGTTGGTCAGAGTGGCAGGATAAAATCTAAAGTCCTGCATCTGCCCAATGAACTGATTAGACCCTGGAGAGATGAAAAGAGAGGAGAAAAGAACACAAAGTAGGTGTTAATGGGTTTGTACTGAAGGCAGTGAGTGAGAGGATTTCGCAGTATTTAGTAGATTATCTTATCAGTTTCTTGATACCAGCTAAGTGAGGCTGCCCACAGCTGCTTATAATGGCAACGTTCATGATACAAAGCCGAACAGGATCGGCCACAGGCTACATTTGTTTCCATTAGAGAGCAGCAAGGCTTATAAGGACAAATTCATTATCTTGGTTTGCGGCCAGGCCCAAAACAAGTCTGTCTAAGGATCACCAGGCCTTACTTCACTCATTTTCACTGAGGAAAACAAGCTAACTTGGGGCATTTTTTCTTCAAAAATGACTCAATAAATCAATTATCAAAACTGTTGCAGATGAAACTTATGCTTTTCGGATACTCAAATAATCACCTTTTTTTAGCTATAATAAATGTATAAATAACATATATTTTAGCAGGAAAACAGGAAGAAAGAACTCTGAGAAGAAAGGATCTGCAAAGAGGTAAATGCATAGATGTTGGACAAGAGATGCCACATATATCAAATATGCCAAGATGCCAAAGGCTCTTTATCAAGCCAACATACACTGGAAAATCTCAAACATATGGGCACAATGTCCAGACACACATGTGGATATTGGACCGCACACAAGGAACATCATCAAACACATAAATGAACACAATCAAGCCCTCAACACATCTCCACACACAACCATACATGTGTGACAATGTTGGATAGAACATAAGAGACCCACACAGATGTTGATGCTGGTCCAAAGAGAGTCAGAATCTTTTAGTGTCCAACAAACTTCTGTCTAGTTTGACAACAACTCTTAGAAGACAGATAAACGTCTCTAAGCATCGACAGAACCCCTGCCATGCCTAGCTTTGTCTGTGAGCGTGTGTGTGTGTTAGAGGCTTTACTGTGTGTATTCCAAAAAAAAAAACACCCTTAATTTAGAGAAAGACAGTGTATGAGTGTGTGTGTATGGGTGTGTGTATTTGCATTTGGCCCAACTACAATGCGAGAGTGTGTGTGTTGGGGGTGGGGGGGTGTAAAACAGAGAGAGTGAGAGAGTGTTATGGGATGTAAGTGTGTTAGAGCAGTGTGTGGTTGTGCAGCCTTAGGCTTTGGCTCAGGATTTCTTTAGCGTGTGGAAATGGGATTATGCCTTCCTCTGAAAAGCACTCTCCCTATTGTTACTGGGATGATGCAAGGTATAAGCCTTAATTCTCTCTTCTCTGTGTTTCAGTTTCTGTCAGCCGTCGCTCTCAGTTTCCTCTTCGATGTTTTCTGTAGAACTGATGACAGTTAATACTGGCAACTAAGAGTTATGTGTTATTTTTTTCTCTCTGTCCTTCACTGGCCCTGTCAACCTTAATATTTAAGATGATTTTACAATTTTTCTTAAAGTTGTAATCCTTCAGATTTCAGTCTTGGTAGATTTGGGGAGACCCATGGTTACTGGTAATAGCAGCTGCTATTTAATATTAAAGGGCCCAGGATTCTGGAGGCAGCAAACACTCCTTAAGCAGCTAGTCTGTCAGAAATGGTTATATATTTCAAACTGATCCGCCGTCAAAAAATGACAAAAATGACCATGTCTGCTATGTATACACATTTTTGAACGACTGCTGTCAGCACTAACTTTGGTGAAAAATACATTGCGTTTCCTGCGTCTGCTTCACAATAAACACGCTGTGTTTTTAATGTGAAGCAGCAGCAGTAGGAAATGTTTGGTTTGCATTAGTAGTAACTTAGTACACCTCTGACACGGCTGCAGGAGAGTGAAGAGTAATCAGTGAGGCTGATATCAATGAGATAAAATTACAGTATCACTGCATGTTGCATTGTTTCCTGTGAATCCCTTGTGTGTGTGTGAAGGCAATTTGAATCCTGGGTGGGAATAGAGGACCAGTAAAAATGAAAATGAATAAATAGAGAGTAATTACAGAATGTATATACATTGAATGGCTATTGCTGAAAGAACCCTGACCATAAATAGTATATGTATTCGCAGCTGGTTCAAAACAATTCAGCACCACTTTTGATACAGCCGATCATGCTATACCTATCGGACACTTCAAAAATGTGGTTGGCAGTTAAAGCTCTGCTCTCGACAACTTATCGCTGTATTTATCAGACACACAGTTTTCAGTTAGTCCCCTCCAAAAACAGACAGTTGGTAATCAATACATCTGATCAGCATTCACATAATCAATCCACTGATCAGAATTCCAGACACAGCCCCCAGGATCAACAACCACACACACTTGCACACACACACACACACACACACACACACGCACGCACACACTTGCACACACTTGCTCTCTCTCTCCTGCGAGCCAATAACTTATATTGATCACCACCACTGATGTGATCTTCAGCTGATCAGATGCTACCTGCCGTGAACTAGGGATCAATGGCTGATAAACGAGAAGAAAAACACTCGTTTATCACCCTGGAGATGAACGGATATCATTTTTCTCTCAATTTCTCTCCTATTGACTCTGAGACAGCTCCCCGGCACCACCAATCAATCACAGATGTGTAGTTGAAGGGGGATAAAGGCTGGGAGGAAAATAAAGGTGGAGTAGTCATTGACACCATATTTAGATATACAGACAAGATAAACTAGGAAGTAATTTTTCTCCACATGGAGGAAAAAAACAGACGGTGGTCCCTGTTAAGCAGGAGGATTGCAGGTGGAGCTGATTTGAGTTTTCTGCAGCAGTTTTAAACATTTTCAATCATTGATAAGCGATTCTTGATGATTCCTTGGTTGGCAGTATTGGAACTGTTTTGTAATTTTGATACATTTTGTATATTTTAATAGAGTAACACTGAGGAATCAAAGCCATACCTGCCAACATTCCCGTTTTTTCCCAGGTTTCTCCCGTATTTCAAGGCCATCTCCTGGTGCCCTCCCGTTTGGTCATTTCTCCCTGGAAACTCTCGTAATTTGCATGGCTCTCAAACTTTATTATGAAAACACAGATCCAAGTTTTGGATGACTGTTGCCAGATCATCTATGAAACACATCTACACACACACAAAATTTTAACTATTTCAACCCATCTGTCACTGCAACCTAGCAACCCACAGCCCGACCCAAGGGCTCGTCCCCGCAGGCAGACGGGCCAGCTAAGTTAAGTTAGCTGTTGTCATCCCCCCAACGCAGAAAAACAACCTCCCATATTTTAAATCCGAAATGTTGGCAGGTATAATCTGTATTTAATGCATGTCTAAAACAATGTTTGTCACATGTCAAAAATATTAAAAAACAAAAATACTTATGCAGCCATCTTTACCGTTAGAGCCAAGTCCCACCCACATGGCACCATCCTCGCTGATATCAGACAGCCTGGCGGTCAGAGGTTGTGTGTCAAATGGTGTCTCATCCTCCTCAAGCCCATCCAGGTATAGACTCACACGTCTGCCATGGACCTGGAAATCAGTCAGAGTGAGATAAGTCTGCGCTGACCACCATGAGCTTTGAATTTAATGTGTGTATTTCCAGCTTGATGCAGTGAACAGTCTACAGTATATTTTCTTTGGGAGCAAATCAAAAATGGTCATCAAATTGTTAATGATACACTAAGTCAACAAATCAGAATTAACCACAATACATCACTTTGCTTCCCTTTTCAGAGCAGCATGAACATTTGATTAGGGCGAGGAAGGCCCGAGCTGTCACAGAGTGTGATTAGTTTTTTCTGAAAAAAATACTTGATTTTGTCCAATAACATTTATGTAAACTGTAAACCAGTTTTTTGGAGGAAAAAAAGTGGTGGTGGTGAGACGTGCAACAGAGGTGATCAATTAATAAGTCAAAATTTCCATGGAGCATCATAGGATACCATTAACAGTCTCCGAGCACCACAGAGGAACCTACACACATGTAAGGGAGCGGCCTGAGGGGCAGATACAGCAGTAAAGGCCTAGCAGCAGGTTACTTCTGTAACACACAGCGTCTCAGAGAGAGTGGCAGCTGCTCTGTGTGTGCATATGTGCATCTATCTACAAAAGTGTATTGGGGTTTTGCATATCTGTGCATGTGTGTATGTGTGCGAGTGTGAACATGTGTGTGTGAATTATACATATGGCTAATCTTCCAGCTCATTTTCCCAGTAGCAGAAAGAGCCTCAGGCTAAACTGCCTCAGCCACAAATTAGCTTTCTGTTTGACCAAAAATCTCCACTCCTTTCCTCTCCCCTTTCCCGATCTCCCGCATGAATATTAAAGACTGCACAGCAGACAACACCCGTCAAAGCAGGAGCAGCTCCTTCTCACATCAAACCCAGGCGAAAAGAAAGATACTTCCATAAGAGGGGCTCTCCCCCCCAAAAAAACTTTAATGTGCCCTGTCCTACTCTCTCCCTTTACCCCATCTCCAAATCCTGTGTTTGGGAAACACACTGTGGGACCACTGATAAATGCGACTCTCCCTGTGTTACTAGAGTCCCCCACTTCTTCTTCATCTTTCCTGCCTCTCTTCTGCTCTGGTCCTCCTTGCTTTGTCCTTTCTCCTCCTCACGAGGTCATTTGATTCCTTCACCTTTTCTTCTGTTTTTGAGTTCCCTCACCTCATTTTCATTTGCTCCCTCTCTCCCTATTTTTCATAATCATCTTTACCTTCTCTTCCCTCTCAGTCGACAACTTCCCCCTCTCATCTGCCTTCCTGTCTCTTTCCCTCATGTTTATCTTGCCCTGTCGCTCTCACTTGTTGTCAGCTCTTTAGGGAAGTTGAAAAGGTGTGAGGAGGGAAATAAGTCCAAGTCAAAAAACGCCTTTAGGGGATGAAGACAGGCCCAGACAAGTGTCTGCCTCTCAGAGGATAGTTAAGACGCCCAGACAGACACTTTCATGATGGCTGATTGAAGACTGGCAAGCGCATGAGAGCAGAGGAGAGAGCGCAGGAGAGAATAAGAGTGAAAAAAAGGAAAGAGAAAAAAAGAGACAGGAGGGAGAAAAAGAAAAGTCAGAGAGCGGTTGTAAGAGAGGGAGCTAGAAGAAGGGCCCTCTTTAGGAATCTCTAAGCCAGAGCTGTGTGGCTCTTGGGGAGATGTGAGGCAGTTGTCAGGACTGATGTAAATGAATCCTGAAGTGCTTCATCCTCCTTAGCCGCCACGCGCCCTTTTGAAACACAGCCAACTACCCTTTGTTAGCTTTCACAAACACTTTCCCTCAGTTTTTCACTTTCCCCATCCATCTATATTTTTACTTCCTCCTTTCCTCTACCTCTCTTTGTCTCTTTTAGCCAGTGTAACTTCAGAGTTCTTTAAGAACAGAGGGAAAAAAGAGGAAAAGGATTTAGAGAATTCTTTAGTGTTGATAAATATTGTCATTTAGACTGTGTCCACTAAGTCCGATGGAAAGGAAGCGACTGCTTTTAAGTTTACCTTTCCTCTTTCCTTTATACGGAGAATTTGTATTTTTTTGAGAGCTTTTAACTAAAGCACTTTAAAGGCACCATCACTGCATGCATTTTCAGATACACACTGAGCTACAATCGAGCCCACAAGTAGTGATCAACAACTTTTGTTAATTTTGTGTTCACACAATTAATAATCGTGCATTTTGGCATTATACACTCAGCGGCCACTTTATTAGGTACACCTTGCTAGTCCCAGATTGGACCCCCTTTTGCCTTCAGAACTGCCTTAATTCTTTGGCTTCGATTCTAACATGTGTCCCTTTGCTGCATGTCATCCCCTCTCTCTCTACCACCTTCCCTGTCTATCATCTATCAATAAAAGGAAAAAATGCCCAAAAATAATCTTAAAAAAAGAAAAAAAAAAGAAAATATAGCTCAGCTGAAGTGCTGATACAAGGCAGGATGGAGCCATGCTTTCATGTCGTTTACGCCAAATTCTGACCTTACCATCTGACTGTATAGTAGCAGAAATCGAGACTCATCAGACAAAGAAAAGTTTTTTCCAATCTTCTATTGTCCAGTTTTGGTGAGCCCTTGCCAACTGTAGTCTCAGTTTCCTGTTGTTAGCTGACAGGAGGGGCCCCTGGTGTGGCCCCATGCTTATTTGAGTTACTGTTGTCTTCTGCTGCTGTAGCCCATCTGCTTCAAGGTTTGATGTGATGTGCGTTCAGAGGTGTTCTTCTGCATATTTGAGTTACTGTTGTCTTTCTCCATCTCAGCTCCAACCAGTCTGGCCATTCTCCTCTGACCTCTGCAATCAACAAGGCATTTTCACCCAGAGAACTGCAACTGACTGGATATTTTCTCTTTTTTTCAGACCCTTCTCTATAAACCCTAGAGATGGTTGTGTGTGAAAATCCCAGCAGATCAACAATTTCTTAAATACTCAAACCAGCCTGTCTGGCACCAACAACCATGCAATGTTCAAAGTCACTTAAAAAAAAAATCACCTTTCTTCTGATGCTTGGTTGGAAATTCAGCAGATCGTCTTGACCATGTCTGCATGTCTAAATGCATTGAGTTGGTGCCACATGATTGGCTGATTAGACATTTGAGTTAACAAGCAGTTGGTGTACTCTCACGTTACAGGTGTACCTAATAAAGTGGCCAGTGAGTGAATACTGTAAGTGTCTGTTATATTTACAATACCCCTGAATGTCCTGGTGTTGTACATCAATTTTTTTTATTTATTCTACATGCCCAATAACAATATTTTTTAATGTGCAAGGTGCAACCATGACAGCAAAGCTGAAGTTAAATCCTTCCTTTAACATCAGGATTTCTAAATTATAATGTGATAATCAAAAGAATAACTGGGATACATCTTTTCCATAATCACGCAAACCTAAGATAGAGGACAGTAATTTAACACACGCCTGTTCATTACTTCTCTTGTATTTATTTATAATTTTTTTTGCTGTTTTGCTTGTCTTTACTGCAGACTCAAACTCTGTCACATCAAGATACAAGCTCACACTCACAGTATTCAAAACCTTATTCCAAACATTGCCCAAAACAAAATCTGTTAACTCTGTTTACTTTTAGTTTTTTTGTTTATGTGTAATATTTATTATGTCTGCTATGTTTTACATATATATATAAGATATTGTTTCTATTGTTTGCTTCCATGATTTGTACATTTTCTTTTGTTAATGTAGTCTTAATATTTGAAACTGGAAGGAGAGATGGGTTCAGTCCTTAGACAGCTTGGATATTGAATCTAACCCCTGCCACCACTCATGACTCCGTTGGTATCCAGTCTGGTTGCCTACCATTTTCTCACGCAACATTCCTACAAAGGATTCTACGACTCATCAATTGAACAGGCAACAAACAGCATTTTTACATTTTCCCACATTATATCATATTATGTCAATTTTAGCTATAATTCTGATTTTTGCTGTTCTAAACTGATGGCTTTAAAACGGTCAATGCACTGTATCATCACCTATTGGGGTGCGCGTGCTACTTGTGTTATACCTGACTATAAAATGATATGTACCATAACTCAACTCAACCTTATTTATATAGCACCTTTCTGCAAAAGGTTATAGCAAAATTACTGTAACAAACAACAAATTATATAGGACTATAGCCTCGTACGTGGGGCGCGCAGTTTTACCGAGTGAGGTAGCTGCGCCCCCATAAAGATAATTATTTTATTTATTTTATTAAGCGGTGGAGAACCTTAGTGATCATGAACATAAAATGAGAGAAAGTCTCTGATGCAGGGAGGAGCAAGCTCATTTAAAGCTATATAAACAAGTAAAAGAACTTTAAAATCAACTAGAAAAATTGCATTTCCTGAAAATGCGTGGGAATGCTGAAAGCTATAATGCTTTTGCAAAACACTGCTGAAAAGAGGTCTGAAATTAAATGCCTAAAAAATATTAATGCTCAAATGCATTGCAGTGTACTCCTGGAAGTTGAACTGCATTCATTAAAGAGGCTAAGAGCTGAAACACGTTGCTAAAAAAGCTGGAAGCTAAATTGTAATACTGTCAACACTGGAAGTTGACATGAGTTACCGAAAAGGCCGAAAGTTTAAATGCACTGCACTGCTCAAAAACCTAGAAGCATAAATGTAAGCTGACCCGCATTACTTAATAATGCTTAAAGCTGATATACATAGCTGTGTAAGATGCACTGCTGCTGAGACAGACTGGGAGAGCAGTGTAAACAAGACTAAGCCTAAACTACAGGTTTTATCTGTGAAATTACCTCACCATCAAGACCAGAAGGCATTTCTGAACAAGTGGATATGTAATTTGTGTGGATAAAGTTAGAAAATGTGAGCGATACAGTGATTTTAAAAACTGGTACTTCCAGAATTTTTGATGCAGTTTTATAATGGCCACAAATGGAGGCGATGGTTGTCACTCTAGCTCACGCAATACACGCCCATTATAAACTCAGAAAAAGACTGAAAAAAAGCATAAAACTTAAACGGTGACAATTTAAAAACTGTAAAAGATATCAAAAAGCTGAATACAAGTTTAATAGTTAAAAGTATTGGGACCAGTTTACAGTTAAAATGGAGTCTGTAGCTCAATGCATGCAGAAGTATTAACATTTCAAAGTATGAGTAAGTTTAAAGAAGATTTGAAGATTGCTCCATAGACTTACATTGTAAAAAAAATTGTTAACAAAAGCTTAATATTCTAAAAAGTAGAAAAGGTTAGAAAAAATAAAAAAACAAGCAAACATGTCCTTAAAGAGCTGAACATTGTGATAGTTGAATTACAGTATTTCTGTAGCTGTATGTATGCAGAAAGGTAGCGATGCAAAAACGTACAAAAAAAAGTGGAAAACGTATAAAGAAACGGAATAACAGTAATTATACAAGATACACGTACCCAGCGCAGTGTCTTGAGTACTGGGGTGATGTGATCCATATTTAATATCTCTTCTCCTAAGGAAAGTTTCATAATTATTCTTTCCTTATTAAACAATTTCCTTCAAGTTTGTTCCTTAAGGTTTCTGTGCTCAGGGAGTTTCAAGCACCCTTTCCCCAAAACCCACCCCATTGGCAATGTTACCACCTAAGCCTCTCTAAAAGCCCAGGGAAACCTTGAGTGGGAAAGCTTTTAGTGATCTGTAGACTGGCATTTTGACTAAAGCTCTTCTCGATTTTCACACTCCGGCCAAGCCATGGCTCAGTACACAGTGTGGACAGCAGTGTTTCTTCTAAGCTCACTGTAGCTGTGGGCCGCAAAAGTAAGATGTGATAGAGAAAATATGAATAAATATTAGCCCAAATTTGCTGTTCCAGTCTTTAAAAATATTAAATCAATAATATATATAACAGTATAATATAGCTGTATGTATCTTGCAGATGAAAACGTATTGCTCTGTAAGAAATTCTGCATTATATACAATTGACAAATTTTTGTCAGATGACCTGCTTAACTGACCTTTTTCTTTTATGCAATGGTAAAATGTGGGATAGTTTGTACGTAGGAAGAGTAGATAGCTAACAGCAGGGGTAGGTAAGGAGAGGAATTAGGTGTCTGTGAGCTGCAGCAACACTTCCTGATGAGTCATTTTCCATGAACTTGATCAAATCGCTATCCGTTTAGTGTAGGTCACCACTTTACCACACTGAAGACATCACAGATTATTTTGCCAGCATAATTATCAGGTATATAAAAAAAAACAAACAACTAACAAGCTAACTTCTGTATTTGAATGCAATATCCAGGTCTGTGTCATTTGTTAAATTCTAAGCAATGTAAGCAAACATAGCTTTCATATACACATAAAACTCGTGTTTGGTAGCTACTTCAAAAACTCAATTTGAGAGTGAATATCTCTTTGTAGCCAAAGAGACAGCTGTCATACTGCAGTTGCAGGCTAAAGCCTTTCAACTCATCATCCAGGAAAGGTTAACCACAACACACAGAAATGTACCTGAATAATTCTCATTATTCTAAACAGCTAGGCATTATCCAAACATCTGTCATGTTGCAGACAGTGTCAGACTTAAAAATAACATTTTATTTATATGTGGAGAGGAGCTATCTAAGCTACCCATGACAGCTTGAGGTCAAATATGAAGAGGATGACTAATACTGGAAACCCATTCTAGATACATATTTTACTGCTGTCCGATTAGTCTATTAAGTGCTAAAGGCCTTGCAAGGCTCTATGCAGGAGCTTAATGTTATGTGTTTGTGTGTGTGTATGCAATACAGCAGTTTACACACACTGTGCTGTTCCTGTTTGACCTTTCTCACAGAGGATGCTTTATCTATGTCGCCCATATTTTTCTCATCCACCCAGTTCACCTCCTGCTGATCAACTCCTCTTAACAATTATATATTTTATATTATATTATATATATTTTTATTGACAATATATGTAAACTGTTTACATCTCACTCTAGTATTGGCAGTTCCCTCTTTTTATTTTAAAGTATAACATACATACATATAACCAAAAACTAGCAGACGTATCAGACTGGTGACTATAGTTAGCCCCTTGTATGTTGTTTGTTAGCTTGTTAGCTTATAAGTGGCAGTGGCTGACACAGCGTTAGTGGTTGTGAAACATACAATAATATCTGCTACGATGTAACAGTTATGGCTGTCATGATTATGAAATTTGAGTTGACAATTAATTGTCATACAAATAATTGCAATTTAATTGTCTTCTGTTAATTTTATGCCACTATTATAGTATATTATAAATAGGGTAATATATTAATTACCCTATTTCGAGTAAGTTATTCATTATTTCAACATTATACTTCTACCTAATTCTCCCTTATTATAGTGTTTACTCACAAACTACTTTAATCAGCTCACCTTTTCCCTTCACTTCACTTTTCCACACACACACACACACACACACACACACACCCCTACACCTCTGTCTCACCGGCTTGCCCCGCTCCGCCTCTTTTTGTTTCATGTCTCCGTTGACTTTCTCCGTCAGCAGTATGTTTTATGAAGTCGCCCAAAAAAACTTGCGTTTGGATTTTTTCACCCGCGGATCTGTTATCACAGCAGCAGGTGGGCGGCGTGTGGAAGAGGCTTGTTGTTAATGATGTAGCCTATTGAAACGATCAAAACCACAATGGTACTGAATTACATCAGTAGCCACAAGTGTACTTACAAGCTTTTACTAAACATTCAGCATAAGTAGGCCTACATTAAACAGGACACTATCTATCATTCTCTGCAGAGCATTTGCGACTGTCAGACGGGTGAAAGCGAGGGGAGATTTCGCTACACAAACTTAGTGCAAACTCTTGCTCTCTGTACAGACAAGTCTGCTCTGCGCTGGAAGTTTCAGGTTTCTTTGCCGGTGCCATTGCGATTGGCTTTTTGAATTTGTGACGTCCCAAACCTAGCTGGCCCAGACTACGTTTTGAGTACAGACATGTCCCCCTTCAGTAGAGGAATGTGAAAACACCTCTCTAGTGACAAACTTTGCACAAATACAAGTCAGTAAAGTCAAGGTCTGACATTTTAGGGGAAAGCCTCCTCACATTTTTTAGTGGAGTGGTACTTTAACAAGGTGCAGCAAGGGAATACATACATGTAAGTTCATTCAAACTTAAGTGCCAGAACACCCATACATTTTTAGAAAATGATAAATGTAGTGACTTTGTTAGAAGTAGGGTACTGTATATAAATTATGAACCACAATAAGTCATATTTCTGTACATATACTATACATCTACAATAAATAAAAGAAAAAGGAGATCAAAATAATTAAGGCAGTGGTGGCACCGGTGTAATAGAGCAGCCTACAGTAGGCAATAGTTTGAATTATTTCCTCCTCTCCTCATTCTGTCAACTCAACCCCTGTATCCTTTATCCCTTCTTCTCACATCCTCTAATCCCCTTGCTTGCTTCCCCTTCTCCCCTCTTGTTAGATACTTTTATCCATAATTTCCTTTTTGAATTTCCTCCCATTACTTCCTTTTATATCTACTCTGCACATACAGCACCTACTGCATGTTTGTCTATCTTGAAAGGGGGATCCCTCCTCTGCTGCTTTTCCTGAGGTTTTTCCCATTTTTGTCCTGTTAAATATATTTTTTGTAGAGTTTGTCCTCATCGAAAGTAAGTATCTTAGGACAGAGGGTGTCATATGTTGTACAGATTGTAAAGCCCTCTGAGACAACCTTGTGATCTTGGGCATCAATAAAATTTACTTTACTTAACTTTTCATCATCTTCTCCTCTAAAATCTTAGATTCTCAGTTCCCATTCTACTTCCTCTGTTAATGTTCTCCTTTTCATTGCCACATCTCCACCCTCCTCTCTTAAAGTCAGCTCAACCATCTTTTGTTTTATTTTCTCAGGCCTTTCCCTCTCATGTTGCTCCTCTCATGCTTGTCTGCTCGTCCTCACCTATCTTTTTCTTTCTCTAATCCCTGACTCCCCTTCTCTGCCTCCATGCATCCCACCTCAATAAACTCTCTCCACACCGCCGCTCTCCGCCGATGTGTTGTCCTGTGACTGACATGCCACTCATTGATAACACACCTCATTCCACAGCCAGTGAAGCCATTGGGGGTAGGGTCGGGAAAGGAGCGAGAAAGGAAAAAAGAAAGAGAAACTAACAGACATGATGAAAGGAGATTGGAGTGAAGAGTTTAGTGAATGCGAGAAAAACACTGGTCTTGATAGGAGAAAAGCTGGACACATGGGAAAGAGAGTGACAGAAAAAGATATTTTGAAAAGAGAACAAGGAGAGCACAATAGAGGCGATGTGGCAAGATGGTTGTTGATATCACTAAGGAAGAAGAAATTCAAATCAGGAAAAATAAATAAATATTGAGTGGAAGCAAGGGGGAGCAGTAGGAATGAAGCAAGGGAATATGTTAAAGTAATGCAAAAAGATGGCGTCCTGGTGACGAAGTGGCTAAGCCAAGTACCATCAACATAACGTCCCGTTTGATTTCAGGCCCCTCGCTCTCCCCTCATTTACTGCCTATCTCAACTATCAACTGTTCAATACAAGAAATGCAAGAAGAAATTGGAAAAAGACTGAAAAGGAAAGACAGAACTGGGTAAAGAATAAGAGGGAAGGGAAGGAAAGAGAGAAATATAAGATGCTAAAAGGAGTAGAATCTACAGTTCATGAATGGTTGTTGCTCCATACAAAGGTGTCTTTCTAGAATATTATTGAATAACAAGTCAGGGTTATTGAAAACAAAAGTTGGGTTTGAATAGGGTTCAGGCACATTAAATGTTTCAGCGTAAACAAAATATCAAAACCAGAATCAATGTTCATAGTTCAATTAATACAGTTCCTGGGTCCTGGGAGAAGACAAAGGGGTGATATGAAAATAAATTATTTGAATAATAGCAGGAGTAAAGTTTGGACAGGAAGAGGAAGAGAAGCTGGGATAGGACAACAAAGGGGGAATGTACAAGAACCGTATGGAGAGAAAAAACGTCGGTGCAAAACGGTTCTTGTATATTCCTATTATGGCTGTCTAATTAGTTATTTGTTTACATTAACATTGGTGCAATTGAAATCTGCAACAAATGTGACAGTGATGTAATTCTGTAGAAGCAAGAGCTCCAAAGAGCTCACTTAATCAAAACCTGATTATCAGTAGCTCA
Source organism: Coreoperca whiteheadi (assembly GCA_011952105.1). Lineage (NCBI taxonomy): Eukaryota > Metazoa > Chordata > Actinopteri > Centrarchiformes > Sinipercidae > Coreoperca > Coreoperca whiteheadi. The sequence goes on from CM022485.1 coordinate 21,777,770, forward strand.
ACTGAGCTCAGCTCAATCTGCACATCTCGTTTTAGCATGTACTTAATTAGCAAACACTTATACAATAATACAAGTTAATAAATGACCGCTACATGTGCATGTCTTGATTTGCACTGAGGTGGGATAAGAACATCTTTTGGTAAAGTGTGTTTGTATGAACTGTTCATGAAGCTGTTACTGGAATCCAGGCCCACTTCGCCAAAATCACCTTACAGTTAAGATGATCTCAGCTTGGTAGACTTAAAATTGGACTGAGATCATCTTAACTGTAAGATGATTTTGGTAGACAGCTTGCTGTATATTCCCAGTTATTCCTGTCCTCCACATGCGAACCAAAGTGAGGGAAATTAAAATGTGTAATGTCACTTTATGCATCCCCAGCTCTCCACTTTTGCATCTCCAGGCATATTGTCACCTTTCCCTCTCTCTTTCTCTCACTCCCTCTCCTTGTTATTCACCGTCCAAGCCTCTTTAGTCCTCTCTCCCTTTATACATGCCCTTACCCACTATAAACTGTTGCAGCTCTGATGTACAGCCAATATTCTCTCGATCATATTAGCACGGCTGCAGTGTGTCAAGGAAGTGGAGGAGAGGAGGAAAAGGAATAAAGAGGGAGGAAGAGAAAAGGAGAGAGAGAGAGGATGGAGAGGAGACATTTGTTCTACTCATCTCAGCGCTAAAAGATACAATTACCTCTCACAGCATATTATCCATGTTTTATACCAGCCCAGGGCCCCATGCCTTTGCCTTGCCACGCTCACCCCATGTAAGGCCCATATTTTAACACTAGCTATGACAGTTTATTTAAGAAAAGAAAATTGTCCCCAGGGAGATGGAGCGAGAGAGAGAGAGAGAGAGAGAGTGTGCATAAGGAAAATGAGAGGGAAAGAGGGACGGACAAAGGAAGTGGAGGGGGAGAGACAATGCAAGGGGGGAGGGAATGAAAGATAGATAAGGCAGAGGAAGAGAGAGAAAGGGAGAAAGACAATCATCTTAAAAAAAGCAGACAAAAGATAAAAAGAGAAAAAGAGAGAGGGGACATATATAAAATGACACACCAGCGTTTTAATAAAGAAAGCATTTAACTAAACAGAGACATTCATGAGAGCATACAAGAAAGGTGAAGCACACACAGTATTACACTGCAAGAGCAGACAGTAATGCAGAATAAAGATGTGGCAAGGTTTAGATGCACTAGGTAGACTTCTAATACCTGAGGGGTCCTGAAAAAGCATCAGGTTTCGAGTTGGGCAATGCTGTGCTTGAAGTTTCTGGCTCTGGTCAGGTTTGGCTGTTCATTAAATCATTCAATTCATTAAGAAATTTCTGTTACCGCGGATGTCCCAATCCAACTTTTTCTCTCCCACGCACTTCCGATTCTGACACCTTAATAACTTTGGGAATCTGCTGACATCGAGTTCCAGTCCGATACCATTGCTATTTTATTTTATTTTTTTAACTCCACACTTAAAATCTGTATACTTCACTGTGTGGAACTCACTGGAAAAAATAGTCAGATTAATATGACTGAATTAATGTAACTGTTGGGAAAACACAGTGTTTATTATTGTCATTTACAAAGAAACTGTCTTTATTGTGGATTCGACACAATATGGCCGAAACCCAATCCATATCAGTATCAGTGGGTAGTGGAGAAGAGTAGAGTATAGGTGGATCAGATCAGCGCTTCCTTATCTGTGTTTCAACAGTTTGCATCCATGTATTTAATATGTTGTAAGTGGATATGCAGTAAATGCACAGTGGGAACAGGAGAAAAAGCTAAATTATCACTTTGCACGTCAGGTTGGGTTTGGGTCTCAAATTTGGCAGTACCAATCGGATTCAGTCAGGTCTGGTCTTAAAGACAAAGGTATGAGCCGGGTTCCGGTTTCAGTTTCAGGTCAGTGCAGAACTCTACCACCAGGCAGGAACATTAGTTTGATATCCACTGTAGAGCATCTTTTATAATATTCTCGTTATATTTTTAAGGTTTTTTTGGTCTTAATAGGGTTACTAACCAATGCCATGCAAGTTCTACTTTAGCAGGGATATTTCTAGAAAGGGCAGGTTAACATAACATATGCTCTTTGTTGGATCCTTTTATCCAAAGCACCTTGCAGCACCCTTGCTGCTTACATTTTTAGCACTCATATCTCACAGCTCCAGTGGGAATGAAACCCCTAACCCTGCTCGCGTTAGTGCCTTGCTCTCACTATCAAGCTGGAACAGACTGCACCACTGGCATGAAACACTGATGTAAAATAAATAAAGAAAGAAAGAAATTTAAAGACGGAAAATCTCGAACCCCACCACACATACACACACCTTTTTTTCCCCCTCTCTCTCACCATGTAATTGATGCCAGTCTCGTGCCCTTTCGCCTCCTGTGCCAGCAGGCAGAGGGCTACCATAGAGGTGTACGCTTCACCCCTACATAACAACCTTGGCTCACCTTCACACACACGCACAAAATCACACACACATACTTGTATTTAGAGCACACAGACACACAAAGAGCCTACAGAAACATGCAGAAAAAGTGTCTCCATGCATGTACATATAGTGTAAGCACTTGCACATGTGTATACACATACACACACACACATTCACTTTCAGTCTGCCTCACAATCTGTCTCTCTCTCTCCAGGTGAGAGAAAAGGATCGGTAAGTATATGATAAGTTGCGGTGTGAATCTGCGTGTGTGTGTGTGTGTGTGTGTGTGTGTCACAATGTTGCCTTTTGTCCAGAAAGCAGACAACGTGAACAAATGCACTAAGCTCAACTACTGCATGTCATCAGTCATTTGCGTAATAATGTATGTGTCCTATTAATGTCTTCTTTTCATGTCACGTTTCTTCTCATTTTTTAAATGATGTTTTCAACTTTTTTTTGCCTTCATTGGATAGGAACAGCTGAACAGAGACAGGAAAGGGGGAGAGAGAGGGGATGACATGCAGCACAGGGGGCGCAGTATTAAGGACCCAGGGCCAATTCACACGAAATCAGGCACTGTAGCGGAAAATGCCAGCCCTCCCACTTATTTGAGTGGGGGTAGTCAGTTTAAGGCCTTTAAAAACCGGGGGCATGATGAACAAACAGCATGGAAATGTGAAGTATTTGCCTGCGAATATTTCGCATCAAAACTATTCATACCGGCAGCGATCCGAATTTGCGTCAGTGGCAACACTTTTTCAAATTTTGGGCCAGAATGTACTGAAACTCACTCAGGACAGGATGTTCGGCAGCACCACCTCCATCACACACTTCTGCCCGAGCTGTCACAACATCAGAGACATCCAGGTGGAATCTCTCTCTCACTGGGATCAGGCTTTCACTATAGGCTGTGGATATGATAAGGCTTTTTCGATAAATGTTCTAACTATTATACTGTATTAAACAAACTGCATTTTTTAACCTTATGCCACTTATTAGTAGTGTTAAAATATGTGTTAAAATTAATGACAAGTCTCAGACAACTGGGTAATTGATCTGCTAAAATAATATTGGGTGAATCATTTGTTTCTGAATGTTTCATAATCATTATGCTATTTTGATGTCTCAATTCATGATTGTATGGCCATAGTGATGTTTGCGTATGTGACATTGTTGCACATAAAACTTAAATTAAATTCACTAGTCAGGAAAACATGAACTGTGGCAAACTTTTCAAACTAAAGGAACAATTTTGGCGGAAAGCCTCTCTCCACAGCCAAAGCTCCACCTCCTTTCGCAAATGAACAAAACTAGTCAAAGACATTTCAGCTTTAGGCTGGCCCTCACCTTGATGATCAATGGTTGTTTTAATTTACCTTTTATTTTCTTAATACTTATTTCTTTAAGTTTTCTTTTCCTCGCCTAAAGTCCATTCACAATTAAGCCTTTTCCAAGCAAGCTTTAACGCCTCAGTATGAAACTGAAGAGTTGTTTCTTTTGACATTTATCTTTTGTAACTTTACCACTAAGCCTCACGATTTTTGCAACGTTATATTTTTCTCCTTTTATATTACTCAAGCCTAGCTGAAGAAGTCAGTGTAGCCACATTTATTGTATTTAACAAACCACGACATCACAGACTCTACAAAAGCCTTGAAAGAATGAGCTGGATCAGATAAACATGTGCTGACCAGCTCACACCAACAGCAAAAACAGAAGAAGAGGGGAAGAGAAAGGCAGAGGAGTGACAGACAAACCACGACATAACAGATTCTACAAAAGCCTTGAAAGAAGCCTGACATCTGTGCTGTAACGAAACAATGGTTAGAGCCGAAGAAACTTAGAATCCTGCATCTCCCAGAGGGCTGTGCCAGCAGCTGCTTGACAGACCTTCGCCCTCGTGCCTGAAATGGGACCGCCAGACCGGCCAGGAGACGTCATCAGCTCAGTGAGCAACTCACGGAGTCACCTGGGAGCAGCCTCTAGTAGACATGCCGGCACCTTCCTCTGCACAGCAGATTCACCCTGCAGAAAGCCAGCGGAAACTCTTCTTTGCCAGCGCTTCAAACAGTACGCTAAACCGCGGTTTTGCTGTTATAAAGGGTTTATGTCGAATAAAATATTAATTCCTATTTATAAGTTAATTGCCCTAGAGTTACATTAGCATCTTGTAGTTGTTTTTATAATCAGATCACATACTTCGCTTCACTATTGCCAATAAGATCAGGGTTATTTAATTACTCAATATTTGCTATTTCATCTGTTGTGGGTTTTTGTTTTTTTTTCCTTCATCATATACCTTATTAGTCCTTCATTTGTTCAGTTATGAGGCATTTAGCTATAAATAAATGTTCTCATTTAATCATTAAGAAGTTGTCTGTGTGTTTTTTTTTTGAAGCAGAAGAAGGTCAATCCGTCGAAAAGAATTCAATCCTTCTTAGAGACTGATCAATTTAATGATCCAACATTAATTAATCTCAAGTTCCCGATTATATCGGGTGGTGCCCCAACAAGTGAATTAAAGTGTAATTATTTGATTAATTTAGTTATTCTCCAACACTTGGTTTATTTCGTGTACCCAGCTTTGAAGTCTGTGTCAGGCTTGCAGTCTATGCTGAAAAATAGCAATACAAAGAAGCTTCCTTTGGTTTGATTTCATTTGTTTGAGAGAGACGGACATACAGCGATGGTCGAGTGACCTAGAGACTGACTGAATGAGGAAAGGCAGGGCCAGTAGCATGACAGCCGTTGTATCAGAGAAATAAAATGTTACTTTCTCATTGTTTCACAGTGGTTACATTCTCAAACACAAATAAACACCCCCACACACTGCCGCGCAACCCTGCAGCTAATTGCAAACGCCTGGTTTGGTCTGAATACGGCCCTAGAACATGGTGCACATGTTCTACCAGGTGAGCTACCGGGGCAGCCCCTTCATATCAACTTTCAATGTTACTTTATTCTCTTACAGTAAATACAGATTCAAAATATAGGTTCAAATATTGAAATTAGAGGATATATTGAGGTAAATCATGTTTTCAAGATTAAGCCTGCACCAGCACCAAATTAGGTATCGTACTTAAGACCTTGGTCCACAGCTGTAGTTGCACTTTTATTTCTGCAAAACAATTCAGTCTAAAATTGATGCAACAACTTAATCAGAATTAAGTATCTTGCTATGGAGAGGATTGGGACTTATGGCTGAGAGGGCAACAGCATGCCTATATTTATGCATTTATAGTCACTGTAGATTTAACTATAGGTACTGGTAACTACAATTAATCCAGTTAATATGACGGACAGTCATGTTCCCAAGCAGTGTCAAACCCATGCTAAACCTAGGTTAGGCTCAAGGTAGATGAGCTGGGTCAGATAAACACATGCTGACCAGCTCACATCAAGAGCAAATACAGAAGAAGAGGGGAAGAGAAGTAAGGAAGAGAAAGGCAGAGGGTGGTAGACGAGAACGGGAATGACAGAGAAAGCAGAGCATAATGCAAGAAGGAGAAAGAAAGACAAAACCAGTGTCAGAAAGAGTTGTGCAATGAGACATGTGCACATGCATCTATGCAAGAAAGAAAGAGAGAAATGGAAAGATTAGATCAGTGGGTGCTAACTACTTGCCTTTTTCCAAGACCAGACCAGTCCATATACAGACATACACACAGACCAGTGTAATTGTGTGTGAAAACATTCATTAAAATTATTATGGCATTCAGTAGAAGTTTCAGCAGCCAAACTGTCTAAGAGCAGGAGTAGTGAAGCAGATGAGCTGTCAAGGTCTAGAGAACAAGTTGTATATTATATAGGAACAACTAGTTCACTCCCTGCAATAAATACATAGATGGATGTGTGTGTGTCTCTCTGAAATCTTGACTTGACCTTAACTCACTATGACACTCAAAGACTGACCCATGTACCCTCTATTTTCATCTTTTCTTAACAATTCTGTTTCTCCTCTCTTTTCTCTGACTTTAGCAACAGGTAAGAGCCCTCTGAAGTCTCTCTCTCTTTATAAGTCTTTATGTGCGTGTCGTGCTGTGTGTATGTGGAGGCAGTACGTACATCACTAGTGTGTTCCTATGTTTAACAGTAAAAGTCAGAGTGTGCGTACATGTGTGTATACTAGAGTGTTAAACATTCATGCTGCCTTGTTGGGTCGTGATGGGACCAGTGTGACTGGTTGTCCCTGCCACTGCCGATAATGCTGATTTGCTCAGGCACTAACAGACGGACCCCTCTGGGGGTCCTCCAGGCACACAGTCAATCACTCCAAAAGATAGTACTCCAAAGCTATTTAAATCGTGAACTCACTTCCTTTATCTTCTTTCCATCTTTTGCCGTCTCTTTTGACCACGTCTTTCTTTTCATCTATCTGTCCTCTTCATACTGACACCTACTTCTAGATTTCCCTTAAGACTTACAGTACATCTTCAACTCCCACCGTTTTATAGGTTTTCTGTTTCACAAAAAATAAATATCCTCAGGTTGATATAAAAATGATTTAGAGCCAGCACAGAAGGTTGGTTAAACCAATGCAACCTTTTAACAAGTTATGTTAATTACACACAGATCATCAGCCACTGTATGTATCCATCTCTCCTTCATCCACAGCAGTAGTAGATATACTTTTCTACATATAAAGAGAACTACAATTAGTAAGAAAATTCTTCAGAAATGTATAGAAAAAGTGAGTCTCACCCTAAACTGACTTCATAACCATCACTTAACTACACTGAGCCACCTCCCTCACTTTCCCCATCTCTCCTCCTCTCTCAGTCTCTCCCTCCCCCAGGCTACCTTTTCCTCCACTATTCTCTACATCGTTACCATAATCAGATAAGACAACTACCTAGGGAGCACCAGCATCCCTACAGCACCTTGCTCTTGGCACCATGTGTGTATGTGTATGTGTGTGTGTGTGTGTGTGTGAAACTAATATTCCTTTTGACTGTCTTTTTTGGGGTTTTGATCTTTGCAAACCGACAGATGACTGGTTTGTGTGTGTGTGTGTGTGTGTGTACTGTATTTGTGCAAGAAAGGTTTCTAAATTACCCAGCTCCTTCATAGGGTAATGTCTGTATTGTGGCATACACACAAGTCTGCTACAAATTACCGCTCAACTGTGAGTGTGTGTGAGCAGGAGAGCGAGTAGTAAGTGTGCGTGAATACATGAGAATGAGGTTATGCGAATGGTATTTGAGTGTCAAGGATGATTATGTCATTCATCTGAATGGTCATAGCAGATCACATCTACATACCATTTAACGAAAGGCAGACTGATTCACAAGAATGCACGAACACATAAAGTTTCAAAACACCTCCATGCCACACCAATGCAACACACTTTTAGCAAAATACCTACAAGCCTTACACTTTTCCATCCCTACATGGACATGTACAACACACAAAGATACTGTACACAGACATAAAAACCCAATCTATGAGAAGCCGTACAAGCCATAACACCTTCTGGCTACATATATATATATTCTCCTTTCACATACATTATTTTCAAGGTGAACTCCTGAAAACCATCGTCAGGATGTGCAGTCATGTCAGAGGATTACTGTGCTCAAGCCAGCCGTTGTTTGGATTTTCATGCGCGTCTATTCATGCAGTTACGGTACCGCTGATTGGAGCAGCATGACTACTTATGGGATTCCCAAATAAAAACATTAGCCTATATTACACGTCATATATTAAATACGTCTTGCTGAATATGTAAAATCAACAAAGAAGTCTATAATGATAAAATCATTTCCACATTGGGTTTACTGAGAAGAACAATAGATTTCTGCTCAAAATGGTCTTTCTTATGGCCATAAAATTAGTAGTTTAACTGTACATCTGTACAGGTAAAGTCACCTCAAATGACACAAACATACTGGTAACTTCCTCGTAGCAGGCCAACTTGAACTTTCATGAAAACCTTTTGACTCCACTCTTAGATATGTAGAGTGAAAAAGTGCCAAGATTCTTACTTTAAATGCTAAACTCCAGCCCCAACCACATTAATCCTCTGTCATGACCGCACACCCTGGCGATGGCTTTCACAAGTTCACCTGGAGCTCCCAAACCGCAAGGCAGTCTGTTTCTCCCTGCTGTTGTTGAGAGGACCAGAATGTATTATGGCTTTACGCCCCCTCATACTGATCCGTACAGGGCATACACAGATACTGTACATTTACAAGCAATTGAGCCATCAATTGCCAAATTACTGTACAGCCAACCAGTAAACTATACTGTAAAGTTAGATTTTCTGGCTAGGCACAATTAATTCCTCATTTACCCCTCTAGCCTTGAATCATGCTATAAAACAAACTCCAGTTGATATACAGTACATTCCTTTATGTACATGAATTTGGCACCTCCATTCTTGCTTTTGGAACCAAACTGTGCTTATTACAGAATAGAATATAATTGTTCAAGAAATCATAAAGGAGTGAGTTTAACAGATTAAAAAAATTAATTACTTGAAACATAATTTGAAATATGACTTAGAATCATAAAAATTGAATAAGAATAGGAAAATGGATTTAAAATACCAAGACAAAAGGGTCATTAGATTATAATGTGAAACACCTACAGGAAGTACTGAGTTCGCATAAACAACCACTCAACACTACAAAGACAGCAAAGGAGAGCTCGTCCATGATCATGTAGAGCTATATATTGCTACAAAAAAATGTTGGGCTCAACAGAACACCCAACCTGTGCACATCACTTTAAAACAACAGTGTAATGGTTTTGATTTTTTCAAATTAACCACATAAAATACAACAACATGAAAAGTAGTAAATGTAAATTCTTACAAAATGCTCACCTGAGCCTTGTTTGGTTTGTTTGTTTGTTTGTTTGATTTATAATTTTTTAAGAGAAGCATTTTATTTGAGAATTCATGATCAAATTTCATCATTGTGAATATATATAGTCAGTATCGATGCAGTGTCATAGAGCTATAATGCCAGGAAGGGGCAATAAAAGAGGTGCGTAATAAGGCCTATAAAAATTCCTTCCAGGTCGAATCAAAATTTTGGCTCAAAGATTATACAGATTAAATGTAGACAAACAAACAACTTAAGTTACAGACACTTTTAGTGACGAGGCTTGTCATGGTGACCATGTTTTCAAACCTAGTAGCCCTAGTGTTATTCAGAGATGCTGAAAGAGAAAGATTGTCTAATGGAGTAATCTGTAAAATGATACTCTTCAACACACACACACACACACACACACACACACACACATTTGGGGCCTCAAGACTCTCCACTTCACTAACTGCCATTTTAGAATGATCAGAGCTAATGAAAGCCTTTTTTGTCCATGATAGCCTTGTATTTCGAACTGCTGATGCCTTCTACATTTTCTAGCTGATCTACCACTTAGGTCAACTGGTTCTGAAGAAATAAAAAAGGTTTTTATAGAAGTTACAAGATTTTAAAACACAGGGTTGTATGATTTTGATTCGATTTTGACGTAGTCTGGTAGTACAACAGCAGATACTTCTGTATCTCTTTCCAGGCGGCAGCAGGGTGAACAGGCTGTGGCTGGGGTGGGCGCTGTCCTTTAGTATCCTTTAGGCTCTGCGCAGGCACCTCACCGATATCACTGTTGTTCAGAAATTTGGTACCAATGATCTTCTGAGTGGTTTTAATCACCCGCTGTGGAGCCCTCTGGGCTGTGCACATCCCATGCCAGTTTGTGATGTTTCCAGTTTCCAGATGCTTTCTATTGCTCGTCTGTAAAAGTGAATAAGAACTTGGCATGGGAATTTTGCCTTCTTAAGTTTCCTTAAGCTATACAGCGATTTCAGAGCTTTCTTGACCAGGGTGGAGATGTGAGAGGACCATATCAGGTTCGCTGAAGTTGATTCCCAGGAACTTAAAACTATTCATCTGCTCCACCTCAGCTCCACTGATGAAGACAGGGGAGTGTGTCTTTTCCTCTTTTTTTCTAAAATCAACGATCAGCTCCTTGGTTTTGCAGACGTTGTTCTCTGTGCATCACTCTGCAACATAGTTGATTTCCTCCCGGTATGAAGTCTCATCGTTGTTTGTAATCCGGCCGATTATGGTGGTGTCAACCTCAAACTTCACAACAGAGCTGTCTCCATGACGGGGGGGGGGGACCATGAGTGTACAGGGTGCACAGGAGGGAGCTGAGCACACAGCCCTGGGGGGCTCCAGTGTTGAGCACTAGAGTGGAGGAGGTGTGACCGCCAATCCGAACTGAGATTGTGTTGAATGCTGAACTGAAATCAACAAACAGCATTCCGACATAGGTGGTGTTGTTCTCACGGTGTGAAGACTGAGTGGAGGGCAGTGGAGATGGTATCCTCTGTGGATCTGTTGGTTCTGAAAGCCAACTGGTAATGGTCCAGGCTGGTTAGGATGTTGTTCTTTATGTTCTGGAGAACCAGTTTCTCATCAGAATGGGATGGGGGTGAGAGCCACAGGGTGGTAGCCATTTAGAGTAGACACTGCAGACTTTTTAAGGTACATGGACGATGGTGGCTGTCTTGAAGCAGGTAGGAACAAGCTCCTGTGACAGTGACATGTTATAAATGTCAGTAAAAACATCAACTAGCTGATTGGCACATGTTCTTAGTACACAGCCAGGGATGTTATCAGGCCCAGCAGCTTTCCTCATATTCAATCTCAGCAGGATTCTTCTCACAGCCGCTGCGGATACTGACAATGGCTGGTCATCTGGAGGCAGAGTAGACTTTACAGCTGACTCTTTGTTGAGGAGATCAAACCGAGCATAAAATGTGTTTAGCTCATCTGGTAAAGTAGTCTCACACATGATGGGGGCACTCCTGCTTTTGTAGCCTGTGATGTTTTTGATCACCTGCCACATAGCTTTGGCTTTGTTGATGTTGAGGTCTCTCTTCAGAATGCCAGCTTTCAGTCTTACTCTGGAAGTGCTGTAAGCTTCCTTGTCTACTGACTGGAAAGCAGCTTTTTTTGGCTCTGAGTAGAGCTCTCACCTCTAGGTCTGTCGCGATAATTGCTTTATCGACTTATTGTACAGTATATGGACATGACTTCGATATTTATCGTTGAGTTTACATGCATGTTTGTTTACATAAATGTCACCAACATTTTAGCCAATATGATGCCAGAATAAATAGCAGGCTTTTCCCTACCATTATAAGACATTAGGTGCAGTGCTAAAGCGTTTTTTCACAGCACCTAAGCGAACGAACCGAAAAAACAATGCTGAGACACGTTTTTCTGTCATTTCTGGTCGTACTGCTTCTGTCCTCTCGTCGTCTGCCCTCTGTGCGGTGCTTCACTGTGGGCAGGGCTCAGGCAGCTCTTCAACACACACAAACTGTTACCAACTTGGTAACTTTCTTGCTAGATTTAGCAACTTTTCAGACCCTCCTAGCAACTTTATTTCTAAAAAGCGACTAGTGACACATTTAGCGACCCATTCAGACCATCTGGGAAAAGGCGAGAAATATATTCATATATTATACTGTAAATCCTTCCCATGCATGCTGCTCAGAGTAATCGCAGTCCTAGGCTCTTCTGCCAACAGCATCAGGGTCTCATCTCTCCTCTTACGCTTTGTGCAGTCAGTAGGTGCGGCGTGTGGGGCAGCAGGTTTGAGCTTCTCGCTCACTCGTTCTCTCCAGATCGCTGGATTACAATGTTCCTATAGCTTGTAAATATTTAAAGTTTGATCTTCTGCTTCCTTTAGTAGATTTAAAAAAAACATTTTTAAATCAAATACACCATGTCCCTGTGCTGAGTTTATGATTAGCTGGCTAAAGATCTCTCTATGTTTCCATTTCTGCAAGTGACACAACCCTTATGCTTTATGCAAATGAATGCGATGGAATGCCATGCAAATGCCCTTAAAATGACAATAACATCGTTTATCGCAATGTCTCTTTCCAGAAATCATGACCCAGTTACTCAAGATAATCCACAGACCTTGTGTGCCAGTATAAGGAAGAGGAAGAGGAAAAAGATGGACACAGAATGAAAGACAAACACAGCAAGAGAAGAAGATAGAAAGACAGAGAGACCATTCTGCTTTCACAACCCTTATGACAACAGTTAAACAAAAGCATGACGGTGCTTCTAAAGGTAGAATGATTGAATTTCATGCACGCAGACACACCTATGGATAGACATAAACATACATGCTCATAATCACATGCCTCTCATAGCGACCGTCTATGGCATGTTTAACAGGGCAGTCATGCCACCATTCTGATCCCCAAACCCTTCAGATTTGTTACCTGCAAAACAAGGTGTGTCCACCTCTCCAGTGTAAGCCTTCCCTCTGTTCTGAAGCTGACAGTCAGAGGAGTCTGAGTGCTGGACTGATTATACCGTAGGGTGACCGCCTGCTCGGACACTGTCACAGAATAAAACAACCGCTCCCCTGAACTCCTCTCCAGCAACATCCTGAGGGAAACACACACACACACAATAAAGAACACAAATATTTCAGCAGAAATAGACAGTCCAGACAGTCCATTTGAATATTTGGCAGTGATAAGTTGTTACAACTTAACTCAGGAGGAAGAGTGGACTCCAAAACCTATGGAGTCGAGCGCAACTGCACGCAGTCTCTCATTCTGACATTTACACATGGAATATCAATATTTTACATGACTGCCAGCTTTCAGCTGCTACACTTGGTGCAGACAGAGACACACACACGTGTCCACGTGTCCTATTAACCACCATCACTGACATTTTATGAGAAATCATGGCTTTTATGAACCCAGAGCCGCATACCCCATAAATCACGCATAGATGTATGCATGAGAGAAAGACCACACGTATGTATGTCTGCAAATCCATGTGAGTGAGTGTGTGCCTGTGGGAAGAGACAAAGAGATAGAAAAATAGACTGAAGATAATAAGTGCAAGAAGAAAGTAAAAAACAAGTTGGTTACTTACAACAATAATAGTGATTTACTGAACTGAAAATGTTTCTTGTGTCAAAAGTGCTTTAACTTTTGATATATGTAAGAATCCAGATTTAATTCAGGGCTGCAGCTAGCCAGTATTACTATTTATTGATTTATCTGCATTTTTTTTTATTCATCATTCGGTCTATAAAATGTCAGAAAACAGTGAAAATGCCAATCACAGAGCCCAAGTTGCCAAATATAATAGGCTTGTATTGTATAACAAACATTCCTAAATACAAAGATATTCAGTTTCATAGATATTCATCATAGAAGACTAAGAAAACCTGCAAATACACATATTTAAGTAGCTGGAACCAGTAAACTTTTGACATCATTGATTTCAAAAAATTATTAATAAACTGTAAAAATTGTTATCGATAAATGTTCTGTTGGCTTATCTGTTTCAACTATAACTTATTTAATACGTTGCTAGGGCAAAGAAAGATGATGGTTGGGGAAGACCTGTTGTCAAAAAACGTAATAATTTTTAAAAGAACAACAACATAAGAATAAGGCTATCCAATATCAGTGATAATTACGACATGCACACACACTTTTACCATGTGTTGTCCACATACGAAAGGTCCAGTGCCAACCTAAAATAAATGTCTATTCAAAGAATCGAATCATCAAACAAAACATAAACATAACTTTCGTAATCAGTTTCAGAAAGTGAAGCTATGGTATAGTAAAAGCTATGGTTTGTAAGAACAGGTGGCTGGCTCTGTTCATTGTTCAGATGACGGGAGGCATGTGAAATCACAGAGAGAGGGAGAGACAAAGAAAGAGGGGTGAGGAGGGATGGACAGAGGTGAGGATAGAGACCTCCTTTCATCTGGCTTCTTTGATGGCAACCATGATCGTCTCTACAACAAAAGACTGATAGCCAACTACAGCAACAGAAAGAGAGAGGGAGAGAGAGCCATTCAGAAGCATTCAGCCATACAGGTGTCATGTTCGGCAGACTAAGACAACAAGACTTGTCTGTCATCTCAGTCCCCAGCCAGACAACTTCACAAACAAAATCAAAGCATGAAATTTAAAAAGGAGTGATTTGATCTGCCGGATTCTCCTTCTCAGAGTTTAACTTAACTGACAGCAACATTTAAACTGAACATCCAGAGAGTCACTAGAATACACATGCAACCTGTCTAGTATTGCTCTGGGTCTTTCTTCAGACCTGTCACCACTGCAATGTTATCAGTGATGTTTATCTTTTCAGTACATTGTGCAATATGTGAATGTTGACAGACTGTATCTCATTGAAAGCCCAACAAAACCATAACAGCTTATTTAAAAAGGTTAGTTTAATCCACAAACATTAAATTATTTTCTCACTGAGCTATGCCTTTCCTTGTTTGTCCAAATGGAGCCAATCACATCTGATCATATTAAGAGACAGTCTAACAATATTCCACTACATAATTTTACTTCTCAACTCATTTAGCTAATATGTCAAAAGGGTAGTTATTTACAACAACAGCTACATTAATTTCACAGATTTTAGACATTAAAGTCAGTTTACAGGTCTTGGGGAGTACTACTGTGAAACATACGTGAAAAAAGTTGTATGAAGCCTTTTGTTTCTCGTGAAGGAGCAGTGTGAACTCCGACAAATTACCTCAAGTGACATCACTTGAGTCAGCGTTGGTTGGGGCTGAAGAAGTTTGAAAATGAAAAAAAATGTGCGGGTGTGGAGTTAGAAAGGAGTGAGCTAGCCAAACCTGTACCCTGCTCTTCATCTCTGCTTGAGGTTAGCGGCTCGAGGCTACATTAGCAGCTACTCGCATAATACACCCGAATGTCCTACCAAAGCATCGGCGGTTAAAGCTAGGAGGCCAAAAGGGAGGGGGTGGGATCTTTTCATTTGGATACTTTCTGTCTCTTGCTAGTTTCTCCGTTACCTACTCTAGCTTTAAGTTGTAGTTTGGGTAATGTAGGCGCACGGTTTTGGGTAATGTAGGCGCACAAACCAAGATGTCATGCATGTTTAACCTATTTTTAGTTTCATGACAAAGCATCCCATGTTGTTCGAGCAATCTACTTTAAGTGTTGCTGTATGCTGGAGGAGATAGGGTTGCTAAGTGGAGCCAACTGATCTCTTTTTGCGTGTGCATGTGTCTTGTGTGTGTGTGTGTGTGTGTGTGTGTGTGTGTGATTGCAAGCTGATCTGAGTGTGTGTAACTCTGCTCCATCCCAGCCCTGCCTGAAAAATATCAGTACACTCTCATCCCCGGTGTCTCACACACAACACGTCTAAGTAGGACATGACAGCCAGTTGTTGGCTAACATTTCCTGATAGTGATACAGACCTGACCTGGTTGCTCCTTGTAAGTAGATCAATATCACAGGACTTTCGCTTTGTTTTCAATTCTTGAAAATCATATAAGATATCATATCAGAGCAGACATTTGACTATACATCACGGCAGCAGTGGGTTTCCAGCAGGGAGCTATATTTCATCAGTAGCACAGGATAATGTTGGACTACATTGATACTGTACATCAGTAATTGTGGCTTATACTTATGACACACACATATTTTTTTATTTCCCATTTCTCTTTGTTTTTTTTCTGCCACTGAGCCTCCAAGGATTTTAATATATACATAATATATCCTCATAATCCCACACAATCGAAACAACTGTATCTGTATTGCTGCATTGTTATTTCTTTTCACTCCATCTTCTCACATAAAGTAGAATATATAAAACAACTCTAATGTAAGAAATACTTACAGCCTTACCACACTTCATCCGTGAACAACGATGTACAGTATGAACTACTATGAAACAACAAGGAGCATTATATTGAGGGAGAGGGCATGGTCGCAATAGGAAACCCGCGCTAGGCATCAAACTGGAGCCAGTTCTTTTAATGTCACTGTGAGACAGATAGAGAACAAATAAACACTATCTTTAAATTAGTGTGACATTTGTAATGAACATTCAAACTAAAAAAAAAAGGTACACAGAATAACACATTATTGCTTGATTATGTGTTTTGTAATATGCAAAGTTATTTTTACAGATACACTGTGTTGTATTAACCAACGTCTCCTTGTCATCCAGACCTTCCATTCCTTACCTGCCTACCAGCCATCACTTCCTTCTGCCTACCTGTACCATAGCCCTCTGGACTTTTCCTCTGGTCTGGCTGCCCTTTGTTTGCCAACCGTTATCATGCCTTTTTACTTAATTAACATTATTTTTCACCACGTGTTCTGGTCACTGAGTCAGATTTACGGGTACCTTAGCTGTGATCCACTATAAAAGAGCAGAGCTGAATGAGACACAACATGTTTCTAACTAGGCAATGTGTGCTGTCAGCTTCTTCACCTAGAGAACTATAACTGCACAACACAGTATCAACAAAGCTTGCTAGATGTAGCATGGCATGTTATTATTGCTCTAATTAGCTGTGCCAAATGAAACTGCGAAGTCTGGTGTGTCTTTGGGACTCATCTTGCTCTCTGTATGATCGTGTTGGATGGTTAGCATTTGATACCCATAGACCTAATCATTGGCATATTCTTATTTACGAAGCTATTCGTGGACTGCTTCCCTCTTACCTACACATCTACATCCATTGCATTTGTTTTATGTTAGTCTTATGTCTGCAACCGTGTTCTCATTCAGCTGTACGCCACTATACGTTGACTGGACTCTGCATCCCGCTATAGTGGGGCGAGTGTGGGAGCACTACAGCCGAGCCGAGGGGATCTGTTCGCATCAAGAGACAACACGCAATGTCCACTGTTCTTCTCAATGCACGATATAGGCGCGCCTCTCGGCATGGATGCGCTCACACACGTTTGAACTGTCATACACACACACAACCCGGTACTTCTATAGTTGTGAGGACTCTCATTGACATAATAGATTCCCCATCCCCTTACCATAATCTTAACCATCACAACTAAATGCCTAACCTCAACCCTAACCCTAAAACCAAGTCTTAACACTCAAACAGCCCTTTGAAGGTCTGTTGAAAAGTGAGGACCGGCCAAAATGTCCTAACTTTCCAAAAATGTCTTCATTCCCAAGGTCTAAAACACAAATTGGTCCTCACAAAGATGGCTGTACAAGTGCTCACACACACACACACACACACACACACACAGAAAACACCAACTGGCTGGCATGTTCACTCACACACAGCTGTTATGTATCTGGCCTTTGCATCTTTGCGCAGGAAGAAAAAAGGTTGTAATTTATAGATACAGCACATTTACTTGTCTGCATGGAGTTTATTGGACTCTCCAGAGAGAAATAGTTAGCTATGCATCCGTCCATCCATCAATTATCTATCTATATATTTAGTAATGCACAGTATACTGTATGTACTGTAAGGTCACAGTGGTATTCAATTCAAAAATCAGTGGCAGCAAGTGGCTTCTATGAAAGGAAGGCCTCATATCTCCAACTATGCAACTGACAGATTATTCTCATTTCTTAGAAATTATAGAAGTTAAACTCACATCTCTCCAGGAGAGCTGGGTTTTATCCACAATGCCAAGGTGAGGGAACCCAACGCTCCTATTTTCTGTGAGGGGGGAGAAACCAGACATCCATCCTGGACTGGCCGAAACAGCACACTACTGGATTCACCAGAAACCCCCTCTGAACTGGTATTGGTTCTGGGCTCTGTCGGAGTCCCAGGACGAGTGTCATTACTGTCTTCAGTTACACAGGTACCCCTGGTGGAATAAAGTTTAAATATAAATATATTTTTCTCAAAAGGACCATAAAAAGTGTTTTATATCCCGTCCAAAAACTATGCAAGACTGCAAAATTAGTTATATTATAAGAGATCTATTACGGTGTCTCCAAACTTATTTTAGTAGCTAAGAAAAGTTTATTATTTTACATGGACTGAAAGGTCAAAAGGTCATGATAAAAGATATCGCCTTCTAAAATACCATAACATTGCTATGACTTTCATCTACGTACCTGTGTGCAGGCAGTAGCAGTGGGGCATACGGAGGTGTGGACGATCTATAGGGACACTCCTGGACACAAAAGGCCTGATCACATGTCATCAGCTCAGTCGGGGCCGACGGTGACTGACAGTAGCTGCTCCGCTCTGGAACTCCACAGGTGGAATGAGCCGGAGAGATGGACACCGGTTTGAAGGCAGCAATGTTCTCCATTCGCGGGAAATTTCCCTAAAAATGAAGACGGTTTACAAGTATTATCTGTTTATTCTGGGTCTCTTGCCATTTTTACCTAATTGTGGCAGCAGCAACCTGAGTACAGTATATTTAAAATGTATTAGGACAGGTTATTTCAATACAAATAATAAATGATAAACATCAACAAAAAACAAGAGATAAATATGTGGACATATTTGTTGCATGGACATTAATTCATTTGTAGTTTCCAATAGGCCATTTCCATGGAAGACATGTCACAGTAAGAAAAGCACAGGGGTAAATTATAAAATTAATGAACCACACTGTCATGACTTTCTGGGACACTTGAATAAAATTATTAGTGACACCTTTGATTTTCCTACTATGAAAAGCCCAACTGTCTGCTATGAAAAAGGCCCATTTACTAGTGATTAAACAAGTCTTATACATACGTTGTTGGTTAACAACTGGTTCACAGTCTTTGGATCTGAAATCAGAAGTGGCTCTTGGAAGCCACTCTTACCTGTGATGAAGCAGGTTTTGGACACAGGCTGAAGAGGAGGAGAGTTAAGCAGAGGAAGATATGATGCCACCTCATCCCTTTCATCATGTTTTTCCCTCTCTTCACTTGTCCTTCAGTGATGTTTTTCAGGTGAAATGGCCTAGCAAAAACAGGCCACCTCTTCCTATTCTCCCTTTGCTTAATTTCGCCTTCTGTTTCTGCAGCTGACAGAATCCCAGAGACACCGGTCTTGCTCTTGTCCTTTCCTTCCACGCAGTTCCTCCCACTTTTTAGGTCTTTTCTGACTTCGTTGTTGCATTTTTTCCAAATGTTAAACTGCTCCTCCTTCCTTCCTCTATTCATCCTCTCACTGGTGACTCCTCTCCCCCATGTTTGTCTCTTCCTTTTTGCTTTCACACCCTTTGCTCCTCCGTCGTCGTCACCGTTGTATCTCTGTGCAATCCGTCTCTGGCCTTTGGCCCCACAAGATTGTAGAATCGCATTATCCAAGGGGTCCAGCATGGTACGAGGTCCTAGAATCTCGGACAGGGGTTCTGGAACATTCCCGGAGGCAGAGGGATGTTCAAAAACCTGGATTTCTTTCGGAAGCCTTCCAGCAGCACTTCAATAAGTGATGACGGTCATGGTTTCATGGTTACAGGGGCATTTTTTTATAGGCCAGTGCCCCTAGGGTGAGGCTACGAAGCTTAGCTCTCTGTTACACTGTCTCTGTCCCTGGCACACACACCCACACACAAACCACAACCAAAGCCTTCACATGATAGGTAGGATTTCACAATCTAGAGAGGGAAAAGAGAGAAGGAGGGAAGGAAAGAGAGACGTAGTCAGACCAAAATCCAACATGAGACAAATCTGGGGAGAGTGAAATGCCATGCAGGCTATTCCCTAGCCAAAGCCTACACTATCATGTACAGCTTGATGGAGGCACAGCTCAACTGATACTGCTACATTGCTTTCCCCTTTCTTCATTTTCCATTGAATTAAACATGCCCTTTTTCCTCTGGCATCTGGCCTGCAGGTTTTTATCCAACTGAACGGGTTTTCACATAAGTTTGTTGGAAATTGAGGCTTAGGCCAAAGCTCTCTTCATTACAATACTTATCAGCTTCAATTTCACATTTTGACACAAAAGGAGGCCAGCAGAGCAGTTATCTCTAGTGTTGAATTGCTTGGACCCTCTTGCCTGCAATGCCAGTTAGAAAATAGGAAAGCTCACAGTGTATCTAATAACGGGTACTATATGCAGTACAAATTTGTAAATCTATGCAGATATTGTAACATGCTAAAGTATGTGGTAACTTAGCTCCTCGTGGTTACCTGTTGCTGTGGATTCCCAGCAGATAGCTCTATCCCCATCACAAGTGCAACAGCGTCAAGATATATCCAACTTGTTGCTCTGGAATAGGTCGAGCACAACAAGCTACCTGTATTTCTCCACACACCTGAATGTCAGAGATAGCAGACACCGCTCCAGTAGAAAAAAATAGTCCTCTCCAAACATGTCATGAATTATTTTGTCCGTCGTTCTAGCCCACGCTTCGAGAGAAAATCTGAATGACAGTAGGCTACATCTGAACTTGACAAAGCTCCTCTTTTTTTCTGTCTGTCTTACCTCTCTCATTCAGAACATGCGGCACGCGGTGATAAAGAGATTACCCCGAGACGCCATCTGGCCAGCAGCGCTCGAGGCGGCAGGATATTGGGCACAAAGTAACGATGAGGCAGCGTTACAATGTTGAAAACCAAGTAACGGAAACTTGAGAGCCCTGGGGGAGGGGGGGTGAGAAAAAAACAGTGCGACATATCCGTTTTGTATCTGTTACAGAATTATTAAGATTGTCTGTGACAGCAAGGAATTAATATGCGATTTAAATACCCTAATTATCCCCTGCCTGGTAGTAATGCTTTACCCCCCACCTACGTGGGATGCGTCTGGGTTTCAGACAAGTGGCTCTCAGAGAAAAGAGGAACGCTACTGCCGTCGCTAGGCAACCGTGATCCGCTCCGACCGAAGAGCGTGTGGGTTGGAAAACATTAGATGGACTATCTGTCAAATATATTTTTTATTAACATACTGCATCACCTTAAAATAGTGCAATGCATTATGGCACTGAAGAGAAATACAAACAAACAAACAGAAAAAAAAACCAAACACGGAACCATAAAAAGGATGGCTGTATGGATAGACTGGGCTCATTCATTCGTAGGCCTAAGTACCCTCTGAGAATGGGGAGGGAAGCGCATATAATTCAGTTGTGCCACTTTCTACAAATTCCAGTTCTTCAAAGTAAGTAATAGTAGTCACACTTCAAATAGATTTTGCATTGGCTACATGTCTTTGTTTTATTTGTCTTGCTCATTCCTTTGACCTATTAACCCTTTTTGCTTCATTTTCTTCAATCGTAACTTGTGTATTAGGCTAGTTGTGTGTGGGTCAGACTCAAGACCAGTTTATTGGGGGCGGCTTGTCCAATTGGGGACAAAATCCTTGTCCCCAATTTGAAAAAAGCAGATTAGGGTTAGGCGAAGGTTAGGGGTAGGGGTAGGGGTAGGCAAGTAGTGGTTAGGGTTAGATTAAGTCTCCAGGAAATTAATTATAAGTCTATGTAATGTCCCCAAAACGACATAAGTAAACATGTGTGTGTGTGTGTGTGTGCGTGTGTGTGTGTGCGTGCGTGCGTGTGTGTGTGTACGTGTGAGAGAGAGAAAGACAGCTTCAGATACCCTCTTTATGAAACACAAAAACAGATTAAAGAAATTACATTAAAATAAGGTGACAACAGACAAAAAATAAAAGACAAGTATAGGGAGATGTATTAATCAAAAGCATGATCAATAAAACATTTGCAGTTAAAATTAGACAGGCTTCTATGAAATTACCACGAGTCAACAAAATATACATTTTTAAAAGGAGAATGGGACAGCACACCTGAAATCATCTGAAGTTACTTCAAGCTCAGTATTTACTGAGGGTCCCTGCACATAGCGTATAGTCACATGGAGATATAGAGCTGAAATGCTCATTTTAAAGAACATTTAAAAGGAGGCTACTTAATTTGCAGGAATGCCATAAGGAGCTGGCAAGGTGTCTTTCTCTGTCAGCAATTTAATGGCAGTCACCAGGGATGCACTGCTATGTGTGCTATTAATTGGGCCTTGGTAACAATTAACCATGAATTACTAATTACAGTATCTGAGATGAAGCCCCCTATGCAAATGTGACCAAACTATGTATTCTACATCTGCTGTGAATGCCCTACGATACATGGTTGATAATATAGACACTTGAAATATGTCTTTTTGCTTGTACATTTGTCTGCATCCATGAAAATCTGAGTTGTAATGTAAAAGGAGTAAAATGTTACAATGTAGATTCATATTATCAAGTTTAATTAACGATAGTAACCAAACTATGAAGTTGATCAGAATCTTTTTATTATCTCAGTTTTTGCTTCTTGTCCGAATCTGTACTTGCACATTTATCTGAAGAAGAAAGGGAGGATGTATAATACTGACCATGTGCACAAATGACAACAAGAGAAAACTGTCACAATCAAGTCTTATACATCATATTATATACAGTACATTTGACCTGGTCTATTTAACAACACATTTTAAACGAATGTTCTAAATTACACTTTTACAGTTTTTCTCCCGTACCCTAAACCAGTTACATACATAAATCCTCTAGTATCATAAAGCTGTACATCCACTAAAATATACACAATCCCCTCAACACACACACACAGAAGCACTAGCTCGAGTATACAGTAGTTTAGATTTCCACTGTGTGCTTAAGCGCTCTGCATTTAAATTGTGTAAACATTTCTACCAAAAAAAGACCCTCTCTTATATTTTTCCCTGCCGACAAGTTTTTACGTTATCATACTAATCGCGTTTGAACAGCTGCAATTTGCTTTGGTTGAACAAAGGCATTCTAACTAGGTTTTAATTAAGTGTTCCTAATGACCTTAAGGAGATTAGAGGTTCGCCTTCTAATCAATACCAGGCAGAGAGGAGCAAAAGGAGGGGAGAGGAGGAGAGGGGAGGTGGCTAGGGGCTGGGATAGAGGTAGGAAGGAAAGGGGTGGAGAAGGGAAAAAAAGGAGAAAGCAAAAGAGGGAAGGAGAGAGGAAGTGGAAGGTGGTAGAAGGAGGACAATGAAACTGAATGGAGGGAGAGAGGAAGGAAGAAGAGTCATTATCATATCTACATATACCTTTGAAAAATGAAAAAAAAGAGTCACGATGCGCAGCCAACAAAATGTTTTTAATGCTAAAAGGCATCAAGAAAAACTGGCTAGTGACAGCTAAGGGTAGCCTGTGCATCTCTACACAAGCGAACATTCACATACATAACATGACCATTTAGCCAGAACCTTTCTCCGTTAGGATCCCTGTCATATTTTCCTCCTTTTAGTTCTTTCTTTTCCTCTCTGTGTCAGACAGGCTATGATCATCGAGAGCTTTGTTAGCCAAGAAGAGTTTCTCTTATCCTCTCCTCATAAGACATCTGCATAGATTTGCACAGAGTGTGTCCACATGACAGAGAATCTAGTCATACATTGATTGTGCTAATTTATTCAGCCAGGCGCATTCAATTCCAGAGATTGAAGTGCTATCACACAAACGGGATTAAAATCGGATGACGATCACACAATTAATATTGTCTCATTTTCTAAATTACTTATGTATGACTTATATTTGGTTAAATTGTGTTTGCTGGTCTAATAACATTAAGGGTAATATGGTAAATGTAGGTTGTAAATGTACCGTCTCTCTGCGTCTCCAGAGCAGCATGAATATGTATGGAGACATCCTTGGCCTTGCTGCTGATTAGGAAAAGTGGAATAAATTGATGGTCGGGCTCTTCGTGTTTTTTTTTTTAGCAAAATACAATATTAGGTTGTCCACATGGAAATGTTACACACACACACGCACAGCACACAGACACAGACATACACATCTATTTTAGGTTTGATGCATTCAAGAGCAATGTTAACTCCTGAATAATAGCATGGTGATGGGCGCAAGCTCTTCAGTTGTCTGTGTGCATGTATAATAGCATGTATACATATGCGCATAAGGGTATAGGTTTGTGGGGCATTGTGGAGTTTTCTTATAAACAAAAGTTCTCTTTAGTGTTTCTCACCTAAACGTATTGTGTGTACCCTTGAGGTCTAAGAAACCTTGAGGATACATGCTGGTACACGTACATCCTCGTTGGTGTGCACACACTTTGTAACATTGCTTCATAGCGCTATAAGTTGTCAAAAACTCCACAGGGTACAGCTTCAGGATGCAGCATCACAATGGCTGCTAGATGTTGGCATCATACATTTCCTAGCTCATTAACTTCCCTTAAGTCAATCATGTTTTTTCACAAGACATTTTAAGTGGGGAAGAATTGGGAATACCCAACATTTTTCACATCTGTCTTGTAGTCCGTCTTCCAAATGTAATTTACATTAGCTTGCATATGCATATAGAAACACCACAGCAACATGCTTATTTGGCAGCTGTGATGGTCTGACTGAAATGTACTTTGCTTTGCTGGTATAAGGGTTATTTGGGCTATCTCTTCCATTTTCCTTTGCCACTTGCGTCATCCTGCTGTCTGTACTCTATTTTGGTCATTTCTGTCCTCCACTCATACACCTCTCCCACACATCCCACTCTACACAGGCACCACTCATTCTTTCCTTCATTCACTCTATTCCCATTTCCCTCCCCATCCCCTCAATCGCTCTTACCGTCTTCCATCACCACTCTTCTCTAAATGTCCCCTTCTTTCTTGTCCTTGTTTTATGCAGCATTTTCTATAAATAGATATATATATTTTAATCCATGTTCATCATTTATCCTCCTTGGCTCTAAATGAAATGCACCAGAAACTAGATATAAAAACAATTTGGCTTTTCAGATTTTATACCCTTAGGTCACAGGGTCCATATTGTGTGTGTGTGTGTGTGTGTATGTGTGTGTGTGTGCACGCGTTCTGCCCCCTATTGGGGTTGAGGCCAGTGACACCCTCAGGGCTGTGCTGTCCAATCCCCTCCATGCTGCGTTTCTATAGGATTGAATTAACCTCCTGCCTCTCTTGACAATGCACATACACATAATCATCCAGTTTCACACACACACCCGCCCACACACACAGACACACACACACACACGCACACACACAAACACACACACTTTGTCTATGCCAATCACCTTTCCCCTGTCAAGGCTATATTATTAGCCTGGGGCACTTCAGCAACTATTATCACTTAGATTTACCCATGGGAATCAACCTACTAAATGCACAGAATTTGTTTATTTATTTTCTTAAAGAGTCACAGAGAAATTGCACATCACTGGCTGCATAGGTGTAGTTGCAATACAAAATGAAATATTAAAAGTTTTGCTTGCTGTAAAACCTACTGCTGCATTGATTGATTTGTGTAGAGAAACAGAGACTGCAAAAAATAAACTTACAGTTAAGTCACCTGTCTTGTAGTGAACACTTCTGTGTTCACTTATAAGTTGAATCTTGGGGTTTACTACTTTGAGTTGGAAAGATGAATTAAAATGTCCCTTTAAGTCATGTTCCCACTTAAGAAGCTAAGTAGGCTTTCTCAAATGTCCATTTCTGTGTGGCTTTTTAGTCATCACTACACAAATATAACTTTCATAAGATGCAATGCTTTGAAAAAACAAGTTAGATTTTTAGCATGATAGGATTTAAAATCAATCAACATACAAATAAATTAACATTAGTTGGTTAAAACTGGGAATGACACATTTCCTGTGTTTCCTGAAACATCTGACTGTCAACAAATACACTGACCCCAAAACATTTTTCAACATGTAATACCATTTTTTACTTACATGGCAACTGAACAATAGTATGGTTAATGTACAGTTAAGGTGCAACTGAAACACTTAAGTTTAAAAAGTTACTTGTTTCCACAATAAAAAAAAGTGTTTCACTGCCCTTGATGGTTAAAAGTTTGCTGGTCAGAAATGCGCTATGCACCAGTAACCACGCCCTACAGTGATTTCCCAGTGTCCTGAATCACCCGGAGTACAATTCTACATCACTGCAGCAAGTTACAAACATTTTATATTTAGCAGGTGTAACGTTACCCTGAAAGGTGATGGGACACCATCTCAAGTCAGATACATTCACTGGCTCAATCTCCACACCTTTAATAATAATAACAATACATGTTATTTGTAACGCACTTTATATTTAAAAAAATTCTACGTGCTACAGATATTAAACAGAAAAGTGATACAACATATAGAGCATAAATAAAAGATCAGACAAAAGCTGTGATAAAAAGATAGCCCTTTACTTTCAGCCTTATTAAATAAAAGGACCACTGCTTCCTGCATTGACACTGAAAGTTGGCATTGGACGTAAATTGTGCACTGCAGAATTGAGGGTGGGCTGGAAACTGAAGCCTGCTGGTTTTGAGGCAAATCTTAGTCTGTTTAGATGTTTTACATATTAGTTTTTCTCAAAACTGAAGGGATAAAGAATGTGAATGAGCCTTTAATTTTTTAATTTGTTAATATTAACTATGAGGTAATCCAGGGATACTGAAACACAACTTAATTGAAATGATACTTAGATATACTATACAAGCTGTTGTGCAATGGGACTGATTTGGCCAGTGTACATTGTGAATGTGTTACAGGTGGAATGCTGTTGTGTTTATTGTTAATTGTTTTATTGTTGTACCAGCAGCACTAATCTATTTTATTACAACTGTAATACACATGTATTCTGTATTTGTTTAAAATGAAGTCATATCTATAAAAATGCATACTTTATGAGAATTTACTTTCTCTTGTGTCTGTAAACAGAGATGAGTTAGCGAAATTGTTTGTGCGCAAATACTGGCGTGTGTTATTAACGTACATATCGGCCCTGGCCCTAATTGGTTTTCTGAGGAAAAGTGGCTGCTGCATTTCAAACCTTCCAGCAATCTATTGGCCACTAGTGGGTGATTTTAAGTGCCACTAATTCACTGGCCAGTGACACATCAGACTATTTATTAAAGTACACTAACTTAATGAATGGCCCATAGAATGGAGAGTTTAAACATTTAATGCCGTAAGAGAGAGATAGAGAGCAATAGACACAGAAAGAGGAAGGGACAGGGGAGGGAGAGAGGGAAAGAGAGAGGAGAGAGTGAGAATAAATGGCCCATCGTATAGAGTTAAGACGTTAAAAGTGCAAATAGACAGCTGACCCTCTTATTGCTCGCACATGCAGCTCAGACGCGCGCAGCCACCTAAGCCACTTTACACCCTGTGAGATAGAGGGATGGGGACAGAATGGGAAAAGAGAGAGAGAAGGATGGAGAATGGGATGACACAAGAGGATGGGATGTTGGGGAAATGGAAGTGGGGCAAGTGAACACAGGTGATTTACAGTTATAATGAATAAGATAGAAAAACAGTGAATGACAAAAAAGAATGAAGGGAAGATCCAATAATGAATGCAAGAGAGACATAGCGTATAAAAAGCCAAAGTGAAAGAGGAAGAGAACATAGAACAAGTAAATCATTGTAGGTTTGCACAAATGAGGAGCGATAAATAACAAAACAGAGTGGTCTGCTTGTTAGCATCTAAGCTAAGTAGGCCATATGCCATTTGATGGAGAGAGGGTCATTGTAGAGCACAGGACAAGGACAGAAGAAGCGAAAGAGACAGATAACAAGAAGGGAGTGAAGGGGGAGAAAGGAAAGTTACTCTTCATTTCTGCTTGTCACTGCTCTCATGTAATTCTCAATTCCTTTGTCATGCTTTCTACTTTCTTTCTCTTCTTTGGATATTATTTGCTGCCTTGATAGAAACAAAGCAGAGATGGAAATAGGAAAAGTGAAAAAAAGACCAGAGGGTGATATATTCTGAAAGTCTTTAGAGGGATTTGGTCACGACGATTATGTTATGTTTATATCTAGAAATGATATTTTCTGTACTTTTTTTGGTCATTTCTGTTCTTACACCCCAATATATACATATGTATTTTTCTCCATCTGTGCCCATATATTTTTTTACAATAGGTTATTTGTCACCGTACACTCTTACTCTCCTTATCTGTGTTTTTGTGTGTGTGTGTGTGTGTGGTGTGTGTGTGTGTAGTTGTTTGTGTGCCAGGGGAGCTAGATGTTGTGAAAGACCATTACCACCGTGAGTCCATGTCACTAGGCCTGTGAAACCCAAGGGAACCCAACCACTGATACAAGGGGATATAGGGATAAGACACATACACACACACACACACACACACACACACACAGCACATAGAAATTTAGACACCGACAAACAGAGCTGACATATTACCACATGTGGACCCCACAAGATTGAAAATTATACATCAAACATGCCAAAATGAATACACAACCACTCACACGCACACACACAGATATAAATATATATACTATATACACACACAAGGGGGGTTAAATAGCCCCAAAACAGGCCTTTGAAACACCATCAGTGTGAAGCTGCCACACATTAGCACTTTACAGGTCACAGCACCTAAAACAGATATGGTCACCCTTGGAGACTGACCCTGTTTGGCACTGTATTAGCAGGAGAAAATCACATCCAGACTTTCCCCCAAACCAAATAAGAACTGCTCTGAAATTAAATCAGACTCCAATATGAGGTCTGAATGAAGCAGCCTGTTTGTGTAATTGTTTAACTATATGTTCTACATTCAAAAAAAATCACTTCTGAATAAAACTGCAAAATCTTCCCCCAGAGCTGCATTGCCTTTTTCTTTTTTTAAACGCTGCAAGTATTACATTTTATACCCCTCCGATAAGAGGCCGTAATCATTGCCCTGGTTTTCTTCAAATGTCAGATATTGCTGATCCCTTAGCACCAGACTGAATGTGACAAAGACTTCTCCTCATCTGCTCCAGTGGAGCTGCTCAGTGGCCAGCAGATCAGACTGTGGTTGTACTGGGCAGCTTCCAGGTGTGAATGTGTGTAACTGTGCGAATGTGATCAGGGTGCTCCTGCAAAATAGAGGCTTCCTCTCAGTGAAACTTCCCTGAATAAATTAAGGTTAAAAAAAACAAACAAGTGACACCTGAGTCTTGTGTTTTCCTCATATTTGAGCTTTTGTCTGTGTTCTGAATTCATTCTTCTTTAAATTTCTGTTGTTTAGCATACTATTGATTTTGAAGAGTGATATATGTGTTCTTGCTCTACTCGCTTACTTACTAATTCTACAATTGGTCTATATAGCAGTTCAAACTGTCACAGTGAACATTTCAATGTTTGACAATAAAGACAAATGAAGATGGTAAATAGACCGTACTTGTATAGCGCCTTTCTAGTGGCCACTACATTCACGCGTCACACTACATATCACATTCACCCCACTCACACACTGATGGCAGGTGCCAACTGCTCATCAATTCAAAGAAATTAACTCATTCACACACAGCAAAGGCACAGCCCTCGGGATCAATTTGGGGTTCAATATCTTGCCCAAGGACACTTCGACATGTGGGCTTGGGGACGCCGGGATCAAACCACTGACGTTGCGATTAGTGGACGACCTGCTCTATCAATAAGCCACAGCCGCCCCAAATGAAGAAATGAAGAAAATTAAGATCATACATGGCAGGAAACTATTAACAGTGAAATTAAAACAATTACATTATAGAAACAAACACAATTTACATACATGCAAGCGTAAACACATGAACGTGTAAATAAAAAATGATAGAATAGGCAAAAACGTTCTCCTCAGCAGGTTCTGTGCATGTTCAGAGTAAATGCTGCCAAGTTTAGTAAATTGTCAGTTTTAATCAGGGTTCGAAATGCTGGGAAGCTCCCCTGAGAGAGACATGAACTCCCCAGAAAGCCTCATTTGAGAAATTTAGGGGAAACTCAGAAGTATTGTAATTTTTGGTGCCACTGTTTTTCTGTATGAATTAATTTTTTCTTGCTTATTTACAGTGGCCTGCAAAAGTATTCATACCCCTTGAACTTTTTCACATTACAACCACAAAACATAAATGTATTTTATTGGGATTTCATATGATCAATCAACACAAAGTGGCACATAATTGTGAAGTGGAAGCAAAATGATTCATGGTTTTCAAAATCTTTAACAAATAAAAATCTGAACAGTGTGGCGTGCAAAAATATTCAGTCCCCCTGAGTCAATACTTTGTAGACCCACGTTTCGCTGCAATTACAGCTGCAAGTCTTCAGGGTATGTCTCTAAAAGCTTTGCACATCTAGAGACCGACATTTTTGCCCATTCGTCTTCGCAAAATAGCTCAGTCAGATTGGATGGAGAGCATCTGAACAGCAATTTTCAAGTCTTGCCACAGAATCTCAATGGGATTTAGGTCTGGACTTTGACTGGGCCAGTCTAACACAAGAATATGCTTTGATCTAAACCTTTCCATTGTCACTGGCTGAATGTTTAGGGTCATTGTCCTGCAGCCTGCTGGAAGGTGAACCTCCACCCCAGTCTCAAGTCTTTTGCTGACTAACAGGTTTTCTTCCAAGATTGCCTTGTATTTGGCTCCTTCCATCTTCCCATCAACTCTGACCAGCTTCCCTGTTCCTGCTGAAGAAAAGAATCCCCACAGCATGATGCTGCCACCCCCATGTTTCACGGTGGAGATGGTGTGTTCAGTGTTAGTTTTCTGCCACACATAGCGTCTTGATTTTAGGCCAAAAACCTCAATTTTAGTCTCATCTGACCAGAGCACCTTCTTCCACATGTTTGCTGTGTCCCCCACACAGCTTTTGGCAAACCGCAAACGGGACTCCTTATTTTCAACAATGGCTTTCTTCTTGTCACTCTTCCATAATGGCCAGATTTGTGGAGTGGACGATCAATAATCGTCCTGTGGACAGATTCTCCCACCTGAGCTGTGGATCTCAGCAGCTCCTCCAGAGTGACCACGGGCCTGTTGGCTGCTTCTCTGATCAATGCTCTCCTTGCCCAGCCTGTAACTTTAGGTGCACGGCCATTTCTTGGTATGTTTGCAGTTGTGCCGTTCTCTTTCCACTTTGAATGATGGATCGAACAGTGCTCTGTGTGATGTTCAAAGCTTGGGATATATTTTATAACCTAACCCTACTTTAAACTTCTCCACAACTCTATCCCTGACCTGTCTGGTTTGTTACTTGGGCTTCATGGTGCTGTTTGTTCACTAATCATCTCTAAAAAACCTCAGAGGCCTTCACAGAACATCTGTATTTACACTGAGATTGGATTACACACATGTGGACTCTATTTACTAATTAGATGGCCTCTGAAGGCAATTGGTTGAACTGGATTTTATTTAGGGATATCAGAGTAAAGGGGACTGAATACTTTTGCAAGCCACACTTTTCAGATTTTTATTTGTAAAATAAATTTGAAAAAAATTTATAATTTTCCTTCCACTTCACAATTATGTGCCACTTTGTGTTGGTTGATCACATGAAATCCCAATAAAATACATTTACATTTGTGGTTATTAAGGGAATGTGGAAAAGTGCAAGGGGTATAAATAATTTTGCAAGCCACTGTAGGTTCCTGAAATAACTATTACGCATTGGGTGTTGTGTTTAGAGTAGCTGTTGAAAAAGTTATCTTGCTATTATCTGAAAGACCAACATTTGAGACTGTGTGTATATTCATAGTTGTCATTGATGCAACCTAGGTTTGGTCTGTTTAAAAAAGTAACGCAAACCCTTGGCTGTCCTGTGCATTGGCATTTTTATGGTTTCGCAGTGGAGAGAGATTAAAAAAAACATTGTAATGGTGAATAATTTTTCTCTTTCTTTGTTGTCCTAGGCTAAATATTCTCTGTATGAAATTAAATGTATTGATAGTATATTTTTGCATGTAGGTGGGCGCATTCATGCATGCCCGTGCACTATACAGTACCCTCCCACCCCTGAAAAATATTGCTCACCAAGAGACAAACTGGCTTTAATAGTCACATTCTCTGTTTTGTGCCTGCCTTTGCCACTCCTTAAAATACACACTGTAAGGCAGCTTATAACAGACAAAATTTTTAGTCCCCCCTCCCTCCCCTTACAAATATTACGTTGCTTGTTGCTATATTTAGCATGTTGATTGGTCCTTGAACGATCACGCATGTACATTTCTAGAAAGTAGAGAGATTCCACGAGAAGAATTAATTGAGGTTGAATGGTGCTCACGGTTCATTGCATGTCCACCCCCCAGCATAATTGCATGTAAAGGGCTATACTTTCTGTTTTCACCTGCCTAGTTTAAGTTCCAAAAACGGAAGATTCCTTGATGTTTGAAGTGATTTACAACGATGAACATCTAGACGAAGTAGCTGGGCTTACTTCAGGAGCCCATTTGACAATAATAATGAGGGCAGGCGCACTTAAGTTTGTAAACTGGTTGCAGAAGGTGCTTGTGTGCACAGGTTGCTGTTTTTTAACCTGAATTAATTAAAGGCACCATGAATGTCTACTTGTTCATCAAAGCTCAAATGTCCATCAATTCGAATACCTCTCTTGTTAATGAACTATCTTTGGGAGTGTACCTCATTTACAGTAAATGAATGTAATGGAGTTATTTGAATAGTAAAGGATCTCATCCGTAGAATTTAGATTCATTATGTTGTGGAAATATTGGTAACATTTAACGTTTCAAATCTGCGAAGCAGCTTATACGACTGTAGACTAATTGTGCCATTAGGTGTTATGGGAAGCTGTAACTGTGTCATTGGTATAACACTGAAACTTTATGCATGTGAATGAAAAATCAAATGGGGCCGAAAAACTAACCCTGCGGGACCCCCAAAATAATAATGAATTGCCTATGGTGCCTTAAAATGCCTTATCAGACGACTGAGTTTTAAACCACTGAAAAACCTAGTTCATCGCAATTATCAACAGTGACAAATCGGGGTTATATTTTTAGTGCTCAAGTTAAACAGTCGCAAAAGGCTGTGTCATTCACTGGTCAGTTATGCTGAGAGTTTCATTTTCTTGTATGAAAAACAAAATACAACCAAGTTGAATCCTGAAAATTGAGAAACTGAAAAATGAGGAAAGAAATCAGAGATATATACTGTAGCAGGAGATTATGAAGGAAAAGAGGAGATAGCAGAGCAGCAAGGTACAGGGATAAAAGTTGCTCAGAGAGAGAGAGAGCGAGAGAGAGAGAGATAGAAGGAGAGATGTAGATGAAGCCAGAAGGTGGAGGAGGAGAAGAGAGGAGTTAAGTTGGCCATTAGCGATGCGGCGTGTGGAGCCCACTCTTACATGCGTTCCACAAGGTTAACGATAAGAGCCCCATAGCAGCTGAAATGCTCAAGTAGCTTTTATCGTATCATAATAATGAATCAAAGATAAAATAAAATAAATGAACTCCAAAAGGCAAGCAAGTAAAATAAAACGTATGTGCAGAGGGCTGGGTGACCAGGCAGCAACTCAAATAGAAAAGAGAGAGAGA
>CM022485.1:21811684-21930499 GCA_011952105.1 Coreoperca whiteheadi
ACCCCCCCGGGGCAAGCTTTTTCCCCCCCCCCCCCCCCCCCCCCACTCCTTTCGTTCATTCATTTGACTTTACATGAAAATATGGTAGGCTAGTTGAAACAGAACAATAATGGGTTCCTTTTACATATGAATAAACTTCCATTACATTCAAGCCCTTGCCAAACAAGTTCACCCAATGCTGATTAAGCCTAGCACTGCCAGGTACATCTCTCTGTATTTTGCAGCGTACGGAGTTTTTAAATCTTGTGTCTGTGGCGACATTCCCAGGCTGGGCACCGGTAATGATGCGTTTTACGCCAACCAGCAATGATTGGTTCGGTTTTGGCAACCCAGAGCCAAATGGAAAGCTCCACGATCTGCCACTGCTGTAAAAAAAAGGTCCACTGGAGAGAATGTTTATTACTGAGCATTGTTTATTATGATTGTATAGTTTGTGCTAATGTGCTTTGTAATTTTGTATTGTATGCAGTCAATGCCAATAAAGCCACTTGAATTGAAATTGAATGGAGTTGACGCAACTCTTTCTCTACATGACTCTGGAACAACCGTAGTGACGGAGAAGGGTTGGGCTACAGCAGCTAGGAATAAATGAAAATAAATGTTTCTGATGCGACAGATAAAAAAGTAACTTGGCGTTCAAAGGAAGGATTATAGACAAAACAAGAAAGCGATCAATGGTGAGGACAAACAGCTTTATCTTTTCCTTGTTGGAGAGCGCTGAGAGAAGGACTGAGGAACAGATGTCATATTACTGCTCTTGGACAGGTTGGTAATATATTTGAAGTAGGCTATGTAGCTACTACGCATCCTAGATAATGTATTATTATCTTGGAACTGTGAAATGTCTCTGCATTTCTGTAACTATTTTTGTACAGGAGCCCGGAGTGAGCTCACTGTAGGAATACGTCATAAGCACGCATCGACAGTGTTTATGTAATAACTCTCACTGCCAGAAGGGGGAGACAAAAGTTCCGCTCTCCAGCTTTAACGTCTAAGTCCATTTTTTAAAGCTCTAGATTAATGGATAAATTAGCTCCCCTACCATGACAACCACAGCTCTAGTACCCTTTAAGTCACTAAAATGCATTATAAGGCACTTGAATGCTGTAACAAAAGTGAATCGTCATGTATAGCGCATTTCTTGGCCCCTACTTTGTCGTGCAAAGGTTTATGTATTTGTTGGTAGGGGCATGCTGCTTCAGGTACCGGTGAGACAAGAAATATGATTCAGGAAGGGCAGTTCGAATAACAGACCCATGAGATTGAAGGATTACAGACGTCAAAACACAGGTGAAACTAGATTTTACAACTCCGGAAAGTTATCATGGCGGCAATTTTTTAATTTAAGATGATCAGGTAAAGAGCAGAAATACGATATTCAAGTAAAAAAGTAATCTAAGCACGCTTGCACGTATGTGATTGGCCAGCACAACGCCTTGGTGGACGAATCTTCATCGTGTTGCAGCAAAGGTTCAACATTTACAATCATGCGAAGTAGAATAACTAGCATGCATGCTCTGTGAACCGATCTTATAAATGATGTGTTTATTGTTTGGTACTACATGCATACTGGAAAACAACAAAATGTGTGTAAAAATCAGAGACAAAAGACAGGTGTCAAAACTGGAAGCCTGGTTTTAATTGATATTGCTCTACTGTAATAATCCTGAAAGGCATAGTCTGGAGTAACACATGTAATGTTTCAACCCATAGTAGTTTAAGTTACAGAATCATAGGTCTCTCTTTTTGCATTGAACAATATATACAATGTGAAATAAATACATTTACACAAATGGACATTATTGTTGGAGCACACTTGTATGATACACGTCACAAAAATATACAGGTTATTGTTTCTTTTTTTTTTTTTCATTTACTGATCTGAAGCACATCTAAAATCTACAGACATGTTTTTAATAACACTACAGGGTCTTCTCTTGTACACAACTCTTCTCCACCACACAAGGGTTCTTTTTATCTTTAAATATCCTTTGTATCCTAATGTGTCATCTTTCCCTCTCCCTTGAATATTTTCTTCACATTTGCAAATTCAGACTGCAGGGTTAGCTGCAGCACAAGTGGCAGTTACATTTGGGGATTAAATACAACTAAATGACTAAACACTGTTGAGCTGTAGATAGACACAGTTTGGCCTTAGCAGATGTCAGGGGCAGCCAAGGTAGATGGACAATCCTGCTTTGTTGCTATGCCTAAGTAACCTTCTGTTCCAGCTAAGCTATTGTCACACAGAGTATTCGTAGCTAATGGATTTAAGTTCCAGATGAGGGCGATAACATGGTGCCCAGAGTGCAACCAGGTCAAACTCTTTCTACCAGAGTTGCTCTGCAAAAACCCAGACAATCCTTCTTCCAACGCTGCTCACAGAAAATACCAGTTTGGTTTGTTGTCATTTATATGGTTTTAACACTAACTGCAGGATAATTTTAATAGCTACAACAGCATTTGGATGTATAACCCAACACAAACAAGTGCAACTCTTGTCTCGTCATTAAAATATTGCTTTTTAACTACAAAAAAAATGTGTTCAAGGGAAAACACATTCGTCTTGCGACTCTAAAGAGTATCTTAGCTATGAGCAGCAAGTTATATCAAAACCTGTGAAAGAATGATACAATCTCCCTCCTGATTTTAGCTGGTAGATTTTTTTTCTTTTTAAGTCATCTGAAATAACAGCAGGTCCAGCTTTTATTTTTCAGTGATCAAGCATGGCAGCATTTGTGCAGGACCCAACTGACCATGACCATCATTAATTACTTGATTGACAGTGACAATTTGATATTTAAGTACATTTGGAAAAAAAAATCTACATATTAGTATTTGCTAAGAGCAGAAATTTAATCATTTTAAAACATGCCTATTAACCAAAATCCAGCTCAGCCTTTATCACCTCAGGGAGACGTATAACATCTTTCATCATGTTGAATTGTTCAGAAGTACACAGGATTGGTTTGACAACTGACAAGTAAATAAAATCAGTAACAGAAGAGAAACAATAGTAAGAAAACAGCACCTTTCTTCCCTAAGTTGTTTGTAGATTAATGTACAGTAGATAATAAGAAATACCATCTTTCTGACAATGAGATGCTGTTTGAAGTTACAATCAAAATAGGAAATTCAACTCTGTCATTGGGGACAATCCTTTATGCACCTGTGAAATAATTTGCATGTATGTATTCTCTCGGAATCTATAAATTTGTATAAAGAGATACACTGATAACAATAACAAGTTCATTAAAAGAAGTTGAGACTTTGAGTTTAAATCTTGACTTTGTGGTTCTTAATTCTGGGGCCAAAGCAAACACATGTCCCACAATGTAATGAGTGCAGGAGAAAAAGCATTTGCAAACTAAACATGTTGAGCTTTTTCTTCAACATTTCCCATCAACCCACAAACACCTTTAGTCCTGACCTTCACCTGTCTGATCA
Organism: Coreoperca whiteheadi; assembly: GCA_011952105.1. Taxonomy (NCBI): domain Eukaryota; kingdom Metazoa; phylum Chordata; class Actinopteri; order Centrarchiformes; family Sinipercidae; genus Coreoperca; species Coreoperca whiteheadi. The sequence goes on from CM022485.1 coordinate 21,815,132, forward strand.
CATTTTACTCTTTGTTGTAAAGCAAGATATTTTCCAGGAAATTAGCAGAAAAACAGGACACAATGATGGGGGGAAAGGTTTTTCATCTTCATATTTTCTCTTTTTGACTGCTGAAACAGTAAAGATAATGATTTAGCCGAGCTGTATGGAAGGCAGTTATGTACAGCGAGTTTATCAAAAAAGAGTCACCTACAGTTCTGAATTACTCAAATGTCCTTTTCATTTCATCGTTATTTAAACCTAAAGATATACAGTATATTGTTTATTCTACAGGAAAGTTACACAAATGATCCCTTTTTAAATACTTGTATTGTGTTTCTTCATTTAGATACTAAATATTTAATTATTCATGTAATGTTTGGTAAAGATGAATACTGTAATTTGATCTCGTTGGTCTAGTTAAGTTTCTAGAAGAAGAGCCTTATATCCGGTCCGGGTCATTGGAAGAGAATCCGGCACCCAGACCCCCAGCGGACTGATCAGACAGACAGACAACATGGCCTCTACTTTACTCTGTGTTGTCTAAAGAAGAAGCACACGGCACAAGGACGGGAATCACCACAAGAAAAAGTACACAGCAACGCCTTAGAGGACTCAACAGAGGAGGAAAGGATCAAACTGAAAGAGGACTTTAAAACAAAACCAGATAAAGCCAAAGAAACAGGGTTTTTTCTTGATAGAAAAAACAGCGAAACATGAAACACACATCGAGGCAGAACTACTTTTTTTCTTTTTTTTCTCGATTTTGTTTCCAATAAAATGTCTTATGTTAGAATTATAATCTGTATAATTTACAATATACAATGTTTAAGAAGGCTGAGAAAATACCCCTTACTAATAATACTGATGTTTGATACAGAGCGTGTGATGTTAGAGATCAACTACACTTAAAACTGCAGCACTCCTCAGTTGTGACAAGTTGCCATTTTATATTAGATTACACAATCGTTAAGATAACACATTTTGGCATTCTTATTCGGCTTCAGAAATTACATAAACAATGATATAAAAAAATCCCTCTACTGCCTTCTCTTGTTAAAGCTGTGATCGGTCAACCATACAGTATGCAGTCTTGCTATAACAATGAATCAATGTTCCTTCACTTGACTGTAAGATGTCAGACAGCTTCCTGTAAGATCAGCTTTCTATTTCTTGCCCCAAAAACACTCCAGTTTAATTAAACAGGCAATTTTTTGATGTTGACTTTTAAAAAGTCAACATCCTTGTGGTTACAGGTTTAATTAATTATTAAATTTAAATTCACATTTTCAAAATTGTTATTTGATGAGACCTCTGTATGTACACTTAAAATACAAGTTTTGTTGTAGATTTTTGAGTACAATACAAACTAGTAGAGAGATAACTAGCTAAGAAACAAATGCATGAATAATAGTAAAACAATTTACTCCACAGACAATCGAATATTACCTTTTATCAATTTAGATTGGATTTGGTAGGATTGTTTGTTTTTACCATTACAAACATTTTCTTTAAAGTATCTAACAACAAGAAATAGAAGAGCGAGCTAACATGAAACTGTCAGTGTCATGCTTTTTTATGCGGATGATGTTTTGTTTTCGCATGTAGTACTATTTCCCTCAGCACAGATCCAGATTTAGTCAGGTTATTCTCATGGTCCCCGCACTCGATCACATGGCTGAAGAAACATACACCTCAAGGACAAAAACTGTGTATTACTGAACAGTTGATTTTAAACAAAGAACTGTCTTGTTTTTAAAAGTGACAGCAAAAAGAGCCTGGACACAAGAAAGGTGCAAACATCAGAATCATGTGATAATTGCAAACTGGAGGTTGGCTCTTTTAGTTTAAAGTTGCTTGTGTTACGCATTCAACCCTCATAATAACCATTCTTCACGCAGCTTTTATGTGACGTTAACATCTCATCCTTACATTCTGGTCCATATTTGTTCCTACCTGACTGTCTCTAACACAGGAAATATTGACTGTTATCTAATAGCTTATGGCAAGTTACACAGAGAGGAGGAGAAGCTACAAACTCTCCTCAAATCCCCATCCTCTCGCTTCCAAATTTAAGACTGGCACGTTATGTTAATATTGCAGACTTAGTCCATATGCACAAACCCCTCCTCTAAAAACCACTATTGCTCAGAGTTTTCTAAGATAAACGCTGATTTGTTAATACATTATTACTTGTTATATTTATATATATATGATAATTGCTGAAAGTGGTCAAGCTGATAGAAAAAAGGAAAGACATATTGAGTGATTCAGTTTTAAGAAGACAATATTAATAACAAAAACAAAGCCGTGTTATATGTCATATACAGGATGACAGTTATTTACAACCCTAATACTGGTATCATCGCTAAGATTATTTTCAAGATAGAAATAAAGAAAAAAATAAGGAGCTTGAAAGCAACAATAGTTGTTCTTCAGTCAGTTTTGTCAGCACACCTTTCCTTCTGGTTTGTATTGCGTTGAGTGACTGAAGCTCCCTCATCACTCCCTGAATGAATCACAAAAACATCTCTATACTGATGCAAGAGATGAGCTGGAAGTTGTGAATGCAACGGATCAAGGAGGGTAGTACTGACGTGACACTTTGCAGTTTTTGGAGTTTGGGAAATGAGCATGGGCTGGACTATTCTTGATGGCACATTGACAGACGGAAATCTCTACTGACTTGTGTGTGGAGAGGTACAAACCTTGGCCACTAAGTGGCTGAAAATGTTTCAAACAGACGTCCAATCACAAGAGGAGTGCTTGACCAGATAAGGAGCATCATGGACAATGTGGAGTGAGCCTACATCTACCAGCTGGAGAAGCAGGTGACAGTTTATATCAAGTCTTATTTTGTTATTTATAAGTCATATTTTACTTATAAACCGTGTCACTCAATCACACCTCAAGTGCTTCGAATATTTGAAAGAATTTTCAGCCACATCAAGAGTGCAAACACTAATGCTATGGTTATACTGACAGGTTTGGGAGGCCGGGGTCACTGGTCACCTCAACAAATACAACAAATAGTAAAGTTGTAATTGAAGTCGGGGAGTCATGGGAAACCAGGAACTGAATTTAGGGAGAACCAGAAAGTGTTTACAGCAGTGGTTTCCAATCCTGCTCCTTGAAGCTCTTGAGCCCTGCTGGTTTTCATTATAACCACGAAAAATGTTAAATAACTGGTGGAACCAAAAAACCAGCAGTACTCCTGAGGCCCAGCATTGAAAGCCACTGGTTGATCACACCAGAAACAGTTTGGGGTTATGACAGTAAAGTTTGCTGGCATCCTCTGAATGGATGAGCTCCATTCTTTAGCAGGGCAAATCTCCTCTTCTTTTCTTTCTGTCCATCCATCCAAATTTCATTGTACATGTAATTTGACAACAAATGTCATTAATACTTCTTAAGTGTTCATGTTTTTCTCCACTCGTTTTCTTCTCGAACACTTAAAAAACTCTGTTTGGGAAATAGGGAGGGAAAAGGAGACACAAGTGCAGTCTTACAGTCTCTCAGGACTAAAATGAAGAGTTTTCAGTTTCTTTTAAATGTGTCCTCATTTAAGGGTTTGTCATTAATAACATCTTAATCGTTATTAAATGCATAAGAGTTTTGCCATCTTCAATGTTCGGAGCCACTGTGGTAACTGTTAAGTGAATGTTAATAGTTTTGAAAGGAACTTCCCTTGGTAATAGGGGTTTATGTCAGTCTGTCTTCCCCAAAACAAAAGGTCAAGTGAGCACCCTTTTGTCAAAGACGGTGGAGGTTTAGGGGTTCAGGTAAGAGGTTTAGGTTACTTGCGTATTCAAAGGGGAATGACAGCAGACATACTTCAGGGACATATTTCTGTGTGTGCGTGTGTGTAAGAGTGTGTGCGTGTAATAGAGCAAGAGGTCATTCAAAGTGAACGTTTGAGTTGAAGCTCAGGTGTTTCAGACTGGTGTCTAGCTGTCCTTCCATCTATTCCCCCGTCCTCAGACCTTGGCTTCCAGCAGTTCCAGGAAGAGTTTGTGCATTGGGACTTTGCCGTCCTGCTTGATGCTGTAGAAGTGTTGCACAGCCTTGGTGGAGGTCTGGCGGAGCAGGGGGAGGGTCATGAGCAGCTTGCCCGCCCGGCGGGGATCCTCCTGGTGCTGTGCAGCCTCGTAGTCCTGCAGGGCCTCGTGGAGCACATCCTGGAGCTTCTGCACTGCATCCACATCTTCAATGTGCATGGAGTCTGGAGAAGGAAGGAAGGAAAATGCATGACTAAAATTCAAAAGTGTTCAAAAAGATATTTTATAAGGCATTTGTAATATTTTCCACATCCAATGTTGACCACAGATCCTTCTAGTGTGCAGTGAACTCTTTGACTGACTGAAATGCTTATGTTCTGCATTTTCCAGCAATAAAGGCAGGCAAGTATTTCAGTGTAGAAAGCTCCCACAGCTCTCTCTGATAATGTTTACAACAGTATGTGTCTTTGTCAGTCCCTGTGGCCCCTCTGTCTGCTGTGTTATTGCTCAGTGCTGCATAGGGGACAGGTAATAAAGAGTCAATCCAAAATCCAAACTGGCTCAATGCAGGGATGCTGCTGAAAGCCACAAGTCAGAGTTGGAAATTCTTTACGATGTAGTGAAATGTGATTTTGACGTGTATTAAAAAAAGTGCTAAACACTTCTCTACATTTCCATTTGAACAGAAACCAGTGAAACACTTTAGTGCTTTATACTGCAGACCAAGGAGAATTTTGCTAAATTATAACTATAATTATTATTATGCCTGTAGTATTTTATAATAAACACCGGTAAACTATAACACTGCTCTGTAATGAAGAGGTAAAAACCTGCATTTTCTAGTTGAAGCTACTTCCCGGCTTAAAATTCAGAAGCTGCTCCCTTCTCTGTTTCTAAAGAGTGGATCTGTGGGTGTGATGAATGGACAGACAAAGAGACGAGTGGGCGGAGAAAAACAGATAGACTTGTAGAATGATGGAGAGATGCAGGAACACTTGAGGGTCTGTGTGTGTGTGTGTGTGTGTGTGTGTGTGCGCGCGTGTGTGCATAAGTATTGTCTGTAATCTCTCTTTGAGCTGGCATGTAAGGTGTGTTTCAGCATATGTGGCAGTAAAGGCTGAGAATGTCCCTCAATGATAATGCTCCATATTGCCCCTTAGGGAGGCACAGTCTTAATGTGAGCTGGCCTTTAGCTCCCAACCTCTGATCAATTTCTCCGATCAATGACTACATGCATGTTAAATAATAATCACAAGGCAACTATTGATAGGCCACCAGAACCTAATACACACACTTACACTCACGTACACACAAACTAGATCTGCCGAGGGGATGGGAACTATGAGAGCATGTATAAACATTAAAAAATACTAAGGTATTTCATATATAGACATGAGCACACAAAGTATGACAACCCAATCTGATGTATGTACTCCATATAAACTCTATATAAATTGCGTGGAGCTCTCATTAAACACTATGTGGGAGAATATGTAATGTGTCAGTAGTACATAAACAGCAGCTTTTGGCAGCTTTTGTTATGACTTTTTATCACCAAGCCACTTCTCATTTTACAATGTTCACTATCTCTTTTAGAGTAGCTGTGTATATGTGTGATAGCAACATGTCAAACAACGGAGGTGTAAATATTAAGCAGCACAAATTCCTGAGCTTATGAAAGTTTGGATGTTTCTGTGGGAAAGTGCAGAAATGTATGCATGTGTCTATGCGTGTTTGTTGAATGTAATTGGTGCATTCAATTAAAGCATTTTATGTGAAGGCATTTTGTGAGGGGTTACTGTTTGTCTGATAGAGTCCTTATTGTAGGATACTGGCTTGTGATCCATCCATCCATTCACACAGCAAACTTCTTACACAAACACGCACACACCATCCACATGCACAGAAGATGAATACAAGCACATGTACACACTGACAAACCAAAGAAAGGGTGAACTTAGACAAACACACATTTACCGGTATGTAAAACATAAAAATTATTCTGCGCAGACAAAAGAAATTTACCATAACATGTTGTGAACCACATTGATGTGCACACTTGCACATAGGAAAGCACAACCACACACACAGTGTTGGATCTATAGAGTGTAATGCATGTATCAGTATGCAGGACCAGACCAGTCAGTGGGTTGGATTCTATAGGGATCAATAAAAAACTAGCTTCTATCGGTTCTCAAATTGCCAACGTTTTCCCAGTTTAAATAAGAGTAGGTGATCCACTTGTCTGGATTTGTTTTCATACTTTGCTGCTTGATGATGTTTTGCTCAGTGGAAAGCAGTATGGGGGAGGGAAAGGTGACTGAGTTGGAGTATTATTTACAGTTTTGTTTGTATAAAAACAAGATAAATATAATCTACATACAAAAAAAAATTACTTTTCTTTAATTATTTTCAATGTTAAGATTTTCAGGCCAGATATTTAGCTCATCGCTTGTTAAATGAAATCTGAAATTTTGTATAGTTAATGTAAAACGACACACTGTAACTGTACAAAGTTACAGAGTATTATTGTCCATCACAATTAAAAAACAATCCTGTTCTCCTCTTTATTGGATGGATTGCTAAGTGGTTACCTGAAGTACAGCCTATAATGAGTTAAAATGAAGTTTAATGAGTTTCACGTTGTTTTTGATTAATATTCTGTGTTTAGTTTTTAAGCTGGTAGACATTGGCTGCTGCCTGTGCTTTGACCCGCAGTACTCTCACAAGTAAAACAGCATACGTTAATGAGCATGAGTACATAAGGCTGCTAAAACACACGTTAACATGGAACTCACAATGCGCGCACACACACACACACACACACACACACACACACACACACACACAGAGACACACGTGCCTCCTGTTTCCCATGGCTAGTTTAGCTGTCTTTACATGTGGGGCACGTTTGCTAACATTTCTTAAGGCTGGGCTTCATTAATGCAGACGATTAGCATCCTGTGAATTAATTAGTGTCAGTGCCCTTCAAAATGCTAATGCTAGCATTCTGTTGTCTTGAAGAGCAGTTAGAGAGTCTGGGCAATGATGCAAAGTTCTTATATGGGCGTCAGCTGTTTCGATTTCAATCAGTTAAAAGGATGACTAGTTCAAATGTGAGTTTTCTCAACAGCGAGGTCAGCTTCTGATGGATAATTACTCTCGGGATATTTTTTGAGTTGAATGTGCCAAACAGGCAAAGTGATTTCATCTTCAGAACGAGTTAGCAACATGCATCTTCCAACTGCAGAATAAAATATATATTCTAGTTTGACATTTAGTCAGTTAGCCATCTATCTTTCCAGCACTTTATCGGTCTTCAGCTTGATAGTAACAATGATAATGAAACACCATTCATTACGCAATGCAGAGCAACATAACACCATCGCTAACTCAGAAATTACCAGTAAGTTGGATCTAGGCTTAACAATTTGTTGATTTATCGATTATTCGATCTACAGAAAATTAACTGGCACCTATTTTGATAATTTATTAATCATTCAAGTTCATTTTCAAGCAATAATACTAAATATCATCTGGTTCCAGCTTCTCATGCGTGACGATTTTCAGCTTTCTGTGTTTTATATCTTTAATTATTTAAATATTGTGGGTTTTTGTTTCTTGATCGGCCAAAATATGAAATGTGAAGATGTCACGTTGGGGCATTTTTGAGTATTTACTGACATTTTATGGACCGAAAGATTAACTGTTTGATCATGAAAATAATTGGCAGATGGTTCAACACCCCTCTGACACAGTGACAATAACTGAATAATTTACAATTGCAACTTCACAATGTTGTTTTGAATTGTACAGGTGTAGCCTAATACATCTGTGTACATTACCTTTCAGTTTCTTGTGACTCTGGACATTTCATTAATGCATTTGAAATCTGATGCACCAACGTTTAAATCACTCGTTCTCTCTCTAACAGACCTGTCAACCCATGCAGGCCAATGGAAATCTTAGAGGCAACAAGGACTATGTAACACCCGCCGAATAACTCATCATAATCATCATGATTGATCATCAACACTGTTGTCCAGCCAGCGGATAACCAGCCAGCTTTCTGAACTTTCAGTTAGCAACATTTTTAGACCAACAGGCACACATGCACACAGGAATAGGCAGAGCCAAGAGATTGATTATCAAACATAGCCCACAGGAAAACAACATGTCAATATTTTCTGCATGACAATATGCGTGTGAACAAACATTTTTCAGTGGTTCACATTTAAGAATACACTAATCTTATATGTTTGAGTGCGTGTGTATGTATATACACATTTCATCTCTCTGACATATGTTGGCACATGTGAGTGTATTTGTGTGTGTGTGTTGGCGTATGTGCTTGTGTGTTGATGGTGGCAGAATCAGAACAAAAGGCCCCTCCCTCTCAATTCAAAGCCTCTGCCATTGCATTCTCCCATTTAAACACATTGTATTGACAGCTCCCCCCTTGTAATTAAAGAGTACTGAAGAGCTGGCTGGCTTCCAAGACAAAGTTCAAAAGACGGGTCATGGGAGGAAGAAGGCGTGTGTGTGTGCGCGTGTGTCAGTCAGCCGTCGATGCAGCTGGACACATCAGAGAGGGGGCTTTATCGACAGCCTTTGGGTTCTAATGATTTCACCTTATTTAACAGGCATCTGAAGAGACGACTATGCTAATTGTATAAAGGATCGCCACTTTGTTTGGGGGTGGGAGGTGAGCTTCAGGTTGAAGATGTGTGTGTTTGTATGGTACCTTTGTGTGTCAACATGCGTTAAATAACTGTAGGCATGTGTTACTGTAAGAGTATGACGAGGCAATTGTGTGTGGCTTTAAACAGTGAAAGTAAGAGGTTTGACAGCTGCAGGCGTCATATGTCGCAGTTGTGTGTGTGTGTGTTTAGATGCGGTGTATTGAAATAAGTCCTTTGATGGTTCAGTTTAAATGAGCCCCATGGGACTGGAGTTTCCTATGGTTAACTCTTTCTCCACCAGTCGAGTGCTCACCTACACAGACATGCACAGATTCAGACAAAAACAGTGCTGAGAGTGAAGAATTTCAAACCTGAGTTAGCCAAAGCAATGGCCTTGAGAGTGACAAATTCCTCCTTCTCTAGCTTCATAGTCTTGTATTTCTTGACCAGCTGAAGGATGGCATTGTTCAGGTCCAGAAGTCCAGCTAACTTCGACTGGTCCTCGTCCATTATGTAGTCCTCAGCATAAACCAACTAAAGAAGAGAAGCACAGAGAGGTGGTGAGGTTGCAAGTAAACATGTGTATCTATATATTTCAAGAGAGCCTGGAAAACAAACATAAAGCCAAAGAAACTAACCTTGTCTTCAAAGGACAGTGAGCGGTACACAACACGTAGGATCAAGATCTCCATCCATGCGCTCTGCAGTAGACTCATCTGGTCTGCCAAAGACAGCGTAGAGAAACCTGGGGAAGATTGAGACAGACAAGAAAAGCAAGAGAGAGGATTGTTAATTTAAAAATGTTACCCCCAAAACAGTTAGCGCAGAGTTAAGCACTCTGTTTTTTTACTATTGTTTTGCTGTGCAGAAGCGAAACACCAGGAAATCTAATGCAATATTCTGTATGTGAAAAAAAAGGAAAATACATGCTGGCCTGTTCTTGTAAAAATTTGTTTTTTTTTTAATTGTTTGACAATTACAAATACCATTTGTGATAGTGATACCGTGTTTAATAATCAGTCATGCTGGTAAAGTCAATGGAATTTAAAAGTAAAACTAAGGCGGAACAAAGGGAATGAAAAGGAGCTAGTGAGAGGGTCAAGATCAGCGGTCCCCCCTTCCCTCCCTGCCCACCCACCCTCCATCCATCCATCCAGCTGACCAGAGTCCTCCACCTCCTTCTCTTCTTCCTCCTCCTCCTCCTCTTTCTGTCTCCCCTGTGCTCAGGGCTGTTCTCTGGGGAAAGGCAGGCCTTATCTCCTCCTGACACAACCTCCATGGATCAATGCTGGCCATCGCTGCTGCACCACTCAAACACACACACTAATTGCTGCTATGGCCTCAAAAATCCTGCTTTCTCCGGTGTCAATCCATGTCTTTCTATTTGCCTACGTCTATATCTGTCTGTCTCTCAAATCGCAATCCATGCCTTTTTATCTGTCAGTGTCTGTCTACAACTGACCATCTGTGTGTCTGATTGTGGCTTCCCCTTTTTTTTCCATCCATCTTGATACATCTTGGTCTGCATGTCCTGTCTGTTTGGGTCTCTCTCTGTTTCACATTTTTGCTTGCTGCCTTTTGATTGTTTGGTCCGTCCATTACTGTCTCTACTGAATATCTGTTTTTTCACTATCACTTTGCAATATTTTCGCTTCTTTATTTCATATCTTGCAATCACATTTTTACTTATGGTCCAAAGTGAAGGATTTAGTGGCATCTACCGGTGAAATTGCAGTTTGCAACCATTTTAATACCGCTCGCCTCACTCTCCCCTTCCAAGCGTGTAGGAGAAACTACGGTGGCTGCGAAACTCGCGAAAAACGGGAACGGCCCTATCGAGAGCCAATGTTTGTTTTGTCTTTTCTGGGCTACTGTAGCAACATGGCGACCTCCGTTGAGGGGGACCCGCTCCCTCTGTTGATATATAAAATCGTCTTATTCTAACGTAATGAAAACACAACGATTCTTATTTTCAGGTGAGTGATTATACACTAATGAAAACATACTTATAAATATTATATTACATTTCTACCATTAGCTCCCCCTAAATGTTACACACTGGACCTTTCAGTGCACCAGACTCTTGCTTGTTGTCCCTCCCGGTCTGTCTTTCTGTTTCGGTCTCTTTAATGGAACACCTGCCCACTCACACCTTTCCTCACAGCTCTCCTCTCCTCACACACCTGTCCATTCACACCTGCCTGTCTGCCTACGTGTGTTTGTGTGTGTATGCGCAAGCCTTCATCGGAAAGGCAAAGACAGTAGCCCATGTGAGCACACCTGTCAGACCTCACCGCAGCCCTCGAGTGTGTGTGTGCGTTTGAGAGGAGCATCCTGCCAGGAGAAGCAGGCAGATGAGAAGGAAGATATTTCTTCAACAACATCTGCTGCAATGTGCCTCCTCTTGAGATGGTAGGTGTGTGACAGTGTGTGCGTGTGTTGGCGTCTTTGTGTGTATGCATGTGCGTTTGGGGCTCTTATCTCACAGTGTGTTGATGGGTAATAGCAGGCGTCTCATTATGTCCAGGTTGCAGGCTATTGTTGTTTGTAATGTGCTCTAATTCATTCTATCTACAACTGTTAACATCTCCAACACACACACACACACACACACACACACACACACACACATAGAGTAGATGAACAATCTTGCGGGCGCGCACACACACACACACACACAGTATCAAATATGCATAAAAATAAATGCATAGGAACACTCTGGAATGAATCCAAATGTGTATGATTGATACATACACACACACACACACACACGGCACAGTGAAGGGAGCAGTATCGTTGCCAACTGGCAGTGTCTTCTTCTACTTAATGAAATCATCAGAAGGGATTAGAGGTGAATTTCTTAAGGGGGTCTTCATGCACAGAGACCCACCCACACACATCTCAGATGTCTTTAGGGGGTCCTTAGGACTTCACCACTCATCGTGGGCAGGGGAAATAAGCACGGGCATGGCTACAATTAACACACACTTATTGAATCTGTTCAAACCCCGGGGTCAGGTGAAGAGAAGAAGGCATGAGTGAGCGGTAAATATCATTTAATGGTGTCACTGGCTGTGTTTTTTAACTTGTCTCTGCGTGTGTGTTTCCAGCGCTCTGGCATTGGGAGCAGTGCGGAGGGTTCAATCAATTCGGGCACATCCCTCTGGTGGAATCTGATCCGGGGCCAGTGGGGGCCACACATGGCTCAAGAAGTAGGCACACAAACACACAAACAGAGTCATCTAAAACATCTGCATGACTAGCTGTATGTTAATAATAGGGTTTGCACGTACCTCCCATCTCCCTGCTAATTACACATAACATGCACACATATGCGTGTAGACACGCACACACACACACACAAAGGAAACACCAATAATTAAAACCCTTGTGATTAACTTATTGAGCTGAAAGTGCAGCTTTTCTTATTGCGGTACATCAATGATTTTTATCAGGATGTGATTGGTGTGTGCGTTTGTGTGTAAGTGAGGGTGAACGCTTTGTGTGCTTCTGTGAATACGTTTATGCTTACATTGTGTATTTGAACACAATACACGTAATTGTACTGCGAGTGTGCTGGCTTGTCGTTTCATCAGCATGTTTGTATTCTGTGTATATGCATACATTCCCATACATATGTTTCTGCGAGTCTCTGCATGTGCGTCTCTATCTGTGTGTTTGTGTGCCTTCCCAACCCCCTCCCCACCAGCCTGTCTGCGCTGTTCAGCCATCCAATGCCTCTTATCTGTCTGATTAATAGGCGGCCAGCTTCAGGACAAATTAATTAACAGATAACGCCATCTCTCCCTTCTTCCCTTCCTCCCTTCCTCCCCTCCCTCTCATGAAGCGATCGATACAGCAGAAGAAAAGAAACATCAATGGGAATTTAGTGCTGATGATGGAGAGAGAGAGGTATTGATGGAGAGAGAGAGAGCACGAGAAAGAGTGAGATCGAGGAGAGAAGAAAGTGAAAGGGGGAGAGGTGTTCGAAGGAGAGATGGTGGTGGTAGTGGGAGGGGTGGCCACCTTTCTTTCACACCTGTGATTTCACTTCACAAAAGAGGGTTCCTTATTTGGCTCTAATTATGTTTCCTTTCTGCCCATTGTTGATAAGGCATCTCATACTATGTGTGTGAGTATAAGTGTGTATGTGTGGATGTTGTACAGCTCGTGTGCTGTGGTGATCGTGGGCTGAATTGAATGAACAGTAACGTACAATGAAAATAAAGTTCAAAGCTTTGCTTGAACATATTAACATAAACTTTAAAGAAGAGAAAATTTCTACAGGACACGACCTGTAAGTTGAGCCGTGTTTTCCAGAGACAGTTATGCCTTTGGAATGGGCAGGCTTTAGCTGAGAATTTCTAATTTTTTACACCTTTCTTTAACAATGTTAATTTAACACCAAAGTATGGCATACTGTATATTCTAAACATTTTGTTTGCCATAGTGCAGGTCTTCTGTAGTACAAATACTGTCTAACTTAGTTCAAATATGGCCATTGTGTGCACAGGGCCAGTTGCATTCAGAGAGAGGATCTGCAGCCTCTTGTCATACATCTGCCAACTCTCTTCTCCTCTGCCCTCCTTTTCTCTAATGTGGGTGAACCTGCAACCACGTCTCTTAAAAATGACCATTATACACAACAAGTTTGCAACAGACATTTTAAAGCAACGTAATGGTGCCCAGATAAATGTTGTATATACGTAATGAGAAAACATTTTAATGAACAAATCAACATAGCAGCAAAATGTCCGTATACTGAAGTATCTAAGAAAAATTCAGTGTTGTACTTCATTTTTTTCCCCTACAATATCTGCTCATGCCAAATAAAGCATGATTAACGGTTTACGGTTACGTTTAGGTAACTCAAAGCAGAAGTTAAATCAGGTTACAAACCTGCTGGATCTGTTGCCAGTGAAAATAATCCAGGCAACATTTACATTTCCTACTAAGCATTTCCGTCAAACCTTTTAGTAGCATATAAACCTAATTTTTAGGAGACAGGGTTGGATATAAATTTAGTTTTACACAAGTGTGTACGTAATGATTGGGATGAGGTAAGGGGTGCATGAGGTCAAGTTAATGACCCAAATAATGTATTTGGTTTGATGTGTGTGAGTGTGTACTGTGTGTTGTTTGGGTGTGTTTGCTAAAATATTAGGACACTCTATTGTATCTATGAAGGTACAGAGAAAGAGTGTGTGTGTGTGTAGGTATGTGTGTGTGTATGTGCCATACATTGGTCTGACAGAAAGAGGCTGCAGTGCAGTCATGCAGACTTAACCTCTACTGCTTGCTCTCGCGCTCTCTTTCTTTTTTTCTCTTCCCTTTGCTCTATCGGACACACACGTGAAGACAAACACACACACAAACACACGTCGATTCCCCAGCCACCCTGCAGCCTGTTTGTCTGCCAAATGAGTCCTGACTGCACGTTTACACCCGAGACCGCACAACAGTCTGGCGCACACACACACACACACACACACACACACACACACACACACACACACAGGATAGCCCTCTCTCATGCCCCAGTTGCTACACAGACACACATGAACACACATATCCAGGAGGCCTATATTTGTTTTCTTGTGGTTACAGGGCAAATGGGAACCAGTGAGAACCGATTGTGATGCTTATGAGTACCTGTGCACTTGTGCGTTTACAGTTTGTGCCATTTGTTGAGCCATTTGTGTGCGCGTGTGAGTCTGTGTGTGTTTGTATGATAGTGCCTATGTACATCGGCAATAACTCATGCATCAAAGAAGGCTATACTGTGCGTGTGTGTGTGTGGATTAATGTGGCAGGTGTGAAAAGTGGTTGCAATGCTGATCTGGTTCCAGTTATTAACACAGGACTAGTCTTCACATTCTGTCACTGCAGTGGAAAACAAGACTTTTGGTGCATATTTGGGTGTTATTTTAGAACCACCTGAAAGTCTGTTTTAAAAAAGCGAGTGCAAGTAAAATTGAGAAAGTGAAAGTAAATTCTATCTCTTAATAATTACATAATATGTGTTAGCCTGTACATAGAATGTGATTTGATTTTGGAAGTCTCTGTTTTCTTACACATCACATTGTGAGGGCTCACCTCTGTGTTAAAAATGTCTCAGCTTTAACAATGGCAAAATCATGATTTCAAGATCGCCACCTCACCCTGTTCTTCTACAGCAAATAAAAAAAACGTGTTCGACAGTGTGTCCTGGTGAGAATGTGTATGTACATGGCCAGGGTGCTGCCAGCAGAGAAGCAGGTCAACTCTGTGTTGCTGGACTACATTTTATCTGAATGAGCCAACTACCAACTTAACCCCCAGTGTGAGACTGCAGATTGGACAGAATAGTCCTTTAGCGTTTGCGCTGTCTGTCGTGCATTGTGTGTATCTCTGAAATTCAAACCTCCAAAGCACTTTCAATGTCAGCACACATTTTGCTAAAATTCCTAAATGGTTTGGATTCTTTGTCATATTATGCTCCCTCAACCACATGTAGGTCCTTTGCCTGCTAAATCTTCCTAAGGTTGTCTCACAAAAAGTAGGTCTGCGTTTAGTGTTTTTTTTTATTTTGGCTGTAGATGAGGCTGTTTCATTGCTCATTAAAATGTGCCTTCTAATACTTGCGTTTAATTAAATATATTCTCCCTTTGTTTTCTTTTACTGTTTTTAGTATCCAAATACAAATAGGTTACAAATATTACAAAATACATATGGTGGTCCATCTGCACACTTGTAGCAGACCTTTGAGCACCTGCTTGCTCTGTTGCCAATGATACTGTGCTCTGTCCTATTTGATTATGGCCCCAGGACACATTTAAGAGGAAACTTCTCAGTCTGTCTCAGCAATTCAACAGCAAAGATTCACACACTTACCAAGAGTTCTCTGCCTTGAAGTTGTAAGAATAAGCTTCACACATTGTCATCGAAATGTAACACAATACAGCAAAACTGAAGCACAGTGAGAGGAACTGGACATGTACTGTAAGAGAGGCATCCTGGCCTCGAGCTCGTAGCGGTTTGTTGTGCGTAATAAATGTGCAAGAGACATGTAACAGGCACTTACCATATGAAAATTGTCAAACCAAGTTTTTCTTGAGAAACTGTTCAATTTCTTTGAGAACTGACAGAAACCCACAGCAGATGTGAATTTCATTGTTGATAAATGGATAATAGTCACCATCCTCAGTGTTGATGTAGTGTACCAAATCTTTTTTTGTCAGGAGGCATTTTAAAAGAGGTATTGAGAACTGTGATAAACTCGTCTAGTTGCTCATCGTAGGTGTGAGGAAAATAGTGCATTGTCTATGTGCAGCATGTACACGTATTGTATTTCTGCAGGGGACAGATTTAAGTCTACCGGCCCACTGAGATAGAGATTGCATTAGGACACGTGAAGTTTCCAACAGTTAACAGCACATCGCTGCCCTGCATGTGTGTGTGTGTTTGTTCTGTATGCACACCGTGTTATGTGGCTCCAGTGCTCTCTCTCATACCACTTTCTGTAGCGTTTGTGTTTAAATTTGTGTTAGTGTGCACATTGTTGCATGCTGTGCAATGCAAGTGCTCCCTTGTGATGCTTTTTGAGTGTGTGTTTGTGCGTGTGTGTGTGCACATCTCAAACTGTTTTGTACCATACGGCCAGACGCCGGCCCAAATGAACACGGACCCCCTGTGATGGCTTTGGCCAAGCTGAAACAACGCACACAAGTTATACGCACACAACAAGCATGCTGGCAAATCACTGTCACACACACACGCACACACATCCACCAGCTGACCCAATTACACAGAGATGCGCAACGAAATGGAAACAAATCTACCCAGAGAACCAGCTAATTTAGAGGGGCTTAGAGACACACTCACACACAGGACACATACCCACTTACACACACACAAACATACGCGTGTGAAGTGGAGTTGATTCTACGTGAAAGTTGTTATGCTATCTGACACCTCGGGTAACCATTGTTGTATTTCAAACCAACTGAACTGGGGTCAAGAGAGAGAATAATTCTCATGATTTGACCAGTAAGCCTCGGCTTTGGATACCGAAGCCAATGTGGCAGCATCTTTTCATCACTCAGTGTCCTGTTGTTTGTATGAACCAGCCAAATTTGCTCCTATCTGGTCAGGTTTTTTAGTCAAAAATGTGTTTTTCTTATTGTTACTTGTTTGATGTTTGAGCATCACTGTGCAGAAAGATGTATGTGAAGAGTTTGACTCTAGAAGGCTGTCACATTCATCTGCTGAAGGGGGAAAGTTTCTCTGCGCTAAACTTAAATCTCAGTTTAAGACTATTTTGCACATACCTGCATGATTTCAATCTTGGTGCAGTACGCAACTTACACAAATGTGATGTGGAACTTCACATACACTGAGAATGGACTTAAGTAAAGCATCTTGTGTTTTGTATATAAATGTTTGAAATGGAAAAAACTTGCTTCATAAACTCTGGATTTTTAAATGAGGGAGAAGGGGCAGTTGCTATTTTAAGAATTTTCAACAAGGTTATTGAACCTTCTTGTGGAAGAAAATATCAGACATTTTAATTCAAAGCTTATTATTTATACGCATCTTGAAACATGTCGAGAGGGACCTTTAAAAAGCCTTTGTTCACATCGTTTTTGATCTAAAACAGTCTTGTTGACTGTTTTAAGACTGGTTAACATTAGGGTTAGGTTTTACTGATGATTAATCTTAGTTTACTGTAAAAAATAACTGCCTGGGTGACTCTTCTGCGTCTGCATTTGAGTTGTAAATGAACAATGGTCAAAAGGTGACACATTTTCGTACGAATACATGGATTAATTTAGTACACGATCAGTCACTTTCCTGATACACATATTGCACACACAAACACACGTCATCACCTTCACCTTCATCCCCTCTCATATTGTTGGCTAAAATATCTCTTTTCTAGTTCGTTCCCCTTCCACCCTCCCCCTCTCCTTCCACCACATTCCCCCTTTCTCTCTGTGCGGCCTCGGGGAGAGTAGAGCAGTCATAGGGTTGCAGTAGCCTCTAATCAGTGTGAACAGCCAGCTAATTACCAAACCCTCAGCCCTGACTGACTGTTAATTGCATACATTAGACACCATCAGCAGCACTGCAAGATTAACACTTAAAATCTTCCCATTGCTGTAGTGGAGATGAGTGCTCTGTGGGTGTGTCGATGTGTGTGCGTGAAAGAGAGAGTCAGGGAGAGAGAGAGGTGGAGAAGAGCGTTGTGCGCCGTATTCTCTGTGTGTACATGTGTGGGGTGTGCTGCCTCTGTGGTTGCGGGTGCTAATATTTAACACTTAATTAGACCCAAAATGGAGACGTGGCAACACAGAGATGGTTGTCGAGTGTTATAGCTGTTGCTGTGGCAGGGTTGCTTGGGTGGGGGCAGCCAGTCGTCGAGGGCAACCCCATGCCTCTGTGGAGACGACAGATGGACTGACATTAAGACCATTGCAGTGGAGGCATTTCAAATAATAAAATATCAATATTTACATTTTAATTACCCACTTCTAGCTCCACCAGGGCCATGTCAAGGAGTGTGTGTGTGTGTGTGGGGGGGGGGGGGGCATGTGCCACAGTAAGCTCCACTGGGGCCATGTCTTATGTAGAGTCAAGAGTACTGCTCAAGTGACAATGGTCTGCTCTCCTTGAAAATGTCTTGGTGAATTGAACATTGTGTAAAATAACTCATTTCGCCAAAATTTCTGTTTTCCTACATTATTTTTTATATCTTCCATTTTTACTTTTTCTTTCACTAAATCCACCCATCCTGCTCTCATCCTCTAATTTTGCATCCTGCCTCACCCTCCTTTGATATAATGCTGATGCAGGCAGGAATGACCGCTCAGTGTGTATGAGCATGTGCATGTGCGCACATATCTGTCAGGGGAATTAGCAATGTGTACACAAAGCTGAGAAGCTTACACACCATCTCTCTGTCTGTCTCACAGACACTGCTGACAGAGTGTTTTGAAGAAAAAAAAAAGTTACGTGAGTTAAAGAATAAAGAGGACATAATGTGAATATTTGTATGCCTAAAATGTCCCAGTCGTCCAGGTAAAATAATATCTGGACTTATTGTTTTGCTTTGATGACGTTTTGCCACTTACACAGTAAGAAACTGATTGGACCTTACATCAAAATTCATACCCCAGGGAAAGTCACCCCGTGTCTGTAGAGACTCCACGAGAAAACACAGTCCCTCTCAGCTCATCAGCAGCATCCAGTCAGTGGCATACAATGTTGCCAAGTACGTAATCACAATTTTAGCTTTGTCAGTTGGCAACACATCACAAGTTAAAAGATTTCATCAGCTCAGTTTGACAGTTCTCTACATGGAAGAAGCAGAAAGGAGGAATACTTTCTGGGGAATACCTCCTAGCCAGTGGTTAAATTATGTGAAGGACAACTGGGTCAAGAGGAGGGTCAAGATCAAACAAAGGTTTTAAATCAAATTATCAACTATCTGTTTCCATATCTATGTATGTGTCTTCTATTTATCTACAGTATCTATATAGCTATCTATCTATCTATCTATCTATCTAGTCTGTGATTAATTCATTTTCCCAGCTTGTTCAATTAACTAGGTTGTGACAGTCTATTGATCTCTTGGAGGATTAACTTTTCAGAACAATATCCTGCCATAACATAGTCTCCTGAAAAGACAAAATCCATAGTCCAAGCATCAGCAAATGGGCTGCCCTGTTATCTAAACTATTGGGCAGGACACATTTTAAATGTATCTTATAGATTTTAAAAAGGGGTACCAAAGCACACATATGACAAGTAAAAATATTGTAGTTCAAAAGAAGTAAATTGTGGAGTGGGCATGAGAGGGATTTTTTTTATAAAGCACTATTGATGTATGAATAGAATTGTGCTGATTGTGGCTTTAAAACAAAACCCAATGGTCCCTGTCCAGGCCTGGTGTCTGTATATGAGATTATGAGGCTGTGTTTATTCTATTTTCCTAATCCCCCGTAGCTTTCCATAGAGAGAGGACCGCAGAAACTCCACAGGGATTAATTTACCATTCTCAGATTAGAGATATGGTCTCCAATATCATCATCCAGGACAAGCACTGAGAGGAAGGGCTCAGCAATCGAGCAATGAGGAGAGATAGAACAGAGGGAATGAAAGAGAGCCAAAATAGGCAGACTGAAAGAAAGACAGAGATGAAAACGAATGCACACAGAGAGACAGTCTTCTCTCCTACAGCATCATGCCTTAATGTCCTAGCTCGAAGACAAGAACATTAGAGCTCATTCCACCTCCTCATCTGGGCCTGAAAAAGCCTGGGCTGAAAATCTTAATTAATTGTCCAATAGTGCTGCGGGGTCATTATGCATTGCAATAAAGAAGCGTGTAATTATGAGATTTAACAGCCATTACCAAGGCCAGGAACTCATATGTCATCATCAGCAACCAAGCCAATGGTTTGGTACGGCTGTGTGTGTGGCTTGATGGACAGCACACACGCATGCACAATACACACACTCACATATGCACATATTGTTCATGTAGATATATAGTGCTTAGATATATCAGAGAGAAACGTGTCTGCTCTCGTATAGGCAAACAAAATATACATGTGCATGCAGACTAATGAATGGGGAACACAAACTGAAAATGCATACAGGCGAGAACACACACACACGCACGCACACACACACACACACACACCCATCAGTCTGACCCAGACAATAAGGCAGCCAGCTGTGATAGCAGCCTGCAGATGAAACATCCCATCAAGATTAAATAGGCACAGAATTATTACTGCTGCGTGTGTTTTGTGTGTGCATGTGAATGCACAGTGAAGCACTGAGACCACAGACATGGTCCTTCACCAAATAGCAGGTGGGAAGTGACACGCTTGTATAAGGATGAAGTGCTGTGTACAAACACATGCACAATGTTCATTACTGAAAAAGTGCCCAAGCAGTCCCACAACCAAAGAAACAGGAAACACATTCGACTGGATATGAAGAGTGTGGCATGCCAAATGGAATAACATAGCAGTAACACAGTATGTCAAAATGTCTGCTGTAAGAAAGGCCTATTGCCTTGAGAAGCAGTCGTTATAGTTTGGATCATACAGCATCCTGTTGGAGTTTCTGTGTTGGAGGAACAGTGTCCCTATAAATGTGTTCAGACTGAACACAAAGCAAATGATTCTGACAGCTCTCAGATTTCACCAAAAACCCCAGTTCTCTCGGTTATTTTTCTCCAGTTTTTCCTCATCTATCGTCTTGTCTCTACACAGCAAAGACGTGGATTCACAAAGTCTCTAATTAAGCTAAAATGTTGTGCTCACGTTGAGCATTTTTCAGCTTGTGTGGACGTGTCCTCATCTGAATTCACACTGCCTAGAGCCAATACGTCTATGAATACGTCTCTTTGCTGTATCTCAAATTTTTGCATTGACTTTGTATGTAATCACACCACCTCTGATTTTCACTTAGCGAACACTAAGAGGTTGCCCATCTTCAATTTTAGGGGGGTATAGGAGATGCGGCTACCTTAAAATAGACTAATGGATGGTTACAATTAATAAAACAATTAAGTTATTTTATATTACCTTTCAACACTGTTGGGCCACACACAGGTAAAGGGGCAATCCCAAACTGTCAGCAGGTGTTTTTCCTGTGTATGTGTCTGAGGTAAACCGGTCTTTGTGTGTTTATACCTATGTAATATATAAGTATAATTTGCCTCTATGTGTGTGTTGTGTGCCCAGACCATAAATCGTCCCCAGCTGGTGGCAGGCACGCTCCAATCCTATTTTCCCACCTGCTTATTCCCTGATGGAAAGGATGAATCCTCCAGACTGTTATTTAAGAACGATGGCTGGAGGATGGGAGAGACAGAGGGAGGTAGAAGAAAGGGGGGAAGGTGGAAGAGGGAACAGGAGGGCAGGAGGAGTATCAGGCAGGAAGGACAAGTGAGAGAGGGAGCGTAAAACAAAGGGGGAATAAACAAAAACGACATACCAGGAAGAGAAGGGAAGAAAGAGGAGAGAGATGGGGAGGGAGATATGGAACAATGATGGCGCTGGCAGAGGGAGAGGAAGAAGGAAGTGAAGGAGCAATGGTAGGAGGAGATACAGAGAGACTAAGCAGAGTTAATAGGAAAAAGAGAAAAGAGGAAAAGGGAAGATACAGACAGAAACAGTGAGGAAAGGTAGATAGATAAGTAGAAAGAGAGAGAGAGTACGTGGAGAGAGAGAGAATAACTATTTCATGCCTGTCTGTGAACTTTGCATGAACCGACAGAAATAATGTGATGCCATGACAAGCCTGTCCCTCCTTCCACTAGATTTGCTGCATGCATAGGTGTGTGATACGTGTGTGGGGATGTCTGTAGATCCCTGTATGTGTGTGAACTCTTTATATTGCTTTTGGCGTGTGTGTGTGTGTGTGTCCATGTGTGCTCCAACAGATAGAATAGGATGATGATGATTTGAAATGGAGTTTGGCCTGTGCGTAATTATGATCATCTATCTTTATGCCCCGCCAGCATATCATATCATATCATATCACATCATCTCTCTCTCTCAAATACACACACACACACACACAAACACAAAAGCAAATTGAAAGTGGTAAAAGCTGACTGTTTGCTAGTGATGACTTCGATGATGATGGGCTCAGATGGTGTGCTGATTTATTTGTTACTGCTTGTCTGATGTCACATATTATAAAACCGTGCACGGCTGTGTATGCTTGCATTTGTGCGTGTTAGTGCAACTTTAGAAGTGGGTGAATGTGTGTTTAGAAGTGTACATTTGTGTGTTCATGGGTGTGTTTGCGATGTATGTGTTTGTGTAAGCATGCTTGTGTGCATTCTTATGTATGCAGCTTCTCTCTGGTGTGTGTGTGTGTGTGTGTGTGTGTGTGTGTGGGTGTGTGTGAGACAGACATTTGATGCAGATTAGTCAGTGTACTCAGATTGCAGGCTGTGTCTCAAAGGCTGATAGACAAATGAATTTGATTTGCTAATGTAATCAAACTAATAAGAAAAACAGCAATGGGCTGCTGAGCACAAATCTCACGACTACAATATTTGTGCATTTTTCTCACTTTTACTTGAAGATCTATCTACTGAATGACTTTCAAGACTCCATTTTTTTTTGGGAAATTAGAATCAAATTTATTAAAATTACTTTTAATGACAGGTTGTAATCTGAAGATGGTCAGAAAACAACTGTTTTTCATCAGACACCACTTTTAAAATCAGTGCAATTCTTAATATACAGGTATTTCATTCACTTGTTAATATTGCTGAAATTAGTAAAGGTACTGTTGGTGATATACATTATATATACATATTTTCTTTATGCACACCGTTTCACTACTATGGGCTGCCGCTACTCTTCAAGTGACTTCTGTGTTTTTTTATTTTTCATTTTGGATCTGGTATGATGGTACGGTCGGTACGGTCTGATTTGGTGTGACATGTGGATACAGCGGCAGCGACAGCTGGTACTATGTGTGAAGCAAGTTGTGCATGCATGTGCGTGTCTGTCCGTATGATGTGTCAGGTTGCTCGACTCTAAAGGCATAAGGTGTGTGTCACCACCAAGGTGTGACCTGATAGAGGTAATACCAGTGTGTGTGCGTGAATATTTGTGTTGAGTGTGTGTTTTTAAATCAGGCACCTAAAGCTGTGTGTGTGTTTGAGTGTCATCAGAGGCACATCGTCATGGAAACACTGTCAACACGGTGATGACAAAACAAACACAGAGCATCGGACAGACAGGAGAGTCAAGACAAACTGAACGTGCCCTCAGAGACTGAACATGTAGTTGCATCTGTGTGCGTGAGTATTCATCAAAACATCACATGTGGCATAAATAACTTATTTCACAAAACCAGCATCCCAGCATACAGGAAACAAACTACATTTTAATGCAGATATTCCATAGACACATTCCCATGTGAGACAAAATTCACAGCTTACACGATTATTTATTTATTTCAATGTAGATAAGCCTTGCATCCTGTAGTGACTACGTCAGTATATTATAATATATGAAAAACAGATCTTCATTATCACTTATTAAGACCAATAGACTGATCTCACCTTATTATAACCCAAAAAACAAGAATGACACAAACACAGGGACAAAAAGTAAAGTAGATAAGACAGAAGAAAAGCAATGCACAGAAAAAGGGAAATGTTTCCCATCCTCTGTTTTCTCATATTGATGACATGCTTCCAATACCCACCGGCTTATTCCAATAAAGAAAGCCCAACTTAATCCAAACATTAAGCTCAGATATCAAATATTCTTTTCCTAATTGGATTTCATCAATATTTGTTTTCATCTGCAAACAGGGGTGTGTTTGTTTGTATGAGCTGCAAGAGGAAACCATGGTGGTGGTGAACTGGAAAATAAGATGTCTCTTATGCACGACTGTGGACAATGAAACCGAAAAACAGACACACACACACACACACACACATAAGCAAACACACATACTTGAAACCAAGACATCACCCTCTAAATGTGTTATGTAGCTCAGGGATGAGCAGAAATGGAAATCAAACACGCCCAACAGAGCTCAGAGAAAATCAACAGCAACTAGAAACATACACATGCAGATATGTAAGTAGGGAGCACAAAAGAAACAAAATTGACCAAGGCAATGAAGTAAATCAAATTCTGATTCTAAATCTCAATTATATCCTAATAAAGTCATATTTGTGGCTGAATCTTATTAGAATATGGAAAAAGTGGAGTCGGTTATATCACATCAAAGAAGACAGGAGCTGTCAGTTATGCTTCTTATATTCTTTACCTGAACTGACTGGAATATGTTACAAAAGCAACCTTGTGAATTATGTAAATTTTAATGGCTTAATGGTTAGAGTTAATTTATCAGAAAATAGATGTGAATATTTCTGAAAAGTCTGTGAAATTCATTGGAATTTTCAACCATAAAACTAAACATTGTAAAACTTTCTACCTTTAAACCTTATTTTAACCTTTCAATAATTTTCCTACAAATTGTTCACCTTTGCATATTATGCCTACAAACACTTAAAACTTTTGTTACTTGGACACTGCCACGTAAATGTTTTTATTTCTATAAACAGTCCTGTATGCGTGTGTCTATGTGAATGCACTGTGTGTTTGTGTGTTAAGAAGACACCCAGCATGCTGTGTCTGTCAAGTTGAACTATCCTTACAGCCCTTATAGCCCGACAGAATCGGGGCAAATCTGTTTGTGGCTTTGTGTGTGTGTCCATGTGTATTTCCGTGTATGGGTTTTCATGAGTTTACAAGTGTACCTAGACCAGGTATTTTATTGCATAGGGTAACAGCGCTGAAAGGGAGAGACGGACTGAAAGGTGAAGTGGGGGAACAATGGTAAAGAACACAGAGGTAAGGAAGAAATTAACAGGAGGCAATATTGTTTCAGAAGTTTCATGCCAATAAAGCTCATTAATTCAACAATTGGAAAAGATAAAAGTGTGTGTGTGTGTGTCTGTTTTGTGTGAGTGGTCATGGAGAGATATTTCTCTTCTGATTTACCACTCTCTGACCCAAAGCCCAACAACCTCTTTGCTGATTGATGACAGCACCAGACTTAATGAGGAGGGTGGTAGAGTGACATCACCACCAGTCTGGGCTTTTACATTCCTCTATCGCCACTCACATACACACACGTTGCTGTTCTGCATCTCTTGGAGCTCATTGTGCTGTGTTATAATGTGTGTCAGTGTTAATTTAGAGAGCTGCACTTTCAGAGTCAAGGATGTGTGTATCCATGTGTATACGTGTGTGTTTGTGTGTGTGTGTGTGTGTGTGTGCGCGCGCAGAGGTTCCCCTTGGCTGCTTAGACTCAACATTTGATTTGCTAAAAGGAGCAGGACACTTCTATTAATCAATATTTGCTGACTGACTGGGTGTCTTTCTGGCTGATTGACTGGCTGTGTAGTTACTTGACTGACTGATTGGCTAACTGACTGACTGAATGACTGTCTGGCAGGCTGAATGACTAACTGCTCGACTGGTTGACTAAATCTCTAAGTGAAAACCATTTATAACATGACCAAAAGAGAAAGGACACAGCAGTACAACAGCAGAGGTAAAGATTAGGGAGGGCTTTGCTTATTGGGTGCTCCGATGTACCAGTGTTTGCAAAAAGACATATTTGAATGAGTGAACTGATTGATGAACAGTCAATCATAATGTTTTAAAATCTAGAGCTGAACTTGGAGTCAATGAACCCTGATCACTGTATCTGTAGAGACATACAGACAGACAGAACCAAAAAGAAAGACGTAATGATGGCTGGCTGGGGGAACGAGAGAAAAGGGGAGGTGGGAGGGGATTGGGGTTGAGAGATGAGGTTGACTCGATAATGAAGAGGTTAAGGATACCATAGAGAGAGAGGGTGGGAGGTCCAGTCAGAAAGAGGGAGAAAATGAGGGAGAGCCAGAAAGACACAGAAGTAGAGAGAGGGAAAAAAGAGAGGTCACAAGAGAGGTTGAAGAGGTGGGGGATATTTAGCCATCGGGTCAGAATAGTATTGTGTTAAAGGGAGTATCTAGGTTATACTTAGGTGATGTATGTGACCTCCCTGCTTTCCACTCTCCTACCATCTCCTGCACTTTTCGTCTCTCCCTTCAGCCTAGTATGTTTTATTTTTAGCATCCTATTTACTTCTACATTCTTATTCCCCTGTCATTTTCAATCAAACACAGAGTAAAGAATAAAATATAATAATTGATCATTTGAATCACAACTCTCAATGTGTATATCAATCAAGTAACATCATACTCGTTAAATAGTAAAGTAAAAAAATTAACTAAAGACAAAAAATAATACAGCCCACAAGTAAAGCTTTACTTTTGTTGGCATAATGAAAAGAGCCAAGTTCTTTATGATGCCTATGCAGGGTAGGGTGCAAAATGAGCTCTGATTTTTAAAAATTGAGCTTCAATACTTGTATAACATCCAGGACTCTTTTTTTATAAAAAATAAATATGAATGGGACCTATGATTGAGCCTTGAGGGACTCCCCAAGTAATATGTAATAACTAAACAGACGAGTTTCCAATAGTATTTGTAGTGGTTTCCTGCTGGCTAGAGAGAAACTCTCAACCTTTCTATCTCAACCCTAGCCTAATCTCATATTATAATTATTTACAAGGCAAACTTCAAAGTAAAAAAGTCATTGTAAAGTAAAAGTTTTGTACATCATAATGTAACATCATTATGTTGAGACAAAGATTACTGTTTGGAAATTAATCATAGAAATAACCATCTCTAAAGCCCTTTAAACTGCATTTTACATTGTGGTGAATGATGTGGGAGATAGGTTGGATTGTTTTAAAAACGATAATCAGATAGAGGTTTGTTAAAAAAAGGCTGAAGTAAAATCGTGGAAACACACTTTCAGCATGTTTACTATCTTCACCCCATGACGAAAGCAGAAAAGAAACATCATTGTCTTGGTGGCGGGAAATGAAATTGAGTTTATGGAATTGCGCTAACAATCACCATCACTGACATGAGACAGAGGCTACCCATCATCCAGACCTTGACTTGGACCTCATTCATGTTTTCAGCATCATGATGGGGTATTTCAGCATCCATGCTCATCCCCAAATCCAAACAAGGAGTGAGAGGAAGAACGGGAAAGAAGAAATGATAAAGACACAAACCAATAAACAACTGAATGAGACAGAAAGATAAAGAGAAGCAGACCGATTAAATGAATACACCGACAGCAATCCCCCTCCACCTCCCTTCCCCCATTTTTACAGCTCAATCATACTGCGTTACTGCGGACACACGGACCGCTTATTCTGAGTGTCAAAATTGAAAGGGGAATGAAAGAAAGAGCGGGAGACAGACTGTAAGGAAAGAGAGAGCAAGTAAGTTGAGATAGGGAAGCAAGAGAATAGTGGAGGGGAAGTGCGGGGCAGCACAAGAACAATTTCTCTCTTGAATAAAGAAAGAATGGGGGAGGGGGCTGTAAAAAAAAAAAAAAAAAAAAAAAACCCTAATGGCAAGGCCCCTGGTTCTGGTAAAATAGACTGTGTTATAGGTTCTGGCTCTCATTCGTTGATTCATTCATTTGTTCGTTCCTTGCTCTTTCGTCAAGTCAAGTGCTCGCCTGTCTGTCTTTCTCTTTTGTGTCCACGAGTCTAGATAAGAGCTGCTGGCATGACTGCCCGGTAGTCATTTAGTTATTATGGAGAGGGAGAGAGAGAGAGAGAGAGAGAGAGAAAGAGAGAGAGAGGATGAGAACAGAAAAGAGAGGATGAAAAGACTAATTCTACAGACAGATAAATGGCTCACTTTGAATGGCCTTTCTTTCTTTTAATTCACTCTTTCATTCGCTCCTGTTTAAATATTTGCTGTTCTCCTCCTCCTCCTCTCACCTGACTGCTCCTCGTTCCTCCTTCAACACACACACACACACACACACACACACTTGACTATGACATGCAACCTAATATGCAACTGGAGTTGACTCTTTGAGAGCTATTAAAATGAGATCTTCTCTTCACTAATCCATATTATCGGACGCCAAGGGCTTTCACGGCCTCTGAATAACAACTCCTACGATATTTCCACATACACACAGTTTCTGGAATGTGACAGTATACTGCTCATATATTTTAAAGTTTAAGTGTATGAACATGTGTGTATGTGTGGGGCCACTCGTCTATGGGTTGCCCATAGTTTGAATCAGCAAAAAGGCTTCTAATACGTATCTATGTTTATGTGTTTGCATGCATTTCATCTCTCTCTTTGACACACATGCATGGGTGAGGTGCACAAATGCGTGATAGTGTCCTATTCATTGTGGGAGACAAGAGACACACACTGTGTCTGAAACCTCATTTTCCTCTCCTAATGACATATCAAATGTTTGCATATAGGCCATATCAGTATGGAAATAAGCGTGCACAACACATAGCTTTAGAATAAAAGAACCAATCAAAGAAATATGTGTGTATATGTGTGTGTGTGTGTTGTCACAAGTCTCTAAGGTTGGGCGAGTCTGTGTGTCAGACATGACTAGCAACACACACACAAACACAGACGTACACACACGTACCCTAGCCTTGTTATCCGGGGGCCTGTCTTGCAGGCAGCCTCTCTAACGCTGAGTGATGTTTAAATTAGTTTACAATTTAGCCTCCTCGCTATCCGCAGACGGCTCTTAACTCAGTGTGTGTATGTGATGTGTTTTTGTGTGTGTGTTTGTGCGTGCGTGAGCGTAACAAATTGTTGCCAGTACGGCAGACATCTAATGACTTCAAATTAGCTGCCTGGCGCTCGCCTTGACACGTTGTTACCACTGTTAGCAGCCTGTGTGTGTGCGTGCGTGCGTGTGAGTGTGTATGTGTGTGTGTGGTGTGTGTGTTTTTGTGTGTATGCAGTACTGCGCAGCCATATCATGAAGCATAAATTGGCTTCACCTCTCCTCTCTCTGCCTCTGTCTTTTTTCTCTTTGTTTCTCTGTCTCTATCCATCAATTTGATTAAAAAAATTACTGTACCATGGCGAGCAAAGACGTGTGCATGTGTGTGTTCACATGTACACCCTGGACGGAATCAGTCTCACACACACACACACACACACACACACTTGACAAGATGTGAAACAAGACGGCTGAAAAAGGTTAACAGGTCTATTCTATTCTATTCAAGACTTAAGTCATTGTAGGCTCTTTATTGTTTTGACTCTTTTATGTGTGTGTATGTGTGTGTGTGTTTGTGTGAGAGTCTGATAAAGAATGTTGAGGAGGCGTATTACCTTCTGACAATCCCTTCCACCCTGAGTGAACAGTAGATCACTTTCTGTGTGTACATGTACGTGTGTGTGCGTGTGTGTGAGTATTAGATCAGTGTTGTAAACAATGAGGATTTCATAAAGTGTTCACATCACACGCACACACACTTGGAAGATGAAGAGTTCTATCTTTCTCTGTGAGCAGTGGATTGCCTTTCTCGTTCATCTAATCACGCCATCTTCTCTCCTCCGCCAAGCCTCCGTTGCGCTTCGCTCACTCCACACAGAAAGCTGCACACACGCACATACATGCACACGCTCAGCCCAGAACATAACCTGGCTAACTCAGTCCATTCACTCGTAAAACCAGTGAGCAAAGGAAAAGGCAAGCCCAATGCAAAACAATATATTAAATATACATCATGTGTATGTTAGTGTGTATATTTGGGTCTGTCTGTGAGCTGTTTTTCTGTATGTATGTTATAAACAGTACAGGTACATCCCAGAGGTATGGAGAGAGAAACCGAAAGAGTAGAGGATAGAGATAAATGGATTAAAAGAGAAAGCAAAACAGAGTGAAATGCAGGAGAGGGAGATTAGAGGAAAGGAGATCGTATTGGAATGAGGCTACACGTTGTTTTGAAAGACAAAAATAAATATTCAAAGAGCTATACTTGATATATGGATCAATACATATGTCTGCTTACTGTCCATGTAGCAGCACACGGGTCAATAAACTAACAAGACGGAATGCATATTCCTCTCTTCATCTAATTTTTCTTTTTCTCTGTCATTTTCAAATGAATTGATGAAATATAATATATATAATTTGATGACTTTATTGTTACAGATTTACGCAGCATGACCGAGTTTATTTATGCCTCTAATCTGGAGTTTCCACCTATACTCTTACAATTCCCTATTCCGGGTGAGCAGTGGCAACAGGGGGTCCTTTTATTTTATTCTATAACCATATTTCCAGTCGACAATGGGACTAATCTTTGTGCTAATCTGTGTTAATCTGGAACACTGTTCTTCCCCCCTCACTGCTGTCACAGCAGGCTCCCTCACTAAAACCAAAACCAGATTATAGTATCATCTCTTCCTCGCTAGCATCTTCCTCTTCATTTTAGCTTCTATGGGCAGATGCATTCTTTATCTTGTTCTTTTCCTCTTTTTTGTTTTCTTATTTACTCAGTTTTTGGCTCATTTGTGTATATTTTCTCATTTTTTAGTCGATATAGTCCAGATGCAATTTTGAACAGATTAAGAAAGAAAAAGAGTTAGTTTTAGAAGACTAGATTAGTTAGATTGTTTTAATGATGAACCTGTATAGGGACACTGATGTGCTACAGGCTAAAAACAGACATCACATTCCATTCACTTTTACATCACCAGTGGTTAAAAACTGTTTAAATACGATACTCGGATTGTTACCACACAAAAATTAATGATCATCACTTCAAACAATTACCTCAAAGCATGTTCTGTGTCCAGATACACGTTGTGTCTCTCATACAACAAATCAAAGCCTAAAAAAAACACTACAAAAAAACAGCCTTATTCTATACATTAAAGTTCTAACAGCCACAGGTGAAGGTAGAGCTTTACTCATATTATTCTTGTTGTATATCTGCATGACAATTTGTGACGCTGACCTTTTCTTCCAGAACATGCAAAGTTCACCAGTAGGGTGAAGCTGTGGTTTCAAAGGGCTTGGTCATATACCGTATATACTACAGTAAATGCAGGTACAAAATTCGGAGGTAAGCGGATTGAACTGTTTGGTTCAAAAGATCAGAATTGCTGTGTGCGCGTGTGTGGAAAGGTGTGATACCAGTGAGGGCATTTGGTTGGTCAGTTGGAGGGAGGAGTCAACAGTTAAAAGTGTGGGGATTAGGGTGAAAGGTCACACCTTAGCACCAGGTGTACTTGTATGTATGTATGTAAGTGTTCCTGAACTGCATCTGGAGCGGCTGATTCTGACCTTGTACTCTCTCTGCCAATTCACACAGCATGTGTGTTTGTGTGTCTATCCTGTATATGTGCGTGTGTGTGTATGAACTCTCCTATACTGTGGAAATGAAAAAAAAAAGTACGTGTGATAGTGTCACAACATGGAGTCAGTTAGGTTCAGTGTGAAAGTCAGGACTCCTCGGGTTTTTTTTCCCCTACCTGGGATATGTTTGGCCCAGCCGATGTTGACCACCAGCTCTCTGTCCGCCAGGTCACACAGCGTAGTCAGGGCCTTGATGTCGCTGTCTGGTACTGTCGGGTCAGGCATGGCGTAAATCTTCTCTGGCTCGGCCACCAGCAGGTGAGAGACGATTTTGTTATCTGCAAGGCAGCCAAAGGCAACTGACATGACCACCAGACAAGGAGAAAGACACAGAGACAGAGAGATGGTGAATTTTTGCTGCATTAGGCTACAAGCTGTTCCACACCAATCCGGTGCAAAAATGTGAAAGGTCATATGCAAGGTCCCTGATAACATGGCTTGCTAGATAACACGTCTACATGCATTTCCCCAAGTAGCAAAAAAGCAGCCGACATGACTATTAGACTAGAAGAAATAAACAGACATGTATCAAATCAACACACAACATACATTTCAGTATACCCCATAGTATCATGATGTTAGATATTACACATACAGTATTTTACACATCTGTATATTGTATAGTATAAAAACATATACTGTACGTACAACTGGAATAATTAAATGTAATACATCCCATAAAATTGTGACTATTTAAAAACACCTAAAGTAATGTGAGCGTAAAACTCAAGTTCTAAAATTATTGTGTTTACAGTATAATAATATAGTTTAGCATAATAGTACTTAATATAGTATAATTCTTCAGTTTGCAGTTTTCATTCCATTTCATATCGCTATATGCAAACAAGATCAAATAAGAGGATGTTTGACTACAATGCCTTGCCTAAATGTCCTGAGGAATTTTTCAACAATCAAGCAACAGATAATTGATTTGATTCCAGAAATTTGGCAGGACTAAAGATGAAAATGCAACTGACAAAAGATCGCAAAATTATTGAAACGTTTCCAGTTTAGGAGATGCTTCAAGGTGTGATTAAAGGCGATTACTGCTGGTGATTCAGGTTGCCCAGAACGTTGTCTTTTGTATCACAGCCTTAAGACGCTTCGCTGATACGTACAGAAGGGAAAGATAATACTGAAAGCCAAACAGCTCAGCTGGCAATGGTGACATGTGGTGATGAGATCTCTATGGCCCATTAGTAACAGACTGATACCCTGCTTCCAAATTAATCCACTGACTAATCAAGCAGGGGAATAATAACAGAGGATAGAAGAGCAAGAGAGGAGCGAGAAAAAGATAGAGAGAAATAAGCAAAGAAAAAAATGGGAGAAGACAGACAGGTAGAAATAGAGCCATGGACAGATTGTAAAAGACAGACAGGAAGAGTCGAGAGAGCGACAGCTAGATAGAGATAAACAGCAAGAGAGAGTGAAACAGAGTTGGGGGGATGAGTTGTGTATTGATCTACCACTCTCCACCGCCAATTCTGTAACACACACACACACACACACACTTGTACATATATATATATTCTTTCCATCCTCTTCCCTCTAGCTCCAGCTCCAGGGTCGTTTGAGCCAAACCAATCCCAGTCACACTGCAGTATCTGTGGGTAAATCTTATTTAATGTTTCCCTAATTAGAATCAATGGAAGCCCATTTCCAAACCCAGGGCTATTGTTCTGTTCTCACACAATCAATGGGGACGCTGAGGCTAGGGATTGGGCTACAGATAGACAGGCTGTGTGCGTGTATCTGAGAGAGAGACAGAGGGACAGAAAGTTTTTTTGTGTGTATTGACTGTGTGTGAGAGGAAAAGAACAAGAGAGACCTAGGAAGTCTATATCAACAGTATATGTTTTGTTTTTTAAGTGTAGGTTTGTTTTTAGGTCAGAGAGAGATTTGTCTTCATACATTTATTAAGGAAAAGATATGCAACCTGAATAACTATTTGGAGTGGTCACTGGTGATTCTAGTAAATTACTCTTCCAAAATGTGACAAATGCTTGATAAAAATAATAACAGGCCTAAAGCGTTCAATATAAGTTAACCATTTTAAGCAAAATTGGTCTATAACCAGTGAAAACATTCAGTTAGCTGGAACGCACACATGCTATGTGTATGCAAACACATTTATTATAAAACACGCACACACATAGTGCAAACTCCTTCATATTATCCCATCATTTCAGTGATTAGTAGTGCAGAAGTCCCGGTAAGCTGTAGTGCAGCCATTCAGCATATTGGCCTAAAGCAGAATATGCTCCAGCTTTAAGCAAAATGGGCTTTGGGGACCAAGCTGCTAAACACCGCTCAATCCGCACTGCATGAGTGTGTGCGTATGTGTGTGTGTTATGTATGCGAGCAGACGGTTAGCTAAAGAGCTAACTCTAGTTTGATGCGGTTGCCAGATTGGATTTAATCCGGATTAGGGTTCTGGCTGGTCCCCCTCCCTCCCTCCCCTCTTCTCTCTCTCTCTGAGAAGCCTTCTCATTTAGGTTCAGTCTCTCTCGCTCCCTCCCTCTCTGTCTCCACCT
The DNA here is from genome assembly GCA_011952105.1 of Coreoperca whiteheadi. NCBI lineage: Eukaryota > Metazoa > Chordata > Actinopteri > Centrarchiformes > Sinipercidae > Coreoperca > Coreoperca whiteheadi. The sequence continues at coordinate 21,849,148 of CM022485.1, forward strand.
GTCTCTCGGTCACTCTCACTCACTCGCTCCGTTGTTAATTTTCCATCATCAAGCTTTGGCGATGGTTTTATTTCTTTAAAAAGCGGAGCCAATCCAGCCGGAGCTAAATGAACACCTTTATAGTGAAATATTACACATATAAAATGTTATGACCCCAAACTGGTAGCAGTAGAGACAGGGAGATAAACCAGGTCCCAAACAGATGGGCTTCACCCTACTCTGTGTCTATTTATGTGCGTGTGTGTGTGTGTGTGTGTGTTTGTGTGTCTGTATGTGTGTTTAAATGTTTTTACTGTCCAACTGTCTCCATTAGGATAGACACTGATGGAAAGGCAGTTCCTTGTACTTCTGGTCTCTGAACGACTCCTGTCTATTACGTGAACACTGCCGGAGCATAGTAATTCAATATGCTAGAATTTGAATATTTTCTGTTTATTTCCAGGGAGGATTTTCCTTGTGTTCTGTCCATAGTATGTCCTTTATTGTTCTGTCTACACACTATGTCAGACGCTGTTGCCACTGTAGCACATACAGTATGTCAATATGTAGAGTATGAATTAATGTGCACCGAGGACAGTATGTACATTTCTGTCCTTGAGAATCACTGCTCAACCTCGGAGAGAAAAGGGCTATTACATATATATGTGTGTGTGTGTGTGTGTGTGTGTGTGTGTGTGTGTGTGTGTGTGTGTGTGTGTGTGTGTGTTCTTACATGGCTTCTTGGGAGGCAGAGCCAGCTGCGGGTTTAAGTATGGACTGTTGTCCGCATCTATCCGGCGCTTATACTTCTGTCTCCCACCACGAACCCTGTCCAGACGAACTCCTGTAAGAAATGACAGAAGAAGTGTATCAATAAACTGTGCATGACACTGGCTTAGAGAAAAAAGACAAAGAGAGACTGTTTTGACTACTCAAGAAGAAGACAAGAAAAATAACAAATCTGGAAGAAATATAAAAAGAGGGAGTGGGAATGAAGGGAGAGATGAAAAAGAGTGGACTGGAGGAAGATTACATATGAGGTCTAAGTGTGAAGTGATGATAACCGTGTTGTTTCTGCAGTGCATGCATGTGTGTTTATGTGTGTCTGTTATGCATGCAGGCACTTTTATGTTATTGTCAAGCTTGCTAAACTTGCTTGCCTCTTATATTCCCCAACAAGATTAATTTATAGAGACACCGTTTGAGTAAAGAGACTCTCTCCCTCATGTTGTCTCTCTGGCTTTCTGACTTCTCTTTTCCTGTCTCTTACCCAATCTCTCTCTCTCTGTTGCTGTCTCTCTCTCTCTGTTTCGTTAATTAATTGACACAAAGGAGTCCTAATTTAATTAGGCCTATCTCTCAGGGGATTGGATGTTACCGTGGTTACCACTTAACGATGGATAAGGAAGACAGAGGTATCATGCGCCCTGAAGGACCAGAGGAGAGGAGAGGAGAGGAGAGGAGAGGAGAGGAGAGGGCTGTTAAATGTGTCAAAACTAACACTAAGCTATTTTTTCTTCATATCATTCAGGAATACAATGAATAATTTGCGGAAGAGATGCAAAATGGCTTTTCCAGATAGACTGCAGAGAGAGGTCCAAGATGTGTCACTCTTACTCATTTTATATATTCAAATAATTAATAAGAATTAATAATTACAAAAAAAGTATTAATCTGGCTTTTTGTACAGTAAAGGAAATAATGTTTCACGCTACTCTATGTTAACTATTGTTTAGGTCTACCATATTTTAACCGTACCATGTCAATTGAAGCTTTTTGAATTGCTCATTTCATGGAATCAGGCTCAACTATCTCAGCAAAAACTCCACTGGCACGTAAAAAGAGATTCATTTTACATTTCTGGCAGCAGCAACAGTGGTGTCATCATAATAAATACAAGAGAAATGGGAAGTTAACACAACCAGCAAAAGCCACTAACACTCAACAGACCCCAAGAACAACCTCTACTTCAACAACGGTCTAGGGGAAAAATATTATCCTAATATAGAACACTGATTGAGTGAGTGATGTGAGAAGTGCATATGAGACGGGAGGGAAAGGTATTTTTAAGCATGGAATTTGAATTACTGAAAATAATAACTTTGGTTCCTGGTTTTTAAGCTTTCTGTTATTGAAGATTTAAAGCTACTGTATAGTGCTTTAAATTCCAACACCACCACTGATTTGAAAGGTTTTCTGATGCAAAGTGCATTTAAAACAGTAAGGATTTGATTTAAATGTAAAGACTGAGAGAGCAAGAAAGAGATTTGCTAACACACAGAGATTTAAATCCTCTGAAAAATGTGCTGACCATGGAACAGAAAGACTTCTTACTGGCAGAAAAGAAAAAAATGTCAGGGAGCATGTTTGTGCATTTTTCAGCATTTGTAAGTGCTTGTATGTGCATGCGTTTCCCTGTTTTATTTGTGTTTTGAACACGTGCACATTTTGGTGGCCGCTTTTATTCAAAGTATCTTTTCCAGTGACTTGAGTGTACACACATTTTTCTATGAAAATGTAGTCATTTAGAAACCTCTAACTAGCCCAGGCAGCAGATAACCCAGTGAACTGAACATGACATCTGTGTGTGTGTGTGTGCTTGAGATGGGAATAGCTAGCCAGAAGGGCTGACAGTCCAGGTACAGTTGGGGGGGAGGAGAACGGGGGCAGTGTCAGCAAACGGTCAAGAAACTCTTAACACCAGGGGGTACAAACACACTCACACACACATAGTCACACAATGACTATGTTTCTCTAACCCACACCCCCGTGTTGTGTTTGGGTAAGCCCCCGAAAAGCAGCTTTCTCAGTCACTACCTGGGTCAGTGGCTGGTCAGAGAAAGCCGAAAGTATCAGAGTTAGAAAAGGTAGAGGACAGCGGAAGCAAGGGAAAAGGTGGATGTTTAAAGGAGGGATACAGATTAAATGAAAAAAAGGGTGTGAGAAAAAGCTTAAATCAATAGGTAAGTGTGTCTCAGTAAAATGGCTACATATTACATAATGGCTACATATATTCAAACCACAGATTCAAATTAAATTCAGTGAGAAATTAATTAAAATTGGATGTTGTGTCAAAGAGCAATTTTGGGCAAACTTTCACATGTCTGTACTGTAGCATCACTTGTGCATCTATTTATTATACACCGACACCTCCTCTAAGTCCTCCAATGACATACCTACTTTGAGTGACCTCTGAAAAAGGCCACTCATTTATGAAGGCAGCCTGGTATCAAAACAGAAGAAAACAGCACGGACTGTAATGTTACCAGTGGGAGCAGTTAACCTGAAGCAATGCACACATACAACTAACACTGCTTCCATTAACTACTGCCCTCCTGGTTAGCGGTAGCATTTTGCCTTGTGCCATACAGTAATTCACCTGATTTTCAAATGAATGTTCACCACTGAGATTGGTAGATGCTGACTCTCTTATTAACTCTACATTTACACAATGAATGAAGGCACTCTACACTTCGTTCTCTCTTATTATTTATATTGCACGCACACCTTTTCCCTGTCACATACAAACTCTCACATGCAGACTCTCAATTTTTCTGTTTCTCTTTTCCTGATACCTAAAAGACCCAGTGCTGTGCTGAGCTCACTTTATAAAAGAGCCCTCTCTAACTACCTCATCTATTTTCCACCAAATTAACTCTCTCTCAGCACTGATTAATGATCAAATCTAAATGAATCAAATTAAAAATTGAAAATTATATTTCCAAAGCCCACAAAAAAAGAGACAGGAGGAGGCTAGGGGGAGAGTGAGAGTGCTCTACCTCCTCTTAACAAATGAGCCTTCAAATCATAAAGAATGGGAAAGAGAGGAGAAGAGGGAAGAAACGAGGAGAGAGGAGGAGAGGAGAGGAAAAGGGTCGGGGGAGAGGAAATGTAAGGATCAGAAAAACGAATGGTGGAAAAAGAAAATGCAGGGAAGAACAGAAAAATTGGACAGGGAATGGGTAAGAAATGGAATAAAAAGGCGAGACAAAAGAAATCAAATTTAGATAAAATTGATAAAAAGCATTAATGGAAGATTATGATAATAGAAAGTGAAGAAAAAAGAGAACAGTGGACAGAGGAGTACAGCATAGGTTGTGAAATAAGAGGAGGGGTAGGTAATGGATGGGCTAGTAAACAAGAGAAGAAAAAATGAAATGAGAGAAAAGGAGGGATGAAGTGAGTGCCAATAAAAGCAAATGAGATAGGAACAGAATAATGAAAGAAAAGGAAAGATCTATGAAAGAAAAGTAGAAATCCACAAAGGTTATACACATTAATTATATGCTTTAATTACTATGTCAACTAACAGTACACCTCTACTCTGTCTACTGGTTCCACTTCTACACACACAGAAATATCATTCAACAGCTCCCCAATTGTTCGTATTACATAGAGCATACTGTGTGTAAACTGTATTTGATAACATATATACTGTATATGCTTATGTGATTCACACTTGTATACATTTTGTACCAATTTTATCATATGCTGTTCTGTGTGTACACGCACACACACACACACACACAGTGACAGTGATGAAGGTGAATCATTCCTATCGTGGGAATATTGCTGCCTGTCAATAGCACGATCTGCACTGATCACATCAGCATAGATTTTACACTGCACTGGCGTCACTCTGTGTCAGCGTATGTGTGTGTGTGCGTTTGAACAGTTGAGGGATTGCGAGTGAAATGCCTTTGACACCTAAGTGCTTTTGAAGTGAGAGCCGGCAAGCGTGGAAAGAGAAAGACAGAAGAGAGAGGAAAAGAGGAAAGAGGGGAGAAAGACACAAAATGGATTGATTTCAGATGGTCAATGATATGATAAGCGAATGAGAGGATGAAAGAGGGCGAGAACACGAGTGAGGGATGGAGTGGAGATAGGAGTAGGAAGACAAATAAAATGATTGATTTCTGTTGATCACAGCAAAGAGAAAGAGGGATGATAAAAAAGCACAAGAGGAAGAGAGCAATTAAAGAGGCCCGGATGAGGAAACACTGAGAGGGAGCGAGTGGAGTTTTATGGTAATTGAAGTTGTAACTGGGTTGAAGTCTCTCTTTCACTTTAGACCAGGTTATCATCTTATGTTGCTGTGTGTGTGTGTGTGTGTGTGTATTTGTGAGCGTGTGTGTTAAACCCCAGTGTTGATGTAATAACATAAAGGGTTTTGCTATGTGGGTTTAAGAACTGATGGGTCAGTAGATTGGGTAAGACAACAGACCAATTTAAATCTAATATGCGTGTATGTGTGTGTGTATCTCTGAGTCTTCTGCATGTGAGGAAGAACTAGAAATAACAAGATAAAGAAACATGTGTGTGCACATAGCTGCAGGGATACCAGAATAATAACTGCTTGGTGAAGAAATCAGATCAGGGTCAGAGTCAAGATTCTTGTTGTTTCCCATTGGTAAAGGATTTTATGCTCAAATTAATAAACGGACACAAGGGGGCTTAAAGAAAGAACGAAAAATAAAGAGAGCATGAGAGAGGGGTGGAGGGGAGGTTAAGAGGAGAGCGTGTGTAGTGTCATGCAGTGACGTTTGTTTAGACCAGAACAGATCAGAACAGCACTGCCTGAGGCCACGGGCAGGTGGCTGTCACTGGTGTGTGAATATGTGTGTGTGTTTGTTGTGAATGCGGGCATGTGTGTGACACCATGTGAGGTCCCTGAAAAATGTCGCCTTTTCCACATTTAGTGCCCTTATTCTTTTAAGGCTGTGTCTATGAAACACACTGATACATTTATGCAACTACTGTACTGTCATTCTGAGATAAGGGGATTTATTTTACACTCAAATACAACTTGCTCAGTAATATTCAGTTCTTGAAAAATACTTATTCCTGTGGATATTAACAAAACCGTTAGTCATTAGATAGCAACGCACCACATTCACATTTATTTTATTTGTGACACAGAGGTTTTTTGTGGAATGCGTGTTAGTTAGATTGATGAAAGCATTGCTACATTCTTCCTGCCACATCTCCTCTCCTCTCAAGACAAAACAGACAGAAAGTGTACGTGAAAGAGAGCGGACCACTTAGGCAGATCTCGGTGTTTCCATTATCGCTCCTTTATAGCTGGGATGCAACCAGATGCCAGTCACACACACACAGACACTCACACACATTCGCTCAGGACAGACGCTACAGGGCCAGATTTAGCTACAAGTTTCCCATGGGGGAAACACCAGACGCCACCAGTTGTCTGGCGCTTCGCTCCTCTGTTTCCCCGTCCTCTCCTCTTGTGTCCTCCCCTCTCCCAATCGCTCGCTCTCTGCTCCTCTGGTCATCCTCCACTTTCATTCTTTCCTCCCTTCTTCTTGTATTCTCCTCCTGTAGTATTCATTTACCCATCATCTATTGTCCCACAAACCGTGTTTCCCTTGTCATTTCATCTTCTCTTTTTTCCCCTTTTACTTCACTGTTATCTTTCAAAAAATGTGTCCTTTATGAGAGACAAATTGTCTTTGTGCGTTTTGTATGTGAACATGTGTCAGCCAGTCGTCTTGACTGTGGTGTGTATGACTTCTTGTGTGTGCAGCAATGAGATTAGATAGCAGCAGTCAGGATTGTTGAGCTATGAAGAGTTATGACGCACACTACCAGCTGCATATACACACCAAAGACACACACACACACACACACACACACACACACACACACACACACACACACAAGCACTAACACCCACGCAGACTGGGGCCTTCCACCCGATCTCACTCATTAGGTCTTAGAGGCCGTGGGGAGCACGGCCAAAGTTGGCATGAGCTCTTAGTGTGTGTGTGTGTCTGTGTGTGTGTGTGTGTGCGTGTGTGTGCGTGTGTGTGCGTGTGTGGGGCAGTGTGCCAAGGTTTATATTTGCAGTCCGTCTCTAGTATTCTAGCATCTGAATCCAGCTGGCCGTTTATGACAATATAGAGATGGAGGCTTTGGTTTTGGATTCAACACATTCTGTCTGTTTAACCATGATTCATCAGACGTGCCATCATCAAAGCTGCTATGTTGTAAGGGAGCAAATCTGTCAATATGACCATATGTACAATATACATGGATACTGAATATTGCTGGCTCCTGGACTAGGTGCCTCTGCCAAAGCCTTTCATGTTCAAATGTCTGATCAGTGTTTTGTATTCTGTTCATTACAATTCTACGCATTACTGCTGAATTTGAATGCATTATGTCTGTCTTGCCCTGCCAGTTGTGTATAAATTGAAATAGCTGTGACAGCTACAGTGTTATCATCTTTGCTTGTTTACCTTTTTTTTTTAACTGGCACAAATAAATAACACTAAATTAAAATGCATTTTCTGTGGTTTGCACTTGTTAGAAATAATTTTCAACCTTCTCCTGTTTCCTTATTTTTATCAAATCTTTTACCTGCAATAACACTCTCTCGCACTCCCCCCTCCCCTCTCTCTCCATGCAGATTTATGCCACGCCCCTGTGACCTTTCGGTCTTCAGCTGACGCATCGTTATGACCTCATTAAAAATGGACAGACAGCCACTGCCAGAGGGGAAGTTCTCATAATATAGTCAAGCCATTTAATTGCCTCGCTCCAGAAATTAGCTGCTACATATTGGGGAGTGGGTGCCCAATGTTCGCTCTTTCCCTAAGTTTCCCCCCCCCCCCCCCGTTTACTCCTCTCCTCTGGGTGAGAAACATTCAATATTCCACACATGATGATGAAGTGTGTGTTTAAGAGAACAGACAAAGAAAAGGCTACACTCTGAGTTGGTTTACTGACCCTCTGGCCTCTTGTAGTCCCCTCTCTTTCCGTCACACACACACACACACACACACACACACACACACTTCCAAGCTGCCTCACTTGCTCTTCATCTCACCCTCTCTGTCTCCCAGGGCGACAAAGCTAATTTGAGGCAGATCTTGCCCTAAGGGGTAAACTACAGCATCTACACACACACACACTCGCTTTACTCCATGTCCTCCACCCCACTCCACCCATACCACTTTATCTTCACCTTTCTCCCGTGAGCTAGCCCCTGACAACCACAATTAGCTCTGATGCTAACTGAACTAGCCACTTACCACCATTATTATCATCTATGCAATTCTGCTGCAACGATGCTTCTACCCAGAAGGGCTGTGAGGAACACAGTAGGCAATGTTCTTAAATGTTGTGTGTGCAAAGGATTGTTAGTTGAGAGTGATAACATGTTTAACCAGGTAGTATAACAATGTCCTTGGTCATTCTGTACATTGGTCTTTACACAGCTGTATCTTATTATTAGTCCAGTGTAAAATGTCGTTAAACGTGATGTACCAAAATTATGTTTCGTCCTTTCCAGTGACAGCACTGCATTGTAATGGGTTCGAGTTGGGCGGGGGGTTCTATTTTAGAATAATAATTAAAAGGTTGAGGAGATATTTAGCACCTCTGTAGCATAGACTGGTTCTTTAAAAATGACAATAAATTATAAACAGGAGAATTAAGCAAAGGTGAAGGGATACATTTAGTTTCTTGTTATATTTATTTATGTTTTTCAAATCTCCCAGTTCAAAAAGAGTGAAAATGAGAAAATATAAGAAAATGGATGTAACCATTTTCCAATTGACCATTATTCATATGTAGAGCGGGACCCCTTGTATTAAATTCACACCCAGCACAACAAATGGGGTGGTTGTTGTCTGTCATGTTGATGTATATATATATATATACCTAGGTGTGTGTGTGCGCAAGATATATGTGTATGGAGCAGGGGAGCAGCTGCAACAAAAGGCAGCTATAGTTCTCTGCTCTATTTTTGGCTTAGTGGTCAAACCACATCCTTAAGAGTTTCAAATCAATAGCATGTCTGCATCTCTTGTTCACTCACTGCTAAGCAAAATCTAAATAAAAATGTATTTAAAAGTCTAAAAAATATTGTCTTTGTTTGGAGGTTATCGACAAGGGCGATGTGGTTTTTGTGTCCAGAAAGGAGGATGTAGTCTGAGCTGTGTGAGACTGTTGGAACTGCCAATAATACATGCACATACATGTGTGTGTGTGTGTGTGTTTGTGGCCAGACACACACATACGCGAGACAAAACAGGAGATGAGACATGGGTTCTGCCTATGTCAGATCAACCGGGAGAACAAACGCTACGACAGCAGCTTGTTGGGAGTGTGTGTGTGTGTGTGCGTGTGTGTGCAAAAAAGAGAGAGAGAGAGAGAGAGAGAGAGAGAGACAAAGAGAGAGATATGGACATGCTTTTACAGTGGAGTAAAACTGGGGCTGCTGGAGGCAGTGATCTTTATGATTTTTTTGTGAGTATGTGTTTAAGTGTCTGAAACTCTGAGGTTTTCTCAATGTTATCCCTGTCATAACATTTTAGTGTTTGCAAAAGGGACAGAAAGAATATTTTGAAGACAGGGACAAGAGTCAAGCTCCAACTTAGTCAAAATCATGCCATGATGTGAATCTCAGTTTGAATTTTCTTTTCATTTTAGACTTTTAACTGCAACCAACATTAGTTTTATAATGTAGATTATTAAAGGTTTTACTGTAGTTCTAGTGAAAAATAAAGAAAATCTTTTTTCATCAAGTAGCGTCATCATTTTTGTTTGCAAAGTAATATTTTTATGTAGTCTTTGTGTGGAAAATTGTTCATTACATGCAGTTTTGTCATAGTTTTTGTGGATAAAATTCATGCTGAATATGTTCTTTTATAATATTTAATATAAAAATATTTTTTCATAATTTTATAGTTTCAGCCAATAAAATATTTGCATCAACAGCTTGTCAGGTTAATAAAATGTGCATGATTTGGGTTTACACCTCAGTCTGTTATGGTGTCACATAATGTGAGTGGGTGAAAAGCTGCAGGTATTGTATAGACGTTGCCAACAGGATGGAGAGAACATGGAGCGAAGAGGAGAATGGATAGATGAAAAGCATAAGAGAAGCAACAGAAACAGTACAATAATACTGAGTGGGAGAATTGGAGGGAGGGATGAAGACAGGAATGGATGGAGGGAGGGCTGGCAGGCATCGGCAGAGGCACGCTCCCTGACCACTGTAAGGAAGGGGGCGTAGGCCGGGTCTCCCATCAATTACAACCTTGACCCTCCTCTCTTCTCCTTTCTCTCTCTCGCACACATTCTGCTTCGTTCAACCATCCTCCCCCTGTCTCTCATCCTCCCCTGGACCCTTTCCTCTGCTCCTATAAATCAATCTCTTCTCCCTCCCTTCCTCCCTCTAGCTTTCTCTCACCTTCCCCCTCCCACTATGCCTCTCTCTCTCTCTCTATCGGCCCTCCTCTTTATCCCTCGCCACTCCGCTCCCTCCTTTCATCGTTGGAAGTGCAGTGGGAGTAGAAAGGTCAGAGGTGGGCAGACGAGAGGGAGAGAAAGAGGCAGAGGCAATGAGGGAGTGTGAAAATGAGAGAGTGAGTGTATTTAATCAAAGTGGTGTGGGGGCAGATAATATCTCTCTCTTTTTTTTTTTTTTACCTTTCTTCACCACTGAACAACTGCTCAGTGTGAGTGTTACAATTACCCTGCAATATCTATGTTTTTCTCATTTAGGTAAAGTAAAACAAGGATGTAGTCAGTGTCTGGAAGTGGGGCTTTGTGTGTGCACATGCCCTCAGAAACTATTGCATGTAAGTTGTGTATGTGAAAGTGAAAAGGGAACATACATCATACATCAATGTTAAGTGATGGTGAGATAAGAAGACAAAAGGTTGAGAGAAACAGAGCTGTGAATACATGAGGATAAAAAAAGACTGAAAGTGGTAAGATGGGCACTAAAGTGAGAAGGCAACAAGAGCAATATTACGAAATAAATTACAATATATTGTATATATAAAAGGAGTATTAACAATTTCTTAGAAGTGTTACATGTAGCATTGTTCAACGTCAATAAATCATTGTCACACTTTGATGTTTCTTGGTATATTTACCGTAAACCAATGACACCATGTTTGAATAGACGGCTAGCATGTGTTCATGGCATTGGTTGTTCTTGTGTTCCTTTTTTCAGCATTTGCCTCTTTTAACTGAATACATAAACGTATTTATTAGGCTTTAAAATGCTACATGTAGCACAGTTAACAGAGAAAGATAAGGAAGAGACCTTTTCCCTTACCCTCCCTCAGCATGCCCACAGTCAGACACTTCATGAAGCGGCAGGCCTGGCACGACTTGCGTCTCCTCTTGGTGATCTCACACTCGTTGGTAGCTGGACAGCTGTACTCAATGTTACCTGTATGTAAACATGTTGGAGGAAGACAGAAAGAAAGGCTCCATTTTAGATAGACACATCGACAGACAGGCGGGCAGACAACCTGTTAGAAACCAGTACTCAGCACATCCTGCTGCACAAAGACATAAGAAAAAAACATAAATACAATAATTTTGATTAATCAAAGGAAAGATACAGAAAAAAAATGAATAGCTGCAGATAGACACAGGTATACAATAAAATAAATATTTATGGAAATGGTCTTCACCTTTCACTTTAAGATGCCCCTTTGTTGGCGTAGTGGCCATATACAGTACAGAGCAAGCGCTGAAACCAAATTATTTTAAACTGATCACCATAAGCATAAAATCTGATTTCTTGTAGATTTGAGTTTGTGTGTTTGGGCATTGTTTTATCAATGATTTAATGTGTCAGTGATTTCTTTGTTACCTCATTAAGTTATCACTTTGTTTAAAAAACCAGCATAGAAAACAGTGTATTTGAGTGTGTATGTGCGTTTGTTATATTGGTATATTGTATATGTGCATGTGTCATGGCTAGAGCAACCTGAGGTTGCGTGACTAGCTGCAGTTCACTCACAGTAACACTGGTGCAGAGCTGAGGCTAAGATTGTTAGCTAATGTAAGTCTATTAACTTCACAACCCTGGCCAACAACAACACACCTGAAGTGTGTTAGAAGCTAATGCCACTTTTACCTTGAATTCTCGACTGTGTCACTATTTCTTTTCTCTTTGTTGTGGAAAACGTACTCCCCACTGCTCAAAAAAATAAAGGGAACACTTAAACGACACAATGTAACTCCAAGTGTTCCCTTTATTTTTTTCAGCAGTATATATTCAATATTTAATAACATTTTCCTTTTGTTCCTCTCAGTTTTACCATGCTTTATCTGTCTCTTTCAACATTTTTCTACTTCTATATTGTCATATCCTTTGTTTTTGCTATTTTTCAACTCTGTATTTTACTCTATGGCTAAATGAGACCTATTTCTAACCATCTACTCTGCCTCCTGTTTTTCTCCCATTTTATTTTACCCCGTTTCATTCAGTTGTTTTGCTTTCTCATTTTCAGCATCACTCACCCCCAGGTCTGCTCATTTCCTCCACTTAGTAATTTGCTTACACCCAGTTCAAAGCAAAGCACAGTTATGGATTTGTTAGGACAGTTTGGACTGTTACAGACTCGCTCAAACAGGTTTATTTGTTCAGGAAGGTTTATTCATCTATACTGTGCTGAGATGTGGACCAAAAAACCCTTTGTTCCCTTCCTCCCCTGCCCACCTTACAACTACAGTACCCCAGCAAGCCAATGCATCTCCCACTGAAACAGAGTAAACAGTGATTGCTATTGACTGCTGCTGTGGAGAGGATGTTTTCTCATTACTGGGCTGATTAAGGGGGCTAGTTAGCTTGGAAGAGGCTAAATGCACGAACACTTCTTAATGGGTAACAAGATGCTCATTAATCGGCCTTGTTTGTTAAACTAAAGGCTAAACATGCTAAATGCTGGTGAAACCCTAAGAGTCTAATGGACACTACTAATGGGACTAGTTAGCTTACACCCAACCTTAACCTGCTGATGATACAGGAGGAACAGATTAATTTCAGCAATTAAGAGGGACACTTATCTAGCACTAACGCTAAATGTGCTAATGACACAGAATCTGCGTGGGTTAATGGGTGGTCAGTAAAAGGCCTTGTTCGTGCAAGGCTAAACAGGCAAATGCTGCTAAATGGATAACTGCAGTAAAGAGCCACTTACCACTTTGGAACTGGGTGTCAATTGGCAATAATAATAATCCATATCATTTGTTGATTAAAGTGACACCCATGACAGAATTAACAATGTTTGTGAAACTTGAATTTGCAGTACCTCAACTGGAGGAGCAGTGGACTTTAATAGTAACATATTTGTATAAAAGGCACTTGATATTACAGAATGTACTTATTCAGAAAAGAGGGTAGGTACTGTAGGATTGCATTACAGGCTTATTACATGAAGGTGTGATAGGACAATGTGACCTACAGTATGTGTCATCTGGCTGTATACTCTTTGTATGCTTAGACATAGACGTAAACATCCTGCTTCAGAGTGGGGGTATAGGTTAGGAATTAGAAGAGAAGGGTTTATATCAGAATGTCATAGCTCTGTGTGTGTGTGTGTGTGTGTGTGTGTGTGTGTGTGTGCGTGTCTTTATGTGTCTTATTGTGCACTGGGGTGGGCTTAGAGCAGAGAGGTTCTTGGACGTTCCTATTTATAATGTGTGAGTTTGTATGTGTGTGTGTGTGTGTTGGTGTGAATGAGGGGGATACTGAGGGCCTCAAATCCCCTGCAATCTCCTTTGAGATGTGTGTGTATGTCCACCTGCTGCATGACAATTGACCACCATTGTACAGACTGTGTAATATGAATGTAAGTGTGTGTTTTTGCCTGCTCTTAGAGGTGTAACGTCAGGAGAGGTAAAAACAAGACAGCTCAAACTTCGTCTTCACATAAGTTCAGCTTCTCCCTCCCATTCGCTTTCTTTTCTTGTTACCTTGGCTTTTTATTAGATAGTTTTAACTGGAAAGCAACAGAAAATATATAGGTAGAGGGCCAGAGAGGTGACAAAACAGCAAGGTTCAGATTCAAACCCTCTTAGCCCAGTGATTTACCAAGACAACCCCCTTACCAGTCTACATCAAAAATATGCAAACAGAACTATCACATAGATTGCATTGTTTGATCGATCCCACCCACCAGTTTCACTTCACTCATTCCTTTGCTCTACATCACTATCACCGTTTTCATCTTCCCGTTTCCCGCTCTTATCCACCTTGTTTTTACCCTCTTGCTGTCTTCCTCTTCCCATTTCATTGCCCTATCCCGCCCTCTCCCACACTTTGCCCTCCTCCTCACTCCCTTTATCCCTCTCTCTCAATAAGGGAGTGATAGATGCAGGTTGTCAGGTGTCGCTGGACTGACGCCACAGAAACAGCAGCTGCCAGAGCCACTTCCTCCATGCTGCGACACACACACGCACACACAAACACACACATACCACTAATTCCTTCCTACCTCCATGTGCCCAGTCCACCCTCCCCCCTTCTCCCCTCTTTCTCTCATTCCTTGTTTCAACTTGTGGTTTATCCAAACCGGTGTACACACCTCCTCTCCTCTCCTCTCCTCTCCCACCCAGTGCTCTCCTCCCTGTCCAGCTGGAGGTGTTTTTTTGGTGATTACCTGCGGTTTTATTGGCTAATGGGTTGAAACATACCAATATGTCTGCCGCTGCCCATCTGAGGCTGGCCCCGCTTTCCAGCCAAGATGCACACGCTAGCACACAGCCGTGCATTAACACAGGGATATGTGCACAGACGTACACATAAACCTGCACTCATTTACATGGATGAGCACAAGCCCAAAAGCCCACACGCAGACACATAGGCTAACGCACTTTCACACTATCTGTGGATGAGTTTGGCTTGTGTGCTAGCCAAAAATAATGTCATGACCCATTTGTTCCAGTGGATCCAAGATTGCTCAGTCTGCATCCAAACAAACATTAACAGTAGTACTGTAGCACGAACATTATTGAAAAAATGTGAAGTCTGTTCATAAAATTGCCTTGCTTGGATAGATTTCCTTCATAAATTCTTTTTGTGTCCATTCAAGCCTGCGACATTACTGGTGGTATCTTATTTTGAGTAAACTATTAGTAATTTCTTAATAAACATCCAGGAAATTCTATGTAAATTTTGACCAAAAATACAAACTAGTGGCTGTCATTTGTATCCCTCTTGTGGCTCCACTTGCAATGTGGCTCCCATCCTTCTGATCACCAAACTGTTTTCGTGACAACAGTCCTGTGACTAGCTTTGCCAAAGTCTTGACGCATAACCTCTGACTCCGGCCTTTCTGATCTGCAACATGTCCGCTACAGCAGAAGGGAGGATTACAAATAGAGTGAAAATGAGGGAGCGAGAGAGAGGGGGACAGAGCATTGCTTTAAATCTATTCAAGGTCATACCCCGAAGAGGCTCTACTGTCAACATGGCAGGATATCTATACGTTTGCTGGGCCCTTGTATTTAATCTGTAACAGTGTCCTCACCTATGTAACCTTTACCAAGCCCTCAAAATGAAATGAGACATGTGGAATTGGTCAACTATTAGACACAGTGACGCGTAGCTGAACTAAGGGTTAAACATATACACAGAGTGATTACAAAGTCATCTGTGTTACTGTCTGTTCATGTGTGTTGGTGTCCATGTGTGTCTATGAGTTTGTGTGTCTGCGTGTTTCTGCCTTTATCACTGTAAGTGTGTGCTGTTCGCACAGGATTGCACCGTGTCCTGATTTCATCCCGTAATAAACACATTCAGGTCATCTCTAGGTAGTGGTGACCATCTAGTGGATGTAAGACTTCCACCCCCTGACATCTCCATGCCCCTCTCCCTCTCTGGGGCTTTACTGGGAAAGCTGCTTATCGGAGGTAAGAGAAAGCAGCGACAGATAGGTGGATAGATGGAAAGGCAGATAGATGAATCCTGTTTGATATGACTGACTGACTGAGTCAATGGATCGATGACAGCTGGCTGGCTGACTGGTAGCTTGGTTATTGCAGGGGCATACTGACTGACAAGAAGGCTGTCCTGCTGACTGATGGGGCCTATAAGTTGTTTTTAAAAAACATGAACAAATCATTAAAGATTATTACTCAAGCACACAGTGTTGGAAGGTTTATTACTTGCTGTCCCACTGTCTGACGATATCAAAAGCCTTAGTGGCCCTAATATAAAATTCGATGACTTTTCCCTGATTTCCCATACCAAAAAGTGCTTCATGAACCTATGGTGAAACCAAAGCCAACAACAAATTCTTTCAAAGAGCAACAAACTTTTAAGCTGCCTGAGCCTGATGAAACTCAGTCAGAGAGCAGACGACGAGAGGACAGAAGCAACGCGACCAAAAATGACACCAAAACGTGTCTCAGACTCCACCTAGTTTTTTATGTTACGTTCGACTCAGGACGTAGTGCCCAAGTCTTATAATGTAGGAATAGCCCTGCTGTTTATTCTGGCATCATGCTGGTTAAAATGCTGGTGACATTCTTATCCAAAGTAACACGCATGGACATAACCTTGATAATGTTTGCTAAAATTAAAGTCGATAAAGTAATTACTGTGACAGGCCTAACTGTAGTATACTTTGTGCCGACCCTACAATACATATACCATCCTGCAGCTTAAAGTACTTGCTAACACGCCAGAATAGTGGCTACAATTATATTATTATATAATTATCCAATATAACTATATATATATATATTCATGACCTGTTTTCAAAGATTGACGTCTTCAGTAGGAACGAATGGACTTGGGGCGGAGGGCCACTGACAGGGAAATCGGAAAGTATTGAGACGGATTAACACATTTTTGATTTTGGTCCATTCATGGGAATTGTTTGCAGTCACAAAAGGTACAATATCACCAGCTTTATCCTTTACTGTTGCTTTATTATAGAGGAAAACAGTCTACTAGGTATCTGCTTCAGTTGTGCTTCCTGTGAATGGAAACATAAAATTCATCAAACAACTTGAGATTGTACTATGAGTGACTTACTGTAAGTGCTGTATCTATACACCATATGTTGGATGATTTTCTACATATTGCACAAGTTTTGTGAAACTAGGATGGTTGCATTATCTTTAAACAGGGTGGATTAAAGAAGAAATGGCTGACTTACTGGCTTGCTTTATGGCTAATTAGTTGTCTGTAAGACTAACCTGTACTGTGCTTACAAGGTTATATGAAGGACATAATGGTTATCAAGCTGAGAGGATGGGTATGAATTGAATATCCACAAAACTGGAGAGGATAGCATAAATACCTGTGCACTTCCTGGACTACTTCTAGACCTAACAAGATGAGCAAAGGATTACTGAGCCTAATTCCTGGTACTCTTCTCATCATGTGGATTACTGCTCTATCCCTTCTCTCCTCTACCCCCTAACCTGAACTCCCGACCTGTAGGCATAACTTCTGACCTGCCCCTGACACTATGTTATCTCCTAGACAACAGGCTAATAGCTAAAACTCCTCCTGTATGCATAAGCAGCTAGATTTGGAATGCAAACATTACCTGGAAATTACTCTTTGCTGTTAATGAAGAAGAGATAAAGGTTTGAAGGGGATAGGAGGGCGTGTCTGGGAATAAGTGCATGAACCTGATTGGATGCTTATGTGAGTGTGTGTATGTGCATGCATGACAGAAAAATAAATGGTGAAGGAGAGAGAGAAAAAAATAGGTGTCCTGGTGGCTCACTTAGCAGAAACATGTACCATATAAAAATCTGGGTTCACATCTGGCCTGGGGCTTTTATCATATGTCCTGGATCTAGTCTAATGGCTCAGGTGTATGCGCATGTGACAGACTGTATTTTGTGTGTGTCTGTGCATTTCATTTGAACAAAAACATAGTTTATGTTTTAGGTGCAATGTGTGCAATATTATTCAGACAGGTTGTGCCTTATTAAGGAACCCATTTATGAAAAACAAACAAAACTCTCTTCACCTTTAACTTCTGACCTTGCGTCCCCCGCAGCCAACCCTGTAATGTGTTCTTGTATTTACAAAGCTTTATAAATTTGGAAGAAATACAATTTTGACTAACACGCTGAGGTAAAGACCACTAAAACAGGACAAGAGCAAAACAGTAAGAGGCGGAATGACAGCAGACATGTGATGGCAGACTTGATACAGCAAGAGACAGACACAGGGACAGAAATGCAGATGGACAAACATAGAGACATAATTATAGAGAGAAAGTCAAAATGGAAGCCAACCTTGGATGGTGCGTTTGAAGAAGGCCTTGCAGGCCTCACAGGATGCCACTCCATAGTGGTATCCTGACGCAATGTCCCCGCACACCAGACACAGCCTCTTGGGCATCGAATTCAACATGTACTCGCACTTAATCTGTGAATCTTCCCCAATAGTTGACGAACAGTCCTCGTAGCGCTTTGATCCGGGCCCGCCAGCAGGACCCAGGGGCCCTGCGCTGGAGCCGTAAAGGCTCGGGGAGTCTAAGCCATTGGGGTGGCCGTTCATTGTGGACGAATAGGAGCCTGAGGCGTCACTGGAGCCACCAGGGGAGTGATGGTTTAGACTGTCAGTCAGGGAGGCAGGACTAGACGGCTCAGTCTTTATATAAGAGGACGGACAGTTGGACTCAAGGTGGCGCTCCTTACTGGACATTCTGCAGAGAAGCCTGAGGGAGTGAGACAAGAACAAATAGACGAACAGGAAGAAATATTACAAGGTGTAAAATGTACGAAAAAATGATGGATATTTATAAAGAAAATAGAGAAAGCCGAGAGAAGGAATGGTTAGAGGAAAGGCAGAACTAGAGGAGAAGAAAAATAGATACAGTTAAGGCAATGTTCAATGAAAGAAATTCTTTTTTTGAAAGTCCAATTATAGCAATCATTTGTTCTGATGTTGCTGTATTTCCTCACTGTCACTTTCTATGATGGATTTATATATTTTCACTGAGCCTGGCAAGTTCTATAAATGACACACACATACACGCACAATCCATCCATCACATTTGTTATTCTTTTCTTGACAAATGTGCAGAGGGAATAAGAAGGGATGAGGCAATAAAAGAGAGTAAGGGACTTAAATACAAAAAAATAAATAGATTATTGTTTATTAGGGGAACCATGTGTAAAATAGACTAGCAGAGAAGCATCTATAACACTACACAGTCACACAAACACATGCACATGTTCAGGGCCGATGGTCATCCGTCACTCTCCAGTCAATAGCAGCTTGTTCTACATGAGGGTAATCAGTAAGCAGCTTCGCTGCTGCTCAATCATCCCAAAGACAGCCTCACATATACATGACGCTCACATACACACCCACACCCATTCACACAGAGACACTCAGGCACGGTCACATTCAAGCATACACTGACAGATGCAGCACAAGAAGTTAGGGGAAGCCATGCAATAAAAAACTGTATTAAAAAATCTAAATCTCTACCACTCAGTGCTGAAGTGTTACTGTATCCCTCTCCTCATCTCTTGGTCTTCTCTGCTGTCTCTCCCTTCCTCTATTCTGCTTCCCTTCCTTTCTCCCTCTCTCCTCTCCTGCTTTTCCTTCTACCTCTCCCTAAGGAGGCTGACTGGTGTCTTGTTAATGGCAGTTGTAATTAACAGCTATCTTCTCTCTGTCCATATCTCTCTATCCCTCCCTTTGTCTACCTTACTATCTATCTGCCTGTCTCCCTATCACTTCCTATTCACTGCCATCTCTCCCCACTCTCTCTTTCTCTTCCTCTTTGCATTACCACTCTCTATTCCTCTAACCCTGCCCTCCCTCCCTTCTCTCCCTTTTCATTGTTAAAGGCAGAAAGCACAAAAGGGGTTTTTAATTAAGGCAGGATGCTGCTAAACGAGGGGTTTCTAAAGTCCAGTCGGCCTGTAAAAGATCCCTGTTCTACAGGGACCCATAAAACACAGACAGCGCCTTGACGGAGAATGGAGAGCCGGCTGGGAGAGGGAAAGGTGGGGGTGGGAATGGATATAGACAAGAAAACAGGTAGGCAGACAGACATCCAGCCATAGCAAGAGACAGACAGAATGGAGAAAGAGAGAAAGAGTTGGCTGCAGTGACTGATGATAGCCAAATAACAGACAGCAGTTTCACATCTGAATTGTTCGGTTTTGAACGTGCAGCAGAGCTTTAATGTGTTTGATGAGCAGCAAGATGAAACGAAGTGGTCCTCTTCCGTTAGCCAAACCTACACAGGTACTGAGGCAAAAACGCCCCTTTCCCAGATATTCTGCGCTTTTTTTGAGTCAATTTTTCCTTTCATAAAGTGACATGACATTTATAATGTACAATACTTTGGCCTTTCCCCCTCTTTTTCATCATATTATTTTATTCCCCCCCCCCCCCCCCCCCCCCCCCTGCAGGTCCTTCTAATTCAGTGACT
Organism: Coreoperca whiteheadi; assembly: GCA_011952105.1. NCBI lineage: Eukaryota > Metazoa > Chordata > Actinopteri > Centrarchiformes > Sinipercidae > Coreoperca > Coreoperca whiteheadi. The sequence goes on from CM022485.1 coordinate 21,869,325, forward strand.
CCATTAATCGTGGCTTTGTGGTATTCACCAATGTCTATAAATCCATTTATCTGATGTTAAGATAGGTCTTCAGTTTGGAATGAGGGGAACGGTGAGAAAGGTTTGGACACAAATCAAGAAAGAGAAAAGAAGGTAAAATGGGATAATGGGAGACGATGAAGGGACACAGAAGGAGAGCTAGACACACACATATATGGTGCTAGAATAAGCAAGGAAGAAATACATTTAAACATGGGAAAGAGTAATGGGATGATGAGCGATCGCACAGGGTTGTCTAAGTTCGGGCAGGGGGAGAGAAAACACAGTGGTGACAGAAAAAGAGAGTAGACCCATTTAAGTAGATGATGTGATGGTGATGATTTAATCTCTCCTTTTTCACTCTTTATGCTCTTTTGTGCCCCCTCCCTTCGACCGTCAATCCCTCTGAGTACCATTAAGTGAAAGAGTTTAAGTGCCAAAAGATCTCAGGCGCTTTTTTCCTTCTCTCTCTCTCAAATTCTCATCTATCTCTCTTTCCTTCTCCCTTTCCATTCCTCCTCTTTGCCCCGTCTCTCTCTTTTCCTCTGTCATCTCTTTTTCCTCCCGCTCTCACATCTTTTCTATGTGCTCTCTCTCTCTGCTTATAAATGTAAAATAATGGCAGTTGAAGGGGGAGGAATAAAAAGAATTAAAAAAAAAAGAAGACATGCGTGCAGAGGAGAGGAGAAGAGGAAAGAAGATTAAGAAATCACAGCCAGTGCGCTGTGCCGAGCGAGAGGTTGAATGCATTTATGTATGTATGTTATCAGTATAATTATGGCGCTATGTAACGACGGCTCAGTGCTGAAAGAGCAGTCTTATTGTGCCAGTCTCCTCTTTAGATGAGTGTGGAGAGAGAGGGGAGGGGTTGGGTCTCATTTTTTTTTATCAATTCTTTATGTTTTTAGGTGTTTAAAGAGATTTATGTAAAGAGGAAAAGGCTTGAGTGTGTTTCTTTTTCTTTTTGTATTCTCACAAGTGGACGTGAGCAGTGTGTTATGAGATGATTACAGTAAACCACAAAGAGAAGTAATCAGATTTTAGTATTAGCTGTTTTGCGTAAGTCTGTTACAGATAAAGGGTTTTGAATTTCATTTTCTTCCTGCTATTCTGTACATTTTTGTTTCTTCTTTCTTTTTCTAGATGCCATGAAGGTTTCTGTCTTTTGTACAATTGTTAGATGTTTTGTGTAATTTTCCACAGACACTTAATCACCTATTACAAAGTAGACGGATAGTAGGTTCATTTTAGCTTCACAAGTATAACAGCAAACAACAAGAAGGCTAACTGGTAGTCTCGTCCAAAATGTAATTTTTTTGGAGTTACAAAAGTTTTTATCAGCTCTCTGAAATTAATAACAGTTAATTCACTTATGTTTATGTTTTAGGATTAGTGCCCATGATAAAATGGACCCCACATACAGTGTTTGTGACAACTAGATATAAAACTGTTTCACAAACAGTCAGCGCAAGGGGACAAAAGTGGCTGTTAAGTTCTTGCAGACATCAGATATTCATAAGGCCTATTTACCTGGCCCTTACTGAGGGAGAACACACACACACACACACACACACACACACACACACACACACACACACACAGCAGAAAGATTACCATCTTCCCTTGTCTCCATTTCCAGCTCGATCCCTGTCATTTTCTCTTTCTCCTCGTACCTATTTCTTTTTTTTTTCCCATTTCTCACTTTTTGAAGGCACAGTGACTCATGAAAGAGAGATAAATATGTGGTCGCGTGGAAAGAGAGCAACGGAAGGAAGAAAATGAAATCTGAAAAAGAAAGAAAGGAAAAAGCATAATCTTTTTTGTCTGTGTGTTTTGAAAGAAGGTGGGCCACTTTAGTATGACAAGCTGTCATTAGAGCGGTGGGCTGATGCAGCGCCCTGACAACTGCCAGGGACAAACATACAATCATCGTATTAGAGCAACTACTCTCTGCCTCACTCTGTGTCTCTGTGCTGCTCGCTGTGTGCGCCTTTAGTCTGTGTTTTTGTGAGCACTCGCACTCCTTTATTATATACAATCTTTGTAGGGCTGCCTCGCTAGATGGCGGCCACAAACATAAACTGATCCTCAAACAACTCCAAACTGTTTTTGTCCCACCCCAGGTTAGAGAAGAGAAGACAAGAGGAGAGAAGAGGACGGAGAGGTGTAAGTTGCTGTGAGTTGAAAAGAGGTTTACAATGGACAGTCTGGGGGGGCATGTTAACATTCACCTTTCACTAACAAATCGGAGATTTGTTCATAACCTGTGTGATTGACTGACAGCTCACATTGCTTGCCCTTCTGGACTCGATGTCACTAGATCTCAGCAATTACATCGGTGAGTAAAAATGTTATCATAACAAATTAAAAATATGACCAAACAACCAAAATATGATTGAAATGATAGAATTTTTACGTGAGAATTAAAAGACATTGAAATGTCAAGCTAAGATATAAAAATTTAGAACTTAAATTGTATACTAACAATGAAAACTGCTTTTAAAATATACAGTATCTCACTCTCTTCAGGACAAGCACAATGCATTTGACTACACCTTGACATACTTCAGTGCGCGTAGGTGTTGAGGAATCATCTCACCGCCCTGACAATATTTTTAAAACCAAATTCCCATGGAAAAAGCGATAAAAATGAGTAGAGATGGATAAGAGGAGAGAGGAAAAAGAGAAAGAAAGAGAAGTGGTAGCAATAGAGACAGAGAAGGGAGAAGTGCTGACAATGTAGCTACCACGGGTTGGCTAATACCTTTCCATCACACCAAGCATTGTGCTCTCGATGCTGATAAGAACACACAGTCCAATAAGCAGAAAGGAAAAAAAAGAGAGAGAGAGAAAACCTTACACAATTCTATCTAGATGATACCGGCAATGCTTTGGGAAAGTGAAGGAAGGATGGACTACAGAAAAGAAAATACATTGAATTAAAAAGTGGAGTAAGGAGAGGAATAGGAGCAAAAAGTGCATTTACATTTCCATAGTCAAATTAATAGAATGATTTCAATAGACTGAATTGCTTTTTCAGCCCTCACACTGTTTATTTTTCTTTCTTTGCTCCATTTCTCTCTCTATTTTACTCCCCTTTCAACGCTCTCTTATTTGTGGAGGATTGTTGAACTTGTTAGCTTGATGCATGCACTGGTGAGAATGCACACACACACACACGTACAAAAAAACACACACGTAAACTTGACTTGTTAGCTGCACACATCAGTTAAAAATGAATAGGTTACTGCTATTTTCTGGTGGCTGAATTACTGGGGCAGGGAAAAAACAAACACAAAAAAAATATTTTCGTGTGTCATTCTGTGTCCCATTTTCTGGGTAGTAACTGAATCTGTGCTTTTACATGTGCATTAAGTAAAGTGTGTCCATAGTTCAAATGCAGAGAAATATATATAGAAAATAATCTGTGTGTTGGTTTGTGTTTGTGTGAGTGCGTGTGTTGCAGTTTAGCTCCATACACTCACAGTGTGTAGATGATTATAGTTGTTTTCAGGGAGAAAAATGAATAAAATAAGAAATAAAAACTCATGCAGCGACAGTCAATCTAAACCACTCTCCCTCCCACTGAGCTCTCCCTTGCCCTCTCTTTCCTGCTCTCTTTGGGTCTCAATCTCTCTCTCTCTCTCTCTGTCTAGTCATTTCTACTTCTCACACACAAAAAACACTATCATTGCTTCTCTGTCTTTCTCATGCTTCCACACCGTCACACACACCACCTTACACCCCACACAAATACACACAGGCACACACCAGGGAGCAGATCAATTGTTACAGTGTTAGTCGGGCAGGAAACCTGTAATTCACTTCATTGGCTGCAGAATAAACCCCTGATTACATACAATCAATGTGATAATGGCTAAAACACATTCTGCCCAATGGGCTGTCGGGCTGTAAAGAGAGAGGAAATGTGAGTATGTGTGTCTATATTCCTGAGTGTGTGTGTTTAGACACTACGACTCCTTCTAGATATGAATTTTAATGTAACAAACACAGACCTACATGCACCTTTGCTGTGCACAACTATCCACAAACACATACACAGGTGTGAAATGTATTGGGTAGGACTTACACAGGCACACTAGAGGGGCAAAAGCTGTTATGATGCATCCTGGGGTTTATAAAGTTTACACACACACACACACACACTCTCTACATGTGAATGGATAAACAGTGGGAGACAACACACACAGAGCAGGCTCTACCAAACACGATTGATTAAGAATTATGTGCTTTCCAAACTGCAGACTGCAAACTATTACACTATATTCTATATTATACTGTATTATACTATAGGAATATCATGTTGAGCGTAGTGACAGCAATGCATTTGCTGTGTATTCAATCATCTAATAGTGCTGTTGTTAAAACTGTTTCATGTACTTTTATTCTTTTTTCTCTTTTTGGTCTGTTCCTTTCTTTTCTTTTCTCATAAAAACTGATTATATTCCAAATTTTTAAGGGAATTCCTTTTGCTCTCAAAGCCTTCCTTGGTCTGTATAAAGGATGATTTAGATTTGAGAGTCCGACTGCGTTGGGGTAGTTATTTAAGTGGAAAGATATGAAGAGGTTGAGCTTGTTCAGGGCAAAAACGTCAAAGCAGTGCACCGCTAACCCTGTGCGCGTGTGTGTGTGTGTCAGATGGGAATCTTGATGATTTAGGTCATTTTCTTGCGGAGCAGTGGCTGATAAGTGTGTTGCTTCCAGGCACTATCTTTGTCACCATGTCTCTCTCTCTCTCCTTACCTCTCTCTTTGTCTCTCTCTCTTTGCCCCTTTCTCTTTCTGTCTCCTTTATCTGCTGTGTGTCATTGTATTTGTAAGGGTGGTTGTCTACTGTGAGAATAGTGCTTCAAACCTCTAAAACATCCAGTACGCTGCACATCAGGAGAACAGTTAACAGTTGACTATATTCAAGTATTCATTTGCTAACTAATCAAATACATAAATGACTGCAAATTAGATGTCTAATACGCTTCCATTTTGGGACTTGGCAGATCAATTTGCAGACCCTGTACTTTTAGTGACCTCCAGCCTTTTACTGGAAAGGCTGAAGAATGGAAATCAATGAAATTACTGAATGCATCCTCTTTTTAGGAAAACCTTTTAGTGAAGACGCTACATGTGGCGAACGTGAAAATAATAATCCTCCTTTTTAGGAAAATATGTAAGGAACAATACATACATGAATATTTAATTTGTTGAAATGATATACACAATAAATGGCATGCGACTGAGCACATTCATACGGCTTATCCACATGATATTGGCAGGTAATGTTTGTGCAGGGGTATAAGGGAGATACGTTGTAGGCTGGCTCCTTTATAAAAGAAAGGTCATTGATCAAGGTTAGTGTTCGTCTCCCATTCTATGTGTGTGTGTTTATATGTGTGGATTAGCTGTGTTATCGCTAAGCATTAGGGGTGCAACAGCCCTTCCAAACACTTACCGACACTTGCCATTGTGGCAGACACACATGCATTCACACACACACACACACGTGCACGCACACACACCCAAACTCGCACGTACACATTCGACCATTCGTGTATAGTGAGACATACAGCTCTCCTGCACTCTCTCTCTCATACTCTGATGGACAGCGACCTGGGCAAGGTGCTGTATCAAATGAAATTGCACAGAAGTATAATAAAAAAGTGTTTAAAAAAACAAAATATCCCCCATCGGATTAAAAACACATTTTATTAAACAGATGGTGAAAGAGGATTTCCACTCTAGTAAATATGACAGGGCTTTCAAATATGACACGGGAGGGAGGAAGAGAGAGGGGAGGGGAGGAAGAGGGAAACAGACAAGGAGGGAATGGGAAAAGAGAGCGCAATGCTGCAAAAGAGAGGGGAGACAGAAAGAGAGTGTGTGTGTGTGAAGTTAAGTGGTGCTCGATCTGGGAGGATGAGGGAGTGGAATAAAGGAGAAAGAGAAATGTGGGAGAGGAGAGGAGAGGAGAGGAGAGGAGAGGAGAGGAGAGGAGAGAAGTGAGTGAGAGCGTCAAAGCTGCATTCTTTAAGCAGATCAGATTTGGGGAAATTGGGCTGTCACTACAGGATTGTGATGATTTACACCTATCCATCACAGGGAAAGAGCGAGAGAGAAGCAGAGCTAGAGTATATACAATAATGCACAGCATCTGTAAAAATTGAGAAAATCCGTCCTAAAATGGCTGAGTTCACCGCTTACTTTTCATTTTAACTTTCAATATTCTACATATAAAAATGTATTGATTGGTAGAGATTCAGCCGGTTCATTACTTTGGCTATATGATTACAGGTACAGTGGGTCGAAAGAAGAAAGTGAACGTCTGGATTATGACTAAGAAATACAAAATGTCCTCCCACATTACCCAAATGTATTTCTAATTATTTAAAAGCAAGACCCTATGTAAATACATTCGGCAATTTTACATCCTTTGTTGCACGTTTTGAACTGAATTGATATGTATTGTCACCAGCTGCTGTTGACACTCGTCCCCTCGCCTGCTCTCTTTCATCCCTGCCCTCCTTCTTCCCCCTCTCCCTCCCCTCACTGCTGGCTGATGCACCTTACAGCCTCGCTCCTGGACCATCTGTTAGGGAATCTAATTCACATCCAGTCATAATCAGGTTTGCTGGAGTGCCCACTGTCTCTGTCTCTCTGTCTATCTCCGTCTCTTTCTGGCCTGCCTGCGTCTTTCTGTCTATTTTATATTCTGTCTGTCTATCATTCTTCGTTTTCTCCATTTTTCTACAGTGTCCATGTCCGTCCGCCTCAATTCAATGTTGTGTATTTGGACATTTCATCAACATCTTCATCTTTTTTCCCCCCCTTTCTTTATTCCTTCCCATTCACTTCCTCCAGTAAAGTTAATCATCATGTGAATTTTTGGGTTTTAAATAGTTTGGTTGTATTACAGTATAATCCAGTGACTGTCCACTGAGTGAATATCCACCACTGCTCTTCTTTGCAGCATTTGGCTTCACTTTCACAGGGATTCTCAATTTTGCTTTCCTAAAAACCCCCAAAAATTCATTTATAAGCATCAATTTGACATTGCATTGAAAAATGAGGTGCTGCATCAACACAGCATCTTAAATGTGCATGTTTTTTGCATGTGTATAATGTGTGTGTGTGTGTGTATGTGTTTATCCATGACTGAGAATAAGGCGAGGTGAGGTGAAGGGGGTGGAAGTTAATGAGAGGTGAGTGTCTGAAACCCTCTTTCTCTCTCTCTCTCTCTCTACTCCAGCAGTAATCCTCTTCTATAAATCTGCAATCCAATCAGCGTTGTCCACACACACACACACACACACACACACACACACACACACACACACAGAGCTGTTGGGAGGCCCATCTGTGTGTTAAGGCAATCTGTTTTATCATTATGATTACATTGGGCTCAGTTTACAGCAATGTGTGTGTGTTTATGTGTGTGTATTCAAGCGCACCCTGGCTGCCTGACATTAATCACATTCCCATGGTTTGATGGCCTAAATAAAAGTAGAAATAATATTGTTGCTGTCCAATGAAAACTGCAGATCTCCAAAAACAAAAATTTTAAATTTCTTCAGAATTAAAAAAAAGTTTTCATTTGAGCAACGACTCTGGGGAAACAAAGCATGTGAAAGTTTTTCATTTTATTTTGAAATAAAACCATTTTATTTTGATGGATTTTATGAGCGAATGCCATTGTCAGTGGTAACAACAGAACATTTAAATATTGTTACAAATCAATAATAATTGACATGCATTTTGAAATGTTTTAATATTTCAAAAGTATATAAATACTGTTTAATAAAAATTACAAGTGGAGTTTTTTTCCCCAAAGGTGTGTTAAGTGTGTGTGTTTGTGAGAGTGTGTATGTCAATTGTGTGACTTAATCCCATCAACACAGTTGGAGGTCAGATATCCTGGAGCGAGTGTTCATGTGCACTTAAACGGCATCGGCGTGTATACTATTGCGTGTGTGTGTGTGTGTGTGAGAAAAAATGCATGTATGTATGCGTTGAGTTGAGGTGGGGGGACGAGTTCCTCTTTACTGTTTAGTTCCTAAATATTTAATTTGCTTTTATGCCATTTTTTTTATTTTTGTTTTTTAAAGAACAAGCGCTTTTTTTTTTGAAGACAAGTTGACACGTCACGGGTGTGAATAATCACATTAATGATGGCTGAGTCCCATTTAGCTGCTTCAGTTTCAGGGTCCTGGTATTGTGCGTGCTGGCTCACTGTCACAGTGTCAGGGCATACTTGGACACTTGAACAGAATCGCTAATTTATTATTAGTTATAATAAGTTATTTATTATTAGTAACGCCTGCGCTTTTCCTAGAACATGTTGACATGTTGAACTGTCTGCTGTGAAAAATATTGTGAACATATTCTTCATGATAAACTGTAAATGAGGAGGTCTTTTTGTTCTGATTCATACCATTGCATTTTCCTGTATTTCAGTATCTCAGTAAAAGTCTTGAGATAAATTCTGAAGTTGTGAACTTCAGCAGAAATTGTTAGTTATCCGCAAACTGGGGAATGCTGTTGTGTCACATCTGAGGCTTGACATAGTTTTAGCAGTTGAATTTGCAATTAAATTATCAATTGTAGTTTAACTTGGTCCAAAACTTGAGCCATTGCAGCGGAAATAATTTGGATTGTAGGTGTGTGTCTATCTATGTGTGCGAATGCAGCGTGTGACTTCAAGCCATGGCGTGACTCCCTAGCCCCTGGCAAACCTTTACACCTCTCATCATCAGACTTCACTGTCTGCCAAAACACACACACACACACACACACACACACACACACACACCCACACACACACACACACACACACACACACACACACACACATTGTGCTAGTAACACTCCTGTTGGTGATTGGCTGAGAGTCTGCGTGAGAATGGCTTGCCAGACCTCTAATTGGCTTGACCCAGACTAACCCTGAAATCCTATTGGACTAAGACATCCCAGTCTACAGTGCACACAGCCACATACACACACACGCTCACACACACTTAAAATTAAAGGGCTTTGCAAAATCCGAACAGCGCACTAATCAATAGTGTTCTAATAGGCTGCAATGATACAACAACAACATAATACATGATAGTAATGTTCATTTAGGTGGTCATGTCAGTTAGTGAGAACATGCAGCATAATGTTTGCTCATAAAAAAATAACATCCAGAAAGTGACATGACCACTGACTAAACACATCAATCCTTCCATATCCATCAGTATAGACTAAAAGATCTTATCTGAGGCGTATCTGAGCACTTTTTGATATAATGGCATATCTAATAATGTCAGTTCAAATAATTGGCAGTACTTGGTCACAGCAAGCTCAGGTGAGAAAATAAATAATACAATCTAAATGTAGAGCTGTAAACACACTTGTCACACACTCTTGCACATTTGCATATAATAGTGCAATAAGCCTGCATTATGCTAATTATATACAAAACAGATACTTACAGTTACAGTTTTGCAATCTGGGCATGTGGCTCTATTCTTATCCAGAGAAACTTAGAATGACTGAAAGACAGAGAGAGGAAGTGGCAGAGAGGGAGGAAGAATACGAAGAGAGGGAGAAGGTGTGTCTGTGTTTCACGCGTCACACATTTGCTGTGTTTTAACATGAAACAAGCAGCATATTTACCGTTTATGTTCTAAAAATGGAGTGAGGCAGCCCTCAGTTTCACCTGCCTCAATCAACACAAACCTAGAACTGGTCTCCACCGGAGAACTTTAAAGTGAAATTTCACTTTGCTCAAAGCTTTTCATGCTTTATTGCACATGCAGATGGCATGGGGATTACTATTATGGTTAAAGTGAATGTCCTTCAACCAAAGATATGATTTAAAGCCGCTGTGCTGCGACACATTTGCACTACTGAAGTGTCCTTGAGCCAGACAAGAATCCTGCTTTCTTGTGATACCCAATATATACTGTAAAAAGATAATAAAACAAAGATAGAGCTATAGGTAAAGACATAAATATGTAGCAGTGGCCACAAGGGTTACCCAGGTATTAGTATTATTATTTTAAAAATATAAATTTTGCCTTTGGACATTGAGTAAAACATGTTTAGTTTGAACTATTGGTAGCAAACACAGCTCTCTCTCTCTCTCTCTCTCTCTCTGTCTGTCTCTCTCTCACACACACACACACGCTTACACAAAAACTATTAACACGAGGCAGATCATGAAGTCCTTTTTCCGCACTTAGTATTTACTAGTTTGCGATGTTTTTCTTTCTAGCAGTGTTACAAGTGAAAATAGTTCCTCAAAATGTAAACCAAAGGGTGGAACTTAAATTTTAGACTGAGCCACTCAATGGACAACACCTTCTCCATGGCTGTTGTCACTGATGAACAGAAATAATTGATTAGGGTGTGTAATGACGTGGAATCTTAGCAGGCACTCTAGGAACCAAGAGCGAGGGATTTTTAAAAATGAGAAGAAGAAAAAAAAACAAACATACAACACATTTAAAACTACGAGACTGCTGAACTTGCTTTTTAATGGCTATACTTTTAAAGAGGTAAATCTGCTTATTGAATATGGTAATTTTGCCTTTTGCACATGGTGACATAAAGACTGATCTAATAACAACGTGGATGTCGAAAATGTAAAATACACTTCAGTCAGTTTGAACATTTAGCTGCGGCAATGGAATGAGGAAAGGGAGAAATATCTGAATTAGGAAACAAATTGATGCAAATATACAGAAAAGACAAATATATAATGCTCATATAAGTTTCCTCTCTCAGCGCTATATCTCTCTCTCACACACACACACACACAGATGGACAACTAAAACATTGGCTTTTGATGTCTCAAAGTGCTTGCCTTTTCTTTCTCTTTCATCTGAGGTTTATAGAGGTCAAGTGTGGCTTTTGTGTAAAACTGAACCTCGCACATTCATAGGTTATTTTTCTTTTACATTTTTTTATCTCTGTCTTGCTCCTTCTCTTTATGTGTGTCTTTGGTCCTTTCGTCATTTTGTCTTACCTGGGGTTGTAGAGGGCATGTGCGTCTCTCATGTGGTTGGCCTCTAGTGGATCGTAGCTTTGGTGCATCCTCCAGGCGCCAGCGCCGCATTTACTATAGGTTGACTTGGAGTTATCTTCACTGCTGCTGTTCACCAATGGCCCCTTCGATAAGTTCATTCTATAGGCAGGAGCAAAGTGAGAGAAGGAGGGGTGAAAATACAGCCAGCGCAACAGAAAAAGGTAGAAAAACAGCATTTGGGTAAGGGCAGCTGACACATGGCCTTTCATATGCTACTTGGGGGTGTTTGATTAACTATCAAACTATTTTACTATCAAGGAAATTGAAAACATTTAGAGAAAAATTTAATGTTTAAAAACAAAGAAAAAAGAAGGTAAACCAAGCTTCGTGTTCTTTTGTTTACATTAACTATTTCTCAGTATCAGAATCTAGTTTCCTGTTTCAATTAAAATGAGGAATAAATCTACAGCATTACATAGTAACGAAACACATTAACAGCTCTAAAAATTGTACTAAAGATTTTATAATAGTCAATACATTTAATCCAAAAAACATTTGAACCTTTGTTTTCTTTTTTGGTGAGGACAAAAGCAAGAAAAAGCTTTTAGGAAGGTAAAGAAAAACAAAACAAATGTAAATTCTACAATAAATTGAACTGAATTGAATGAATTGGAGACACGTGTTATAAATGTAGTTAATGCACACACAACAACACCCACACATATTCAAACATACACATTTTTCTTGTCTGTATGCCCGCAGTAGATATAACAAAGAGCTACAGTATAGGCAATCAGTTACAGAAGTATGCAACTACTTAGCACAGGCAGGACAGGGATAGGCAGAACAAAAGCAGTCAGGATTGAGGACACGGAGAAAGACAGACGCACAGGCCGACATGCTGAGAGCACTGACAGGCAGATAGACAGACAGCTGTACAGAGGACGGGTTGAGATTTTAAACCAGTACATGAGACCTTTGTCCTGGAATGTGTTAACATGCTTCTGTCTGTGTGCACATGCATCGGTGGATGCGTCATGCTGCTAATTGAAGCACACCCTGACTGTGTTTAACGTCACAGGAGTTTTACCAGTTTTAGCCTTGGAAAAGGCTTTCAGACTGAGGGAATAAAAAAGTTAAAGCGCCGGAGGAGGGACTGCTATCCGTCAATCAAACCCAGAGCTGTCGTCAGGGGAGGTGCTGTTGCTGGGGTAATAAGGTCACCGCGGGCAACAGAATCAAAATCATCCATTGCAAAAAAATAAATGAATTAAATAACACGGAGTGAGAGAAAAAGGCTGACAGTACTTATAGCTGACGTCAAAGAGGAGGAACGAAGGAAGGGTTTGTAATAAAATTGGCTGGGTGGCCTACATTTAAACAAAACTATCAGGGGAGAATCGAGCGGGGCTGTTGGGAAGAAAAGCACTTTTCTACAGGCGAACGAAATACAGAAAATACAGAAACCAATTCAGACCGGGGAACAGATGTCAGAACACAACTGGTAATAAAGTGATGCAGAAAGCATAAGAGATGCCTGCTGGCGACGCTTGAGGCATCTCTGTGCTTGGAAGTTTCAGCATTTCTATGTTTTTGCATAATGGCAGATACGTTACAATAATTTTGCTTGCTTATTCTAAAAAAAAATCATTAATTAATAATATTTAATGTGTAAACTTTGCTGACCAAGTCTACAAATCGAAACAGTAATACCTTTATTTCATTTTTTGAAGATACTGACTAATCTTTTCATGCCAAACCAAACCATGAGGGAGCTCTTTAAGCCATGCAATGGAGCTAAATAGGGTACTTAATATAATAATCTTATATCTTTTCAGTAATTGTTGTTTTGGTTTTGCTGGATTTTTCCAGTCATTACCACATTCCTGTGTGTGTGTGTTGTCTCAGACGTATTGTATCAGTAAACAGAGCAGGATGTTGGTATATGTCACAAACTGATAGACACATGTTTACCACACAAACACACACCACACAGACATCTGTGTGTACGTGTGTGATGTTGTCCCACTGTGGGTTCCTGTTGAGGTGAGGGCCACATAGACAGACAGGTAGACAGACCAATCGCTCGTCTGACAGCCACCCCTCCCTCCATCTACAGAGCTGGGTTGGCTCAGTGAGAGGTGGAGGGCCAGGGTGTGTAATATGTAGGTTTTAGTTCCACTCTGGTGAATAGGAGGAATCGATATCTTGCTGCTGCTGCTGCTGCTGCTTCAAACGCTTATTGGCTTTGGTTGCGGTGTCACAATGCTATATAGACAGGCAACACTTAATACTGCTTTTTTATTGGGGAGTGTCCTGGTGTCACACCGGACTAAGGTACATCCAGTACCATGTACACGTGATGTTGTTAGTTTTAAATCCACATCCCTGCCTTTCCAGTCGCATACAAGATGTGAAATGAACTATATATCCTTCTGCAGGCCAATATAACAGACAAAGTAAATGAACAGTAGGGTCACATAAAGAGGAACAAAAAAGGGAGGGGCTCAGCTGACATTTGAAGGGTGAAGTAACTTAGCTATTTAGCTTTACATCCTCACTACCATGAACCATGAGATGGAATTGAAGAAAGAAACAACCAAGTAAATTACAGTTTTAGCTAAACGGCAAAAGGCCTTTTGGATTTTGCAGAAATCACCTCCAGTCTGACACTTTCAATAACCCGGAAACTAAAACCGTAAAGGGATTACAAAATGAGATTCGGTTTTATTACATTATACCTTATGGCAAGGTAATCTGATATTTTACCATGTCTTTATTCATTCCAGAAAATTAAATTTAGGCTAAAAGACAAGAGAAAAAGTACAATACACACGGTATTGTCACAGTACTAAATATGTAAAAAGGGGTAACTAATTATACATATTATAAATATTTCTCTATTTGAATAGATTTAGATTATTTTAAGGAACCTATCATTTAAAGCTTTTTAAACCATAAAACTACTTACACATAAACAGAATGAATAGCTCAGGTCATAAATATTTATATATGCGTACAAAGCAAAAGGAGAGAATAAAGGGGAAGAGTATTAACCTATGTGATTCTACCTAACTTATTTCACGCTCCTGTCAGTACATGTAAGCAGCACCAGTGCGTGCGCGCGCACACACACCCACACACACGCTCACATTTGGGATGTGAGAAGGTTTGTGTGCGAGTGTGTAAAAGTAGGGAGATCGTGGGTGTCTTTCTGATGCTCAGTGACTCGCTCATGTGTTGCTGGCCCATCTGTGAACAGAATGACCATGACACAGTATGTATGTGTGTGTGCGTGTGTGTGTGTGTGTGTGTGACATGGTGATGCTGTGATTGATGAGACAGTTGCCATTCTTGCTAATGCAAAACGCACCTATCCCTGAAGGGTGCAAATGCCACAACACACAGACACACACACACACACACACACACACACACACACACAAACAGGGCTGCAACTGCCCTACCTAATTACCCCCCTAGTCCGGGCAGTGTGATGTCTTCCTGTCGCATATGCAATAAATATCCACAAACATGCCTAAACATAGTTTAATAAACAAACACAGTTGCATAGGTGACATATGAACACTGCTAAATGCCCAAACAAAAAGACTAAGACGATATTTGCAGGCTAAAAGAACAAGGAGATTCAGTACACCAGAGTCCACCAAAGTGAAATAGAGGCAAATCTGTTTTCCTTTTATTCTTTTCACATTCTTGAATCTTAGCAATAAAACTGTAGCACTTGATCTTTCTTTTTTTTATTACACAGTATGTATACTCTTATTTACTCCAGATAACAATGTGATTCTTAAAAACTGTACATTTCATATCTGCATGTGTGATACAATGATGACATATTTGTAAAACTCAAACTCAAGCGTGACAAAGACATGTAAACGTGTGTGTGTGTGTGTGTGTGTGTCGGGAAGACATTAAAAATGATCACTAGATAATCACAAATACTGAGTGCATAAACATATTTATATACAAATGTGTGTGACTATGTTTCTCTGCGTGTGTCTGCACGTGCACCGGGGCAGGTGGGGTTCAACGCAGCCTTTTGTGTGTCTGACTGGATGTGGATGTGTGCGCACGTTAGCGTTAGCGACGGGAGCTGTTAGCGGGGCAGGCGGCAGATGGGCTGTCGGCCTTAATAGGGACTGAGATGGGGCAGAAAGGTGACAGCTCCACGAGGGAGGGGCGTGTGGGATGTGTGTGCCTGTGTGTGTGTGTGTGTAGGGGACGGGTGTTGGGGGGTGGGGATTGGGGGGGTGAGTGGTGAAGGAATATGTGGATAAAGGGGAAATGAAATATCCGTTTAGGTCAAGACGTGCTGATCAGCTAGGTATAGAGGAATGCACCTCCTGAGGGCGCTAAGTTTTTCGAATGTTTAATTTATGCAATATAAACATTTGTATGTACATATATTTTGACAAACAAAAACATTTTCACCTTGTAATATCTGTGTAAAGTGACCAATGCCAAAAGTATCAAACATTTGTCCTACTGATACAGCATTGTTTCTACATTTACACATATAGAAAATAGACATAAAATGAAAAATATATTGTTTCTGAATATGGAAAAGCTGCTGTCCACCATGCTGTGGGCATTTCCGAACTTCTACATACATAAAGTGCTTGTTTCATCCAATCAGATATGTTCTTTAGGTTGTTTCTATTCATGTTGAAAAGAGCCAATTGTGGCGTTCCTATTCGAAACCAGACTTATATTTTTGAAAATTTAAGACTTATTGATATAAAAATGTAATGCGCTGCTGGTTTGCACAAGTAACAGAGTTGAAACACACAATAAAAACACACATAGATTAAGGGCAATACCCAGAAATGCATTGTCTTTTATGGTCACACACAGAGTGTGTACAGTGTTACACGTGTGTACAGTTCTGTTTCAAAGCTGAATCGTCTGAGGAGCAAAGAAACAGGAACACTGTCGCTGTTCCCTCAGTTGTAAATGAGCGCCACGTCATGTGCGCCATGTGAAAGATAGAATAAACTTTTATATATATAGTACATTTCTTATCATTCATTTTACACAGACTGGCACATATTACCTAGCAATTTATTTGTATTTCTACAACATTATTTGCATTAAGAGAGTATGTTTTGCTTGTTTGTTTTTGTAATAAAACAAATTGCTCAGTGACAACTTGAAACAGAGCGAAAAAAAGAAAAAATACTTCTATAAATCATTCTATAACATTAACCAAAGTTAAGAAAATTACCGTTTTGTAATCGCTATTTGTTTCAACAAAGTATATATTGCATTTTAAAGTTAATTTGGAATATTTTCTTTCTTATGGTGCTGAACTTTTGTGAAAAAAACATCATTTAAAGTTTGGGGGCAATAAGCAATTATGGAGCAAATAGAGGAACATTTTAACACCTTTTTTTTAGAATTTTCTCCTTTCCTTCATCACAAGAAACCCATGAGTGCTACTCTTCAGTGTATAACTGGTGAATTTAGTGTGGCTGCATAACTAGTTTTGGACATATTTGTGTGATGGCGGAGTTGATTTGTCACGTGCATTTGATAAAGTTGGTAAATTACACCAAAGGAGATGCCAAGTGCACAGATGAGAGACAGAAAGAGGAAAAGGAGAGGGAGGCAGACTAAAAAAAACTAAAGAGAGGTGGGGTGGTGGGCTGTCATTCTCTCCCCATCAGGCACACACATGAAGCATGATGGGAGGATGAGAGGAGGAATATTTCACTGTCAGTCGGAAGGCGGCATGGCCATTTATTTCTTTCTCTCTTTCTTAGTACCTATCCATGTCCCTTTCTACTGTATCTTTCCCCTTTTGCCTTTTTGAACCCCCCTTACACACTGTCGAAACAATGACAATTTAATCATACTATACAAGGCCTGGGCATGTAGAGGGGGAGAACTATCCAACCAGCCAATCTATAGGGCTCTCCCCACGGACACAGAGGCAGAGAGAGAGGGAGAGAAACAGCAAAACAGAAAAAGTACAAAAGACAGACAAGACGTTTGAACCTGCATCATTTTCTCGATCCTCTTTAACTCATGGACACACACTGCTGCACACCCACATACGCACACACGTACACGGCACCTCTCCATCTAAATCTGTTCTATTGTGGCCCAGTCTCCGCTGTCTCCTCCCATTAGGAGTGAGCGGCAGCATTAGAAGCCCTGAGCACGACACGATGGGCACGCGCGCACACACACACACACACACACACACACACACACACACACAAACACGTGTACATACACCGGCCTCCTGTCCGCAAGCGCAGCTCAATAGTTTACCCAGTGAACAGCTGAAATCCCATTTCCTTCACTAA
The DNA here is from genome assembly GCA_011952105.1 of Coreoperca whiteheadi. Lineage (NCBI taxonomy): Eukaryota > Metazoa > Chordata > Actinopteri > Centrarchiformes > Sinipercidae > Coreoperca > Coreoperca whiteheadi. The sequence goes on from CM022485.1 coordinate 21,886,700, forward strand.
AAATAATAAATCCACATTAGCGACAATAACATTACTAAATAAGACATTAATTAAGAAAAGTCAATATTCTCTAAAATCAAACACACAGATCCGTAAAAAGACCTTTCATAAAAAGAAGGAAAATACCACACGCTTTTGGCACAGTGGCAAAGAAGACTCCCGCTTTTTTCTCCCGCATCGCTCTAAGCTACACCGCTACATAAAGTAGAAATGTCATAAAAGTAGGCTCGAATGAGAAAGGAAAGTCAGTACGTAGCAGTAATTCTTACTCAAAGCATAAATGATTCGATAGACTGTGATAATAGTCATAATAAATGAATGCATATTTTGATGAATGGATGATGGAACATGAGGAATGAGTGGATGAGCAGCGTGGAGAGAGGGAAAGGATAAAAGATGAGAGGCGTTTGTCTCTCACAATATATCACTCTCTCTCTTCTTTCAATCAGTGCTTTGGCATTCAATCACACACACACACACACACACACACACACACACACACACACACACACACACACACTTAGCTTCACCGCCAGTGTGGTGTAATGGCTAATTGCAGTGAGTGTGTGTGCCACAGCTGGTACAGTCTCTCTTACTGCTCTTTCAACACATAAAGGCCGGCACTGACCCATGACATACTCACAAACACGCACACACACACACACACACACACACACACACACACACACACACACACACACACACACTGCTCTGATGGATTGAGCATAAATCAGAGAAACACACATCATCAAGGCCATACAAATGTGTTTGTGTGTGTCATGACGTGTTTTCAATATCTGCATACGTGTGTGTAGGCGCAAATGTACTCGTATTAATGTGTAATTGCATTTTTGACACAATTAGGCTACTTTTTAGCTGCAGATGCCAGAAAGAATGTGAGTGAGGGTGTGTGTTTGCGTGCATGCGTGTGTGCATTCATGCGTAGATGTGTCCAGCGGACCCCTAAGTGCTGGTGTCAGACAAAAGCTAACCCCCCCCAAAACTCCTACCCACCTCTCTCTCTCTCTGTCTTTCTCTCTCATTGCATCTCTCTCTCTTAACGGGACTAAATTACCACTGGAGCCCGGACCCTTCACATGAGAGAGAGGCCTCCGTGTGCGTGAGCAGGTGTGTGTGTGCGCGAGTGTGTGCATGTGCGTAGGCTTCGACATTGCAAAAACTGACAAACAACGAATGCCGTAGGGACAGACGGACAGGCAAACAGACACACAAAAAGAGGAACAACACCTCCTTATACAGGCCACCAATAGGTCACACACACACACACACACACACGCACACACAAAATGTGGGCAGGCAGGCACGGACCCATCCATGACCACAAAAACATGCAAATGCACACGCACACACGCTTACACACTCACAGACACACTCAAGCACAGCCAACAAATCAGTGCGGCACATATTGACATGCTTTGACAGATGAATTAAGTAAATGATTTTATAAGGAGATTAAAAGGATTTTAATTTACGCAATCTCTCTTTGGTTCCCCCCCGTCCCTCCCTCCAGTCAGCTTTACCTCTCTCTCTCTCTCTCTCTCTCTCTCCCTGTCTCTCCCTCATGGCCTGAGAAAAAGAGTGCACGAGACACTGACAAAAAGAAAAAGGCAGAGAAAAATGTAATAAATGCGCTTCATCTTCTTAGATGGGAAGTGAGCAATATTTTCCTTTCTTTCTCATTAATTCCATAGATGTCGATCTTCTCTTCACCACAGTTTTAAATACCAGCAAAGGCACAATTTCATTACCTTTTTTAAGCGACATTATTACAAAGCTGCATTATTTAGGGTTTAGCTAAAACACAGGCGTAGCACTTGCTGACATTTTGAACTAATAGAGTTATCCCTTCAAGTTTCAAGAATTTGATATTGAGTTAATTTACCAAAATGATGTTATGTCATCAGGAGAATCAGAAACAAACAAATCATTATGAAATCTTTAAGGTCAAGGTATTGCTCCAAAAATGAATTGAAACAATGGAATATGCTGTTGTAATTGCTTTCATTGCTGCCTTGACACCATAAGATGCAGCGCTCCACGACTTGCAGGGCTAAAATTGAGCGCTCTCTTGTGCACACAATTAATCATTAAATCTGTTCAAAGAGCAAATAATTATCACTAAAACTAAATTATTTTGTGTGTGTATATTTTTCTGGAATGTAAGAATTTAGTGTGATGAATTTCAAATTTTTCTTCAAGGGTACACTTTGATGGAGTGCAATTTCAAACATCCACCAATCATACAGACTTCATTTGATTGAACAGAAATTGAGATTTTTACTCACAATCACGAACAATTTATTTGCATAACATTTCCATGTAATTAAAAAAATTATAATTTAGAAAAAAAATCACAATTGAAAATCATTCTGACTGGAATCATTTATGCTGCCTTGTGTTTCTCTTCGTCTCTCACTCTACAAACCTTGACTGAATGATCTGCACGGCCGCTGTGCAATTCTCACCATGCGTCTCGTTCACACCCACTGACAAAAACCACCAAATTCACTAAAGTCACTGTAGGAAATATATATTAATGACATGCAAATGGTATGTATATGATGGCATGAGGGGAATGCAATTATGTTAACAGCTTAAGCAGTACTTGTTGTTATTATGATTATCGGTACGATCATCATTATCCCTAATATTTTAATTAGTGTAGGAAAGCAGTGCCTGAGAGCAAAGGAGGGGAAGCCTGAGCAGAGAAAAGAGAATGGTGGAGGGATGGTTGAAGGAACGGACAGACGGACAGATGCAAGAATGGACCAGAGGGTTTTCTAAAATATGTGACAGCGGTCCCAGCTTACGTGCACTTGCAGAAACACACACAGGTAAAGCAGTGCATTTCACTGCTAACTGTGTGAAATTGAAGGTGTGTTTTTTGATCAACATATTTGTGCTTTGCACACAGCTCTCACGCTGTACACTTCCCTCACCAATTTTGGGCCAAAACCTGGTCAAAAGTGTTCACTTGTCTCGTCTAATTCACAATTAAAAACCAGTTTAATGTTTTTAAACCTGAATTGTTGTTGGTTCTTAAAACACGCCGCGCTGTTTTGCAGTTGAAAGACCAACGCACAGACTCTGTTCAGAGTGTACAGGGTTGAGTTCTTACAGAAAAAAAGGGAACTGAATTCAGACTTTGCTCTGGACATCCAGTCTTTTGATTTACAAAAGGAAATCAGCATACTCAACATGAAAGGCTGTTCCGATGAGTCTTTGTTCAGATCAAAACCTCAAACTCACCAAAAGCCTGATTTATGACATTGCACTCATATTCAAAAAATAATCATTAAAAACCCCTAAAGAGTTGGGTTTTTTTTACCATCAATGTTCCAGTAAACATAAAATTGTGCTCTTTAGACATTTGCAAATCTCGATTATTAGTTGGAAATCGAATCTGAAACTGAAACAAACTATACAATTACAAATATATGAAAGACAAGTTTAGTGGTAAAGAAGTGGTAATATTTTACCAGAATTTTCCTCTCTTTTCCACTGTGTAGGTGAGAGGGTCTCTGCATGTGAAATACACACACACACACACACACACACACAAAAAGGTGAGACAGCTTCAAAACATAATATCATCATGTTTGGGAAACACATCTGTATATCATCCTGCATCGGCCTCTGCTTTGACTTTGTCCTTTCAGCTCTCCACCTCTGACTTTCTACCATAAAGACACTTTAACTGAGGCTGTGATTCACTACAACTCATTTTAATTTATTTAATATAAAGCCATGAACACTTTGAACAAAATTAACCTGCAGATACATTTTTATTTCTATACATATTAATTAGTGGCAATGCTAATTTGACAGTATGAGTGCCATTGTTGAATTCATACCTACATGCAAAGAGAGTGCAGTCCTCTTACTGAATTCCACTCATCACTTCTGAGAAATCCCTGTTTAACTTTGTAATGTTTGAAAAAGGACAAAGTGTGTATATTGATATATTAGCTATTACTACACTTTAATCTATGAGCCTGTTTGTCCTATTGTGTATTTTCATAAAACGCACCTTGCATGTTATGCGCACAATAACACACGCACACACACACACTGCTGTCCGTTCTGCCAATCAGTTAATCTGCATTTTGAACAGCGTCTTCAACACACACCTAAAAGAGCAAAGCGTTGGCAAAAGGAGCAGCTCAGCGGCACTCGCTTGTGTGTGTGTGTGTGTGTGTGTGTGTGTAACTGTCTCTAATTCCTGTGCGGGGCCACACGCTGAGTTGCCCGTCTGAAATTCTACCTCCTCTGGCATTTAAGAGCGCAGCTCTCCCCCTTTCCTCCTCCCTCCTCTCTTCTGGGCCCTTTTCCTCCAGTCTCTCCACGTTATTCCTGTAACCTCAATGCCCTGTTACTTTGCTGATTCTCTGCTTGGACAAACACACATAAAAACACACGTGCACAAGCATAAACACATGCACAGGCATACAAACGTGTAGATATATTCTGATTAAGTTGCTATTTTGTCCTGAGAACAATTTGACTCAAAGTAAAACAATGTCTTAAAAACTGAGAAAGTGAAGGTGAAAGTATGTCTTTACAGTATTAATAGATGGGTGCGTGTGCAGGTGTGTTTGTGTCTTGCTCCCAGGTAGAGAAACAGAAATTCCACTCCTCTACCCATCAAGTAAGAGCTGCTGTCCGGATACTGCAGCCACACACACACACACACACACACACACACACACACACACACACACACACACACACACACACACACACAGACAGTGAGCGCGTGCTACCTGACAGCAGCAACAACCTTGACATGGTGCCGGCCACCTCCGCTGCATACCAGCACATACAGAACACACACGCACACAAACAAACCCTCACACAGACTCATACACGGTGAAAGACAATGACAATGACAAGTTGAATGATGAATAAAAGGATAAGATTAAAAAGGTAAAATTTACCTACTCTTGTTCAGAGTGCATTAAAAAACACTCGGATAACGGGTGTCCTACCGAATCCATCGGCGATACCGGGTCATTGTCATGTCAACCTCCTCCAGGGAAAAAACAAGAAAATAAAAAAAAAATCAAAGTTTTTATATCTCTCCTCTCTCTCCTCCTCTTCTTTCTCCAGTCTTCCTCTCTCTTGGTCCTTCCTGCCGGAGCAATACAATTACCAGGCTCTGCGCTGCCTGCACTGATCGCCTCTGCGTGTGTGTAGATGTGAGGGAGCGTGTGTGTGTGTGTGTGTGCGCGGTGTGTGTATGAGAGCCAGGGAGCGGGGGCTATAGGTACACACACAGCCAGCCAGCCAGGCAGTTGGGACGGAAAGCTGTGCCGCTGTCCTAATCAACGACTTAAAGCCCCGATAGCAGCTCATTAATATTAAGCAGCATTTTGCATATGCAGTCCCTCAGGTCCTGGTGCTGCTGTGATTGGTGGATACTTGACCAATGGCTGCGAGGTTGGGCGGAGTAAGGGGTGGAGACAAGGAGAGAGAGCGAGAGAGAGGGAAAAGAGCAGGTGGAGAGGGAGGGATCAGACAAAGAGCGATAGAGGGAGGGAGGAAGGAAATGAGGGACCGGAGAGGAGAAAGAGACAGGTGAGGGAAAGATTTAAAGCAAGACGTCCTGCTCTCCTTATTTCTTTCATTCTTTGTCTCTTTATCAGCCAATCTTTCAGTTTCTGTCCCTCAGACTAAGTCTTTCTCAAAAGTCTCTTTCCACTGGTCTCTTTTTCGCTCATCATGTACCTGCACTTGGAAATTGCATTTCCAGCAAAACGCTGCAATGTTAACATAACACAACGTGGGGAAAAAGTCTCTATTTGTTTTTTAAACAATGTTAAAACAAGTTTTAAAATAAAAACCTTTCAAGCAGAGGCTAAACATTTGAGTTCCACCACGTTTCGTGGGATTTTCCAGGCAGAAATTGCGGATTTGTGTCAGCTCAGCAGCAAAACACAAAATTGACCTAATCAAATCCAGAGACCTGCACGATCAAAGGACAAAGCGTAAGCTTGACCCTAAACCCCAAGTCTTAATAATATGTCACACAGCAAACAAACACACACACACACACAAACACACAGTGACACAGTACAGCAGAGCCCATCAGAGCTCAGCAGTAAATTACGGGATTATGGCAATTCCTAGGCCCGTGTCCTTTGTTGTGGAATGATTTGGGAATGATTGGGACATGGTTTTCCCTGCTGCTTGCTGTTTTGTCGAGCTCCCTACCATCTCGGCACCAGCAGGCTGTATATTCCCAGTATTTCCAATATATCTTACAACTTGGAATGTGGGTATTGTCGGTGCGAGAGGGATTCTCCAGCAGAATTAGCTCACCGCTCCTCAGTCTCAGAGAGGGGAGGAGACAGAGGAAAGAGAAAAGAGCAAGTGAGGAGCGAGGGAAGGGACTTTTCTCTAAAAAGGGAAATGGGAAACCTGCAGGGAGACTCAGATCTGCTCCGCCACAATGAGGCACACATTCCCTCTTTCTTTGTTTTTTTTCTTCCTTCCTTCCTTCCATCCTTTTTAAATATTTCCACTTTTCCATCTGACTTTTCCAACGCTCAGATACCCCTGCACACAGGATGGAGGGGGAAGAGAGAAGTGTGGAGGAGAGAGGAAGATAGAGAGAAAGAAATCGGAGGGGTGGAAAGGGGGGATGCAAAGATGAAAGAGAGCGGTTGTGATTAGCAGCTTTGGAAGAGAACAGATAATAAAACATTTCCTGAAACCAATCTCTGCTTTGATGTACGTGTGTGTGTGTATGTGTGTGTGCAACAGTAACTAGAACCTCTTTTTCTCTCTCTCTCTTTCTTTCACACACATTCACAAACATGTTTAAACACAAAGTCAAATGTTTACCACCTTGGCTTTGCTGGTTGACAGTAGAACGTCGATATATATTTATTACTTTAATAAAATACCTTTTTTCTCTCATTAAGTGACAGCCCAAAATGAAGATATTGGCGTCGCATGTGGAGCTACATGAAGAACTCAAAAGGCTCTCTTCCACTATCACATTACGCACATGTAGGTGAGTGTATCCATGACAACATCAAAATAAGGCAAATGATTCCCCATTTATTGCACATTTAATTTACTGTGATTCTAATAAAACGAGGAAAAGAGGGACATGGAGTTACACACAGCCAAACCTATGGATTGGGATGTGAGGCTAATACTGAAACTTGGTGCCTTTGTATATGCAGAATCAGGTTTGCTCTTATTTTCAGGCTAAAAATTTTTACTGAAGTGAAATGCATCATTGTACAAAGTTGAGGTCTTTCCAGGAATAAAGACACCTCATAGTTGAGCAGTTTACATGCACAAAATGGGAAATATTTTTTAGGAGCAACATAGACGACAAAGAAAGGGCCTAAATGACATTTATGACATTTGCAAGCATACAAAACACACACACACACACACACTCACTGACACACATATGTACACTTGCTATGTGCACAGAGGTACATGTATTGAAACGCGTGTATAGACAGATGCTTTGAGGTTCATGTACACAAGCACACACACATACAGTTATGATGTATCCAGGGGCTTATAAGCATCGACAAAGATGAGTGTGAATCAATGCTGCCGTCACTACTGGGCAAACAAATCCTTTACCAAAACCTCTGTATCTAACACACACACACACACACACACACACACACACACACACACACACACACACACACACACACACACACACACACACACACACACGCACACACACAAAAATAGATACAAACACAAGCAACAGCCATTGCTGTATCTGTGTAGAAAGATTAAGATAAGATTTCTCAACATAACATGTATTGAAAAATATGAAAGCTATTTGTGGGAAATTAAATTTACCCCAAAAATGTAAATATAAATGATTATTGTAAATGAAACAATAAGAGGAGAAAGTGTCTAGAGTTGCAGTAGAGATGTGAATATAAATTCTCACAATTTATAGGACTGCACTACAAAAAAAACATTTAAAGAGACAGTGATTTGACTTACTCAAAGATATATTAAATATATCTGTGTCTGTGATGAACTGATCGTGTTCCTGGAGGCGTATTTTTTTGTTGCAGTTTACTTTAGAAAATACACTTTTCTTAGGAGAGTTCCATATTCTGTAATTTATGCATTTATGCAGTTTGTGTTAGAAAGTCATTTTTAGGACACTGATTTTTTAGTACAAACGGCAATGTGTTTGATTTAAAAAAGCATAAAAAACATAAGAATGAAATCTGAGGATCAGGTTTCACTCTGCATATGTGCAGTGAGTGATGCTTTAAGAAGCTTTTGTCTATTATGTAAATGGGGAAGAATTATTATGGTGCACGCAAAATCATAAACAGAGCTTTGTTCTTTAAAATGTGTCAACACACATGTTCCGGAAGCTTCTGAATCTTCAATTTGAAATCTATAGATACTGTCACAACAGGGATTTCAGGGACAACCTTTACTCCTTTTCTCTCTGCATCGCTCCTCTTTTCCCTCTCTGAACCACCCCCCCCTCGGTCGCCCTGACTATTGATTGGTTCTCAGTCAGTGTGTATGTTGATAGTGACCCCTTTAGGCCACTTCTCTCTCTCTTGCTGGACAAACCCAGCTGCCACGTTAAAACCTCTTAAACACAAAGCTATTACAGTAAAAGTGAGGGAAATACCCTGCCTGTTCATGTGTGTATGTATTTGTGTGTGCCTGCTCCCTGGCAATCACATTCCCATGATTTGTACAAGACTGTGGATAAAATACATACTCCATGATAAAAAACCCCACCCAACCCAGTCAAAATATAGAATACAGTCATGATTAATAATTGTAAGTGTGTGTGAATAGGCTTGCTTGCATCGTCTTTGTAGTTCAGTTACTATGGGAAGGCAATTGAAGTGTATTCTGTACACTGATGATCTCTCATTCTTGTCTTTTGTCTGTGATTGTGTGTGTGGGTGTGTTTTGACCCTGTGGTGGCAGCCTGTTGACATCTGTGGAAGAATTATCCGTTGCAACTCTCACTGACATCAATCACACCACTCGATAGGCCACAGCAAGTTCATTCAGGGCACTGTGTGTGCGTATTAGTGTGTGTCTGTGCTGGTCAAAAAAGTCTTTAACAAATTCAAGAGGCGGTCACTTAAGCAGCTGACCTCAGGCCAACCATCGACATGTGTGTGCCAGTCATACATACACATCACACGACTGAGGCTACAACTGCAAACAAAGCTCCTGTACTGATGAACAAAAATAGGACATTGGTGTTGATAGTTAAATAGCACTTAAGTGTTTTGTCTTATTGACATTTAATGATAATTTGTTTAAATTAAATTATTACCACTAGTGGCACAAACATGTAATGTTTTATTGTTATAAACTGGACTAGAAAGTAAAGCTGAAGCAAAACTGAAAAGAACACATTTTTACAAAACACACAATTCTGAACTTTGCTTTTTGTAAAGGAAAGAGAGCTGCCGACTCAGGAGAGAAAGAGAGACAGAGAGATTGTAGTTCACTACCAGCCAACAGAGGGAGCTATGGACTCTGGTCAGTTTACAGCCATCAGCAGCACAGAGACTTACTAGTTGTGTATGTGAATGCAAGATTTAATCATCATAAATTAAAAAATCATATCAATAATAAAAATTCATATATACCATCCAATTCCATCAAAGAGCCTCAGATGCTCACACACAACATCCACACCCACAGTTACAGTGCCAGCAGCGACGGGAGAGATGTAGCTAAGTTATCTGATAGCTCCGTCAAGAGGTAGAGCAGAACACAGTTTGGAAACGGCCAATTTAACCAAAGACTCCCTGCCCGGCCCTCCAAACAGCTGAACCCACAAAGAGAAAAGGCAGAAAAGGAGGGAGGGCGAGAGGGAAAGATAAGAGCGTGAGTGTGTGTGAGAGAGAGAGCAAGACACAGCAAGAGATAAACAAGAATCTCAAAGCAGGGAGGAAAAAGTGAGCTGGAGATCTGAAAAGACATGTCTGTCACCAAACTGTCTTATTGGTGTAATAGAGGTGAGAGGTTTTGCGGTCACAAGGTGTCATTAGATAAACACTGTGTGTGCGTGCATGTAACTTCCACGTACCCTCTTCCAAAGGTTACCCAGACAGAGTTTTGGTGACAGGCCTCAGAAAGCCCCCTAAACCCAGCAGCTTTTCCCAGCAGCTGGTCTTCTCTCCTTGGCCTTGAGCACCATCACTGCCCCTTCACACACACACACACACACACACACACACACACACAAACGCGCATAACACACACTTAAGCTTATGCAATCACACATTAACAATTAAATCTCATTCCAAGACATACTGTGAACAATGCAGTGTGGCGGTGTGTGTGCAGTTTCAAAAAGGCAAACACAAATTAAAAAATACATTTAAACATGATTTAAGCACACAGACAGACTACACACACACACACACACACATACATAGTCACACGTGTACTCAAATACACATGCTTATAATCTTAGGGGATGTATGTTGTGATTTCTTTAGAACAGAGAGCCACGTGACAGCCCTGTTATTCCACACAAAGGTCAGGCAGGATTCACAGCTAGGAAGACAGAGGAGTGTACGACAGAGAGAGATACAGACAGATACTATACAGAGAGGGGGAGAGGTGTGTATAATAAGGTGACAAAAAGAGGGTGAGAAAGAAAGTCATATGAAAAAGGTGACCGTAGTGCTTATAAAAAGGGAGCATTAACCTCCTCTAAATGCATTTAGCTTTACACACAAACACAAATACATACATACAGAGGCAAGAAAAAGTATGTGAACCTTTTGGAATTTCATGGTTTTTTCTGAATAAATTTGTCAGAAAATGTGATCTGATCTTCATCTAAGTCAAGGGCATTGACAAACATAATGTGTCTAAAAATAATTACACAAAAAATTCTGATCTTTCATGTCTTTATTGAACACACTCATTCAACACTGTACATACATACATACATACATCTCGTGCATCCTTGTTTAAAAATTTACTTTAGAGGTAAATGTATTTTCTCTGGGATTTTAGTTAATAAACGTTGCTGTTATCTAGTTCAACTTGCCTCAATTTAAATTTGATTACAAAGAGGATAGAAGATTTTTTCACATAAAAATACACACACTCCTACTCTCACACACACTAGCTCAGTTTGGGCCTGTTGCTACACGTCTTTTGGGGTATAACTCTACCAGCTTTGCACATCTAGATACTGGCATTTTTGCCCATTCTTCTTTGCAAAATAGCTCAGTCAGATTGGATGGAGAGCATCTGAACAGCAATTTTCAAGTCTTGCCACAGAATCTCAATGGGATTTAGGTCTGGACTTTGACTGGGCCAGTCTAACACAAGAATATGCTTTGATCTAAACCTTTCCATTGTCACTCTGGCTGAATGTTTAGGGTCATTGTCCTGCAGCCTGCTGGAAGGTGAACCTCCACCCCAGTCTCAAGTCTTTTGCTGACTAACAGGTTTTCTTCCAAGATTGCCCTGTATTTGGCTCCTTCCATCTTCCCATCAACTTTGACCAGCTTCCCTGTTCCTGCTGAAGAAAAGAATCCCCACAGCATGATGCTGCCACCCCCATGTTTCACGGTGGAGATGGTGTGTTCAGTGTTAGTTTTCTGCCACACATAGCGTCTTGATTTTAGACCAAAAACCTCAATTTTAGTCTCATTTGACCAGAGCACCTTCTTCCACATGTTTGCTGTGTCCCCCACACAGCTTTTGGCGAACCGCAAACGGGACTCCTTATTTTCAACAATGGCTTTCTTCTTGTCACTCTTCCATAATGGCCAGATTTGTGGAGTGGACGATCAATAATTGTCCTGTGGACAGATTCTCCCACCTGAGCTGTGGATCTCAGCAGCTCCTCCAGAGTGACCACGGGCCTGTTGGCTGCTTCTCTGATCAATGCTCTCCTTGCCCAGCCTGTAACTTTAGGTGCACGGCCATTTCTTGGTATGTTTGCAGTTGTGCCGTTCTCTTTCCACTTTTGAATGATGGATCGAACAGTGCTCTGTGTGATGTTCAAAGCTTGGGATATATTTTATAACCTAACCCTACTTTAAACTTCTCCACAACTCTATCCCTGACCTGTCTGGTTTGTTACTTGGGCTTCATGGTGCTGTTTGTTCACTAATCATCTCTAAAAAACCTCAGAGGCCTTCACAGAACATCTGTATTTACACTGAGATTGGATTACACACATGTGGACTCTATTTACTAATTAGATGGCCTCTGAAGGCAATTGGTTGAACTGGATTTTATTTAGGGGTAAAAGAGTAAAGGGGACTGAATAATTTGTAACGCCACACTTTTCAGATTTTTATTAGTAAAACATTTTGAAAGCCATGTATCATTTTCCTTCCACTTCACAATTATGCGCCACTTTGTGTTTTTCTACCACATGCTATACCAATAAAATACATGAGGCTGTAAAGTGAAAAATGTGGAAAGGTTCAAGGGGTATGAATACTTTTGCAAGCCACTGTATATGAAATAAAATGTAAATATCAAGAATATTTCCATTATTTCCCATTATCATTTTTAATGATTAATACATCAAGAAAAATAATAAAGGGTCTTCCCGGGGAAATCAGATGCCCGTTCAAGAACTGTCCTCTGGCTACAGGACTGGGTCAGTTGCGGTCACCATCCTGTCAGTGGTCAGATTGAAGGTTGGCTGGACCGCACCTCATCAAAGAGTGAAAAGAGTGACCTCATCAAGCAGGGACAGGGAAAAGGGGAAGGCTTTGGGCTGGACTGGGGTGTAACCTCATCAAATGTGGACAGACAGGGCAGACATGATAGATGTCAACACTGAAGATGTGTGTCTGCGTGTGTGTGTGTGTGTGTGTGTGCGCGCGCGCGCGCGCGCGTCAGTACATAATTTCCATGCAGTCAGTGTTCATATACTCTGCTGCAGCCACACACTATGTGAGCACACAGAAACACACCTGTTTCTTCCCAATCCAGCTTCCATTCTACACCCAGGACGTCTCCGTCTGTCTCATGCACAAACACACTGGAAACAAAATCTTTCTTTCTGTCTTTCAAATGAAAGAGATACACAACGTTCAGTTGTGTATATCCATCCACCTGTTTTTGAGCACATCTTCAATCTTCAACAGCATGGAACTGCCAGAAATTCAGGAGAAAAAAGACCATAAGAAGTTTTTACACTGGGCAGTGGTGGAAAAGTTGCTGTATTGATGAAGAGAAGATGTAATGAAGGGGAACCGACAGACAGATGGACAGACAGCGTGTTTGGGTATCTAACAATAAAACATAAATATTTTAATCATTTTATCACCACAGCACTATTTTCTAACTTTCTCCTGACCTTATAGTCTCTCGGAACCTCACTGCTACCACCACACTCTCTTTCTCTCCTTCCCTCCCTCTTTCTCATCCTCAGGTTGTGATATATTCCCAGGGATAAATTAGAACTGGGATGTAATTATACACAGAGTGATTTTTGCCTGAGTAAGAATCCACTGAGTGTGTGTATGTGTGTGCGGGTATGTGTCTCGCTGCCTGTGTGTCTGTATAAAGCAGTGTTTTGTATTGAAATTGGTGACTTCCGAGAGGTGCGCTCCTTTAATTACGCCGCTCTCAAACAGAACATGAGTGGGCTATTCCACTGGGATTAGTCATCTCTCAATGCTGTCTCTTTAACGCAACACACATAACACACGCGCACACTCACACACAAATGTATGCCTGCCAAAAAAGCCCCTCTCTCCAATAGTTCAACACTCAATTTATTCAAACTGAGGTGCAAGCCAAGTGAATAATTCCACTACTAATAAAGATGGTAAGAGAGAGTGTGTGTACAGAGGAGGTGAAGGGGGGAAAGGGATAAAACAGCAAAGGTGAAGGGTTGAGAGGAAAGGTAAGCCTACAGAAAAAAATTACATTTTCAAGGACAGCAAAATGTGAAATCTAACCATCATTTGCTAGTTTAAAACTGGAGAGTGTGGATATTTGATTTGTATCAGTTGTATTTGAAAGTGGAGGTTACAAATATGAATTTAACTGTCAAGTAGGTCAAAGTTAAATTTTCTTCATTAACGTTTCAACAAACAAAAACCCAATATTAGCATCTATTGGCCGATAGGTAACAAGAATGTTCAGTACAGAAATAAGGTGATTCAGAAACAGTGTTGCCATTACGTAGTTTTTCCACCAGAGAAAAGGTTAGTTTTTCAAATGTTAAGTGTCCTGCTTTAGAAAACGTAATTAATTCTTTATTTAAGGATAACAAAACAATCTTAACACTAGGTCCATTAGTAGCTGTACTGGAGCTTTCAGTCACATCAAACCCTCATCCTCAGCAGATTGAGTTTGCCTCGTTGTCATTGAACTTTTGATGTTAAAATAAGACAAAAAAATGTAAATGTTATGTTTATGTGAATGTGAACATCAGCCAGACTGATTATTCATTATCAAATAATCAGTCTGGCTACTCACACACATATTAACACATGTTGTGCTAAAGTCCAACAGAAAACACAAAAAGTAATTCCAAAGTCATTTTAAAATCAAATGTATTATTATATTATTTAAAAAAAAAGAGACACAAAGATCTCTGTGGATACATCAGAAATGATTGTGAGCTGAGAAGTGAATCTGATGAAACTGAAGAAGGACCACCCATTATCTAAACTGACTGAGGATACTTCCAGGTAGGTTTTAAGTCTGTTGTCGGTGTGCTACATATGTCTTATAAAATACCTGTTCTGCAAATTGAAATTAGCAGTGTGCTTGTTCAACAACTCAAAGTGTAAAAGAAGCCATGCTTGAAGACTAGGAGGAGACATTAGCTAAAGAGATAAATTGGGTTGCATTTCAAAGTGTAAGGCTATTTTAGTGTTGTGTCTCAACCTGCTGCCTGGCTACTGGCCACATTCACCGTTGACCAATAATAAAAGTGTGGCACTTACTGCATAATGCAAATACAGCTCAGAATGAAATAATTTGACTGGCAACATGCAAAGAATTTCTCTGTCCATTTAGCGAGAGCCCATAGCAACAACAGACTAGTTATCCACTCATCAAACCACAAAGACAAACCACAACCAAACTCCCAAAGCACACCTCAAAACTACTATGATCCCAAACAAGCGAGCAACTGACTAACAGTATTATATCAAAACTGACTCACCAATTTTCTTTGATGTGAGAAGAACATGATGGCAAAAGCGGCTAAATGCTCAATTTACATGAAATCCAGGTCTTAGAACAATTGGCTACGAGAGATCCCCAAATAACAGAAACCTCCACAACGTGACAGTTAAAATGTCTCCCTTCTATATTTTACTCTTTTGATCCTCGGTTATTAATCAAAACTCACAGCCAAAACAGCCAAGGCTCATGTGTAGACATCTCTGTGTAGATCCGAACAGGGTGGGGCAGGGCGGACAGTGAATACTGTAGTCAAGAGTGGTGAGATGCGATAAGAGTGTGGCCAGAGGAGGACCAAAAAAAAAAATTATATAAAACCAAATGTTTGACTATTTCAGGCCAGTTTAACTCAGAATCACTAATACTGCATGTAATACAAACTCAACTGTGACATTTTAAATCAATTCACCAAGTGGCACACAAGTAAAGAAACAGAGCTACTGTTGTTGTTGAGGAGGAAATGTGACACAACAGAGAAGTTTCAGAAACATGTTTTACTGATCTGTTACCACCCAAATGTCAAGCCTTATTCGGACACAATTAATATACCTCTTGATTTCCACATTTTCTCTGCAGTTCTTGTAGAATATCACTAGCCCGGGTCTCTAGATTCCCAAATTTTGCTGAAACAGAAGCAATGTGCTATAATGATAGATACTGCTGTTGTCGTCAATATGAACAGCCTCTTGTTTAAACTTCAGGCTGATATTCATCATCCTGCTGTTTGCCTGTTGTTACGTATATGAGTGTCTGTGCTGTAAGACGGTGAAAATGTGTTAATTTTTTTGTACTAGATGGATGGTGTTATTGCATCCAAAGTGTAAAGGGGACTACAATAGTCTACACTGCAAGATACACAGAACATAAACACACTCCACTTCATCTGTGTCTGTGTCTAATGACGTGTGTGAGTAATTACTTTAAAGCCAATGTGTGCTGGTGTTTAAGTGTCTGTGCTCATGTATGTTTTTATCTGGGCCTTTGTCTGTGTCTGCAATGAGTGTGTTTAATGGTGTGTGTGGAAATAATCACTTAATAGTCGCGCTGCCTCCATTTGAGAAGTGTGCGTGTGTGTGTGCGTGTGTCTTGGTGCTGTGTTTTCACTGTGAAATAAGCTGAAAGATGCAGACAAGTGGGAAGAAGGAAGAGAGTAAAATAAAATAGTGAGAATGATTGGTGACAGGAAGGGAAGAGAGGGGTTAAAGTGGAAGAAAAGAAAAAGGAGAAGATAAAACAAGGGACAGAGACTACACAGGTAGAAAAAAAAGACCACCCTTTATCTCTCTCTCTAATTCTCCACAATAACCCTTCCTTCCAATGTTGCTCTCCAAACCGTCGACCTGTGAATTTATGGCTGGACCAATGATTGCTTCTCGGGCCATGATGGCTGTAAATTGCTTTGCCATTTGGTAAATGTTGGCAGTTAGAAGGTATACAAGTAATTATTTCTGCTTGTGCTGATTGAGACATAATTCCAAGACAAGGTCCTGGAAAAATGACAGCATTTCGAAACAACTCTGTTTTAATTTCCCAGCATTCCTAATTAGAATCTGTATGAACATGGGGAGTTTTTTATGTGGTTTCCTCCAATGGGGCCAGAAATAATTAAACTGTCAAGGGGAAATAAATACGTATAAACAAGGCATAATTTTTACAGCGTGCAGCACCTTGTCAGGCCATGACTTTTTGTGAAAAAAAACAATGGGGGGAACAATGCAGGGGCATAGAGGACACACTGAAAGCGCACACATAGACACACACACAGCAAAACACATACTGTATCCATCTGACACCTTGATTTCATTTTCTATTGTGCTGCTGTTCTTTTATTATGTTTATTGCTTTCTTTTCTTTTTACGTAATTGTTATTAACTTTTACGTTTGTTTATTTGGGGTTTTATCCTGTTCAGCACTTTGGTCAACAGTGGTTGTATGAAATGTGCTTTTTAAATAAATTTGACATTGACATTTGACATTGGTGTCTATAAATAGAGACCTACACTTATCTCAGTTGAATCACACCTTCACAAAGGGACATTTTAGTATCAATTTCATCCGTGAGAATACTGCTGTCAGTCTGGGGTTTGTGCTAATACACCTCAGGTACTCCTATGTAAGAATTGTATGTATGTCTACTTTTGAGAGACATACATACAATATAGAGAGTGAGGGAGCATGGGAGTGATCGAGTGAGAAAGCAAGAGAGAGAGAGATTTATTCTTACAATCAACATCGGAGTAATAGCTATAGTACTATGACACTGAACACCATTTCAATGACAGCGACAAAGACTATTGCAGCAAATTACAAGATGCATGTAAAGGACACTGTTCAGCACTGGGTCTCCATAAAAGACCAGCTGTGTAATAACAGCATTATCTTTACACAGGCAACAAAGCACAAAATACTTCTTAATATTTCTCTTACTGCTGTCCCTCAGTGACCTTTCATTTGCATTTGAGTTAATTTAATTAATTTGTATCATTCCTGTTGTTTACCAATTTGTAGCAGGTTTTGCCCAGACACCATTTAATGAAATCACCATTTCATAAGCCATGACATAAATACGGTATTACATTGTGGATCAGAAGACAAACCTGCATTGTACACCAACATGTACAAAACAGTAAAAGTCTCACAGTTGAACTATGGTTTTGTTCGTCACCCTACCATTCCTTGAGAGATAGCAACACTGGGTGGATTAGAGGCTGTGTATCTCTTGTGCAGGCTCAGAGTGAGCTCACACTGATAGGGAGAGTTAATGGAGATGCATTCGAACTAGAGTTACTCAATTACATCAGCTTGTAGACCCCACCTTTGCCTGAATACGCGCACGCACTCAAACACACACGCACACACACACACACACACGCACACACACACACACACACACACACACAGAGCAAGCAGTTAAGACACTACTCCCTAAATGAATCTCGTAACACAGCAGATATCACAGGCTTCATCAGGCTCTCAATGAAAGTGGTATCAGAATGAAAGTGTATATTCTGGTGTAACCTGGTAATGCCATTTACTACCAAGCATTTAGCTGACATTTTTATCTAGCGTGGAACAATAAATTGTACAAATGGCCTAAAATCCATTTTGGGTTTTTTTGCCAACACACAAGCAACCAGTTAAGTTAAGTGCCATACACCAGCAAAGGTATGGTGGCCTGTATAGGATACAGGAAGGAAGGTCCTGGTGAGATCTGTTCTCGAGCCAGCAACGCTAAATGTGTGTTTTACTTACAGAGTCAACTTTCTACCTCATATAAACACCATATTCTTAACACTAACGTCAATACAGTGCATTCACACTGACTACTGATGCCGTCATATTGCAGCCGAGCCTTCATAAACATGACCAAATGATGCTGTTCAACTCTTGTACGGACTACTTCCGTTTTTTTTTTTTCCTTGAATAAACTAGTTGGTATTGTAATACACTCACACACTTGCATGTCACCAGCATTAGCACTAGGTTTCTTTAAAAATTGAAATTTATGTTCTAATCAAAATTAGTTGGAACTGAGGTTGTTTGCTGTGTTTTTTTAATTTTGGAGAAAAGAAAAATCAAAGGCAATATTCTGCTTACACCGTAACATCCACTATTACAAGTTCTGAGAGCGGGGACTTGAGTGTGCAGACACACACATACACATGTACTCTACATGCTTCTGCAGACTAAGGTCAATGGTTCGCTCAGATACAAATGATTCTCATCTAATATTAATAGGATATGCTAAACGGTAACACAGAGGCAGCACAGAACAGAACAGCATTTCTGAGTGAGTGTGTGTGTACACATGCATGTATTTTCCTGTCGTGCAGGAAGACGAATCCCACTGGGACCGAAATAAAATTCAAGAATAATAGATCTCATGTTAACATTCTGGAACGATATAAGTATGCATGTTAATATTTTGGAAACGGGCTCCCTACGGAAACAATCCAGCCAACCAATATTAACAATGTCCTCACAGAAAACAACAGTATTGGTTGTTTATTCAAACGCTTAAGTTAACCTTAAAGTCTAAATGAAGTATATTAAATGTTTTATGTTTTCCTGACAGGTGACAGGCATCTTGTGGCCCTGTGATTAATAACTATTGTCATCTCAGAAGTGGCCTGATGTTGTGGCCCTGCAAAAATCCTTAAAGGAGGAGCTCAGAGTGGATGGTTGGGCCTAAAAAGTGTCCAGCTTTGATACCTGCTCCAAGAGTCATATCAACAATTCTTGTTACAGGCATTTTTAAGAAACAATGTCATCCTGCCAATAGGGATGCCCAATCAGAACATGCTGGTCATATGGTTTTGGTTGCAAAGTCAAGTTAAATATTTCGCTGTGTAGGTTGGAGGATTGGTGGAGGACTCTAAATGACAAAAACTGGAATAAAATCCTAAAGTTGACTTTCCAAACTAGAACCTCTTCTGTCTAGATTTCAAAATAAGAGAATTCCCTCTGCCTCCATTTCAGCATTAACTGGCCTTAAAACAATAAACCTGTGTTAACATTCAATAAAGATACATTTTCCTTTAAAATAGCATATTTTGCAAACTAAAGGTGCATACTGAACTTTGTTTTCTTACATGCTGATAATCATAAAATGTGAAAGTAACAATGAAAGGATACATTTAGAAGAAGAGCAGTCCTATTTAAGATTGGTCAGGCATCATATTTGCAGTGCTGTGTTCACAAAAGTGTTACTGTTCAAAGAAAACCACTTAGGCATATAAAACCTGTATATAAGCATAATGCAATCAAGAAAGCCAAGTGTGCATGTGACCCCTCTCTTGCTTACCTCTTTCTATATCTGTACTGTGGGTGTTTGTGTGTGTGTGTGTGTGAGCGAGTGTATGTGTGAAACAGTCACCCGTTCTTTGAAACAAAAACAACCACTTAGGCATGAACAGCAGCGCTTGGGAGACATCAATATTTCAGTCAGGTGTGTCGAGAAAAAGAGAGAGAAACATGAAAGCAGGAATGAGGGGGGGACCCTTGCCATTCTAAGGCATTCCCATGACTGACGAAGAGAGTAAGGCCGTGTTTGTGTGTGTGTGTGTGTGTGTGTGTGTGTGTGTGTGTACATGCATGCGTGTGTACCATTCCCCCATCCTCACCCTACCCCTACACTCACCATTGTGTGTACCACCTCTGTCACCTTTCCTCTAATCAGGAGTTTAAATCAATGACGTTGTCCAAAACTATAATTGCCACTCCTTAAACTGCTTCTCTCGCAATATGCTTTCACCAAGAAACCACTCGGCAGCAGAAATACGCCTCTGCGTGTGTCGGTGTGTGTGTGTATGTGTGAGCTGGATTAAGAGTATTTTCTCATTACGGCAGTGTCTGAACGAGTAGAAAGTGCTTCTCACATTGTTTTACAGCATCCTGAAACCTCAAAGCTCAGCACTAAGCAGCATAATATCCTGTAGTCCCACACAGATACCTTAGCCTGGAACTCTTGTCGTCACAAATTGTTCATGAGCCACACTAATTGGATGTCATTTATCAAACTTTTAAAAAATTAATTAATTGCAATGTAGTGGCACACACACAAAACTGTTTCTGAGAGACCAATATGTGGGGACATTGTGCCTAAATTCAGAATTGGTTTTGGCCTTTGTGAGCCCAGACACAAGCTAATACAGGCCCTTAGGTCCTCTGAAGGACACACCTTCATGGGTGGTGTCTTCCTGAGGATCCCTGGCACATGGTAAATGGCAAATGGGGTGCATCCAAAGTGAGAAACCATGCAAGGTGCTGGGCATACCATTGGGAGAAATTAAGGTTCAGTGTCTTGCTCAGGAACAGTGGGCAGGAGGAGCCAGGTATTGCACCGCCAACCCTATGATCAATGGACGACCCGCGCAACCTGCTGGGTCACAGCTGTCCCACACGTGCAGCAAGACGGGGGCTTTTATGAATACTGCACATTTGAATAACTAAACACTGGCTAAAATTGACTACAGATGGAAAACACCTTGAAGAAAAGGGATCAACATACTCTGAGATTGGAGTTGTATTACAGAAACTTCATATTGTCTCCAATAATATAGGATTTCTGTAAATTCTAAATATATTTTTACATTTGTTTTTCTCAACTTAGATCAAACAGTGTGTCAGAGTTAGAAAGCTTCTGTAAAACAGCCCCTGTTCCAGATTACGCACTTTTCATTGTACTGCATACACCTGCGCCCACTGAGCCCTCAAAACACTTTATTCTTTCAACTGTGGTTACATTGATCTGCAAATGATGTATGTGCCTCGTGTGCCTACTTTTGCAATGTTAAATCCCATCCAACCCACTCTAATGTCTGATATGCAGTAACAAATTAAGTTAACAGATTCGGAGCAAATATAAGATTATAAAATAAATCAGTCGTATTGTATGATACTGTACGCAGTCCATGGGGCTTGCCATACTAGCAAGTGTATGAGATCCAGAGACAACAATAAACTATTGTTATTATGGTTGCTGTTTAAACGTGACAACCAGGCTTGCTCTAGAGATTGTGAGACCGGCAACTACCCTGCTACTGCTTGTGTGTGTGTGTGTGTGTGTGTGTGTGTGTGTGTGTCTGTCTGTGCTCGGTCTGTGCTGCCAGTCTGTGTTAACCTTGGCTGATGTTCCATTAACCAGAGACAGGAGTTTCCTCAACCTGACCATGCACTGTCAAGAGGAAAACACACACATACACACACCTATGAGCACACTTCTGTAACACGCACATAAAGTTTGTCACGCAAATTAAACAACACTAATTTCTTGCACCACTATAAACAGATAAATAAATATAAGAAATATTCCCATCTTTCTCATAAGAAATTTCCCCATAGGATTTCCCCACAGAGACACTCTTTTTCTGTAGATACAGTGTGTCATAGATAGACAGACAGACAGATAATGGTGAGAATGACAATAGTGGCAAGATGATTGATTCTTCCTGCCTGTCTAACAAAAACAGGGACAAAGAGCTAGAAAGAGATGTAGAGAGAGAGAATGAGCAAGGTGGAAAGAGAGATGGAAATAGAGATGGAAAGAGAGATGTCTGGTTAACAAGGTGCTGAGCACGACAAGCCCTGGGGAGTCCACGCTCCCTTACCCTCTAAGATTAGACATCTCTCTCTCTGTCGATCCCACTCTCTCTCTTGTTGCGACACAAGGGGAACATGCCACTATCACAGGGGGACGCCCCGGGAACCATCGCTGCTTCTCTCTCTCCTGTCTCATATAAAATCATTCGCTTTCTCTACTTTCCGTCCCTCTCTCATCCCTCGTCACCCTCCATTTATTTTGTTGAATTTTAACATTTCATGCATTTGTGCTGTAGCTGCAGTGTCAAAAGGCTGTTAAATATCATGTAAAACACACTGTCTAAGGGTGGACGACGTCAAAGGCTGTACAGATTGTAAAGCCCTTCGAAGCACACTGTGTGATTTTTAGCAATATAAAAACATTTACTTGACTTGACTATGTGTCAATATCTAAAATACCTGAGTGGCTCCAGGTATCAGCTGTGACCACGGTGGTGCTTAAAAAACATCGCAGAAGAAAAGCAGATGGACGGCATGAAAAGTGAAGTGCAGGAAAAATGGCATGAATTGCTACTCTTTTTTACATTTTCTCTCTCTAATTGGTTCTCTCCATGTTGACTGCATCTTGTATTGGTTCTAATTATCCTTGCATCTATTTGAAACGTAGTCTGACTGTGCGTGGGATCGCCTTTTTTGAAAATTAATTTATGTATGTAGGGTTCTGGTAGGTTTTCCAAGGGTCGCATTTGGATCAGGCCCACAATTGTAACCAGAGGTGGGTAGTAACAAGTTACACTTAATCCGTTACAATTCCTTGAGTAACTTCTTGAAAACAATGTACCTCAAAGAGTAGTTTTACTGCACCATACTTTTCACTTGTACTTGAGTAGAATTGTGTGGAAGAAACGCTACTGTTGCTCCGCTACATTGGGCTACACTCGACTCGTTACTTTTTCTTTTTTTTTTTAAACATTTATTCTACGCTTTATTTTTGCCAGAGAGATGCCGTCAGGACATCCACCACATGACTCCGTATCACCTTTCAGATGTAGCAACAATTATCACGTAACTGAAAAATGGCAACTGTCTCCAGTGTTCAAACAGAAAAGGATGAAGCAATGTACTGTATGCATAAACTCTTTCCTCTACATCCCTCTACCTTTCTGTGCTTGTCTTCCCTCTTTCTTATATCCTCTCACTCCCCCTTCCTACAAACCCGTCTCACGCTCTCTCTCCCACCTGAGCATCTCTATGTGTCAGGACAAATTGGCCAAGACTCACATCTCTCGCTCTCCCCCTCTGTCTGCTCACCACTCAACCGTAGAAAGAGAAGGAGAGAGCAACAGACAGAAAGAAAGACTGATAATGTGTGGAGAGTGAGGAAGGGGGATCAATATGCATCTGAAGGAAGAAGAAGATGGTGAGGAGGGAGATCAAGAAAAAATATTTATGATGAAAGGAAGAGAGGGAAACTGACCAAAAGATGAAGATCAATACAAATTTAGATGTACATATAGACTTTCAGCTGCTTCCCAATGTAAAGGAATTTCAGGGGTCTAGCTATTGTATTCAAGCAGTAGCAATTTCCATTCAAGTCTAGTGTATTTCATGCAAACATTGGAAATGTTACAAAAGGGGCTAATGAATAAATGCTAATTAGATTTGTATCAGTGGGGAAGCGTTTCAAGAACTGTTGGCTATATTGCATGCTTTTTATGTAAAGATGAAGTCAGAGGAAAGCCTCTGGCAGTACTTTAAAATATCATGGTAAGGCCAACTATAAAGCATACCTTATGTACCTATACTACCTTTATATTACCTTTCGGTCTGACATTTCAGAATATTTAAAGCCAAATTTGAACTCTTGTTAAACTGAACCACTGCCCATTGATGTATTGAGTCCTTGCTATGCCATTGTATACGTTGCATGTTTATTACAAATAACTAGTCAAGCTTAAAATTTGCTAAAATGAGAAAAGTTTACCAGCTTCTGCTGTGTTTATAGAGCTCTAATGCTACATTTTGACATCACGTCACTTTATAATTAGAAAATCAATATTTGGCTGAATTAGGTGCTGCCAAGTGTGTGTGGGTGTGTGTATGAGTATGGGTATGTACATTATGTGTGTATATGTTAAGAGGCAACAGTAGGAAAATGCTGTTGTGATTTCACTAAGCTAGAAAAAGCTAACACTTCACTTCATGGTTTCCAGTCTATTATCCACCCAAACTTACAACTCTCTTCAAGCGCACACACACACACACACACACACACACACACACACACCAGACACTCAAACAGACGCACACTCTCATCGTCATTTTTGTCAAAGGAATTTTGGTTGTGCACATGTTGTCAAAGAAACACTTTCACACACACACAAACACTGTTACAAACATACAGACACACACATAAGCAAATACATTCTCTCTCTGTCAAAGACCTGTGCTTTCTCTATCATACTTTAACACACACACACACACACACACACACACACACACACACACGCAGAGGCCTATAGCATTGCGACAAAGAGATCAGAGAAACGGGCAGAAAATAATAGAATCTTCATCCCAGTAATCCATATTCATTCTTCTCATCCCTCCCTCCCTGCACGCCACGCTTCCCCGTATCTGACATTCAAATGAGTTGTCTTTTCTCCCTTGTTAGACACACACGCACAATCGCACACACACACACAAATGCATAAACATTCACTCACTGTCTCTCTCACAAACACACACACTCACACACACTCATCTGCTTTCTTGGATACTTTCTGCCCCGTTGCACCCGTGATGGCAAATTGAGCGCCTCCCGTTTCTCTCTTTCTCTCACTCACCCCCTCTCTGTTGACTCCTCTCATCTTTCCTCCATCTTCTTCTCCCCCTCCACCCCCACTTCCCTCCTAACCCCTCCAGAACCCTCCCCCCTTTCTCTCCATCCTCCTCCTCTTCTTCTTTTCCCCCTCTGATTTGACTACAGTGGCAGGTAGGGTTGGATCACAAACCAATGAAGGGAGGGAAAAAGCCTTTATGTGGTGAACGGGTGCGTGTCTGACACACACTTAAGACATCTCACTCACTCACTGCAATACATTATCAGAGGAACACCAACTACAGAAAAAGACTTTCTCTGTGGGGAAATCCTACAGGGTAATACAGAGAAAGATGGGAATATTTCAAATTTTTTTCTGCAAGTACCTGCTGAGTTTTAGATATTCTTACATCTATCTATCTTCCTTTGCTCTCCGTCCGTCTGTCGTGGTCCTATTAGTGGAAGATGGAGGTGTGATCATGGTTACTGTGTGCTAACAGGGAGCGTGCTGCCACAGATGACAAATATTACACACACACACACACTCACACACACACAGGCAGCCATGCAGGGAGAAAACACTTGGTAGATTTCATCACTGCTCGTAATTATGATCCTGTCAAGTCCACAACGTGGCAATCCATAACGACACACGCACATGTGCACACGCACACATGCGCAGAAACCCATAAACATCGGACATATCCATTCATATGTTCTCATATACTCCCTCTTACACGCTCACATACACATACTGAAAACATACGTATTTTAAAAACGCTGAGATACACACGCTGTCAATATAACAAAAAACACATTTATGCCGAAACAGAAGCTGGCACAAGATACACAAACACAGACGCCAAAACATACACAGTTACGATTATTTAGCGGATGAAACAGGCAGGGGGACAGTGTAAAATATGAAAAAATGGAGAATGAAAACACTTATTCTAATAGGACTTGTGTTTAAATGTGTGTGTAGTGTGGTGACTGTGAGCATGCATCTGAGCCCCACGTTTCCTCTGTGTATTGGGGGTTGCATTTGAATCTGTTTAATGTAATGCATTTTAGTTTTTGTGTGATCTTGCCACTTTATTTTTGTCTCTACATTGCATGACATTATATCTGGACACAGACAGACAATATGTGTGGCTGTGTGTGTTTGTGGTTTTAAGTGTTGTTGGGCCTCACTACATGTGGGGGTCAAAGACAGCGGACTAGTTGGAAAAAGGGAGCCTTGACCCAAGCCTCGACCTACTTGGGGAAAGTAATTCCTTCACTAAGAGACAGACAGTGAAAAGGCGCCACTTGCCGTTATTTCGCACCGATGTGAAAATTTGAGCTTGAATCCAAACACGGAATTCCTATTGGACGAGCCGCTAGACGAAACACAGGAAGTCCTGGCCATGACGCTGCTCGTAGTATTGCCACTGTGACCTTGGTTGCTGCAGGGGACGTGCTTCAACGTTGAACTTTTATTTTCCTAGGAAAGTCTTAACTCGCTGGACGAGCTAATGACTGTTTAGTGTTTACTGAAACACTTTTTGGATCCCGATTGTTAAAGTCCACGTAACAATCTTTGCCTGCAGAAGGAAGACATGGATTCCTTCATGGAGGAGAGGACAGCTGATGACTCCCATTTTCTCCCCACTAAAATCGAATGCTGCTTCCTTTGGCTGCCCCACAAAGCAACAGTTTCGCCGTGCAACCCGCCGAAAGCGTGGACACCCAGCTCCGTCTGTATCAAGGCCTGAGAGAAGCTCGAAAAATCCCACGGACTGAGCATTAAATCACTACCAAGAGCGATCTCAACTAAGAAGCTTGTGTCTGGGCAGAGACAGGTTTAAAACTGTGTGTTATTTCACCTGAGCTTCATTGTTGTAAATAGTGTTTTACATTATTTTGGAGAATAGCAGACCACCGCGTCTGTCTGCTTTGTGTTTTTCTTTGTCTTTAGCACGTTTAGCACCATTTTTGTACCGGTACCACGTAGCTGCCCCGGTTAACTGTGCTAGTTTAGCCACAGTGGAAGCTAAAAACTGTCGGATAACTGCCGCATTACTGTGTGATAATTACGCTTTGCCACCGGATTAGAGATTTCGCCGTGCTTTGAAACACTAACACTAACCCACACGCCTTTACACGTACATATACACCTGCTCACACATCTCAAACGACCAAGATAATGCGGTAGCATAGCCAGCTAAGCTGCATGCTATCTTGAGGCCAGAGTGTCCTCCATTTTGGCTCTGCCACTAATGGCCCGCCAGCCATTTTTGGGCTGTGCATGACACACCCCCCTCTCTATTGTCCCACACACACACACACACACACCGTGCCTACTTGCTGTGACGGTCAGCACTTGGATCTCACCCTTCACTGTCCACTATTATTAATGTAATGATAGTACTTTAAATATCGACATTTTTGGTGGAAAGCCACCTTTCAGAATGTTGTTCACCTTTGGTTATTGGTCCCTGATCCCAGGGTGATTATTTATCTAGATTAATAATTTGATAATATTCATAATTGTATTAATATTCATAAATATATTTGATATTTCTGCTAATAACCAAACCTGCCCTACCTGATTCCCAATAGTGTGTTCATGTATGTGTGTGTGTGTGTGTGTGTGTGTGTATGATGACATCGCTGTCTCCAGTGTTCACACCTCATGTGTCAGGGGAACTTATTAGAGACCCTCACAGCCTAACCCTACACCTGACCCCCACCGTGATGTATGTGTGTGTGTGTGTGTGTGTGTATTTTTCTTGGCGTCATCTAATCCCAAATGTGTTTGTCATTTAGATTTTTTTTTTTTTTTTTACTTTTCCTTATTAAAGGTTTACATCAACCACATTTTTCATGCGGGTTTCAGGAATTAAAACAATTCCTAAAAGCAAAATGATTTACAGTTAAGGGTTTTAATCCAGCGTATGTGTGTATATTAAATTGTGTGTGTGTGTGTGTGTGTGTGTGTGTGTGTGCGTGCCCTGGAACTCCCAAACAAACCAGGAGGTCAGGCCTCTGGTTACCCCTGGATATCTGACCCCAAGACCTCATTGCCCCATATAAATCTACTGGGCCATGCTGTGCCTGTTTTAGTGTGTATGAGCTTTGTGCAAGTACATGTTTTTGTCTTAGTGTGTGTGTTTGTCTGAGAGAGAGAGAGAGAGAGAGAGAGAGAGAGAGCGAGAGAGAAACTCCTCAGTCTCTTTTCTCTATTGCTCCTTTCTTTTCTGTTTTCAACTCATGTTTTTACGTTTTTATTTGTCCTTTGTGAGTTTTTAAATCTACCTTAAATGATCTTTCAACCTAAAAAGGTATTTTGGGTTTCATGAGGTACATAAGTAAGAGGCCTTCATAAATACATAAACCTTATATTACAAACTAAAAATAAAAGTCCTGTCTAATTTGTCGGTTGTTCATCCATACCCCCTTCTTCCTGTTTTGTCCCCTTTGCTTCCCTTCCCTCGTCTATCCTTCTATTAGCTGTTGTACAGCCTGTGTGTTTTTCAGAGATTTGTAAAAACACTTTCCTTTATTGCCCTCAAAATAAAGTTATTGGTCATCATAAATAAGAACAACAAATGCCATTTTATTGGTTACCAAATGTTTTTTCATTCTCATAATAATAATAAATGAAAACCTGCTGTTTGTAAATTAAAATGTACACACGTTTTTTTCCTCAGCATTGTTAGTTTTGATTTTATTTCTTACGTTCCCTCCACTGATTACTTTTCTTGTGAAGGTCACTCAAAAATAAATTTCAGTTAGGGTAAAGGCTTCTTGGTTGTATCTTTATGCAGCTGGCTGAGGAGAATGAACAGCACTTTTACCACATGTAGAGTGTGTAGGGCTTAATGCGTTGAATGTCAGTGGATATCAGTCTGCAGGTCTTGTGCTTCACTCCGCTCTACACAGTCAACACTGCGTTTAACCTCTAGATGACATTAGGCACACCAATACACACACACACACACACACACACACTAGTGTGTAATACACACACAAGGAGGAAACCTTAACTTCAGAGCCCCTTCTTTAATGCGGAGGAGAACAGAGAGAGATAAGTGAAATGTGTACGTAACCCGCTAGAGATATGATTATAAAAGGTCTCTTTTATTCACATATCTACTAAATATCTACGGTAGAGCTAGGATCTCTGTCATACAGAGTCTCTGTTACCCAACAAGGCTGTATAAGAAACAAAAATATGCAAAGCTGTATTAATATATGTTCCTTCTCTTAATTGTAAATGTGTGATCAATGTGTGTCAAGTCCCTCCCAAACCACAGCACAAAAAAAAAAACTGGGAACCAGTCTCTTTACACTGAGTACTTACTTCTTCATTAGAGTGAATGTTTCTCTTTGTTTCTAGATTTTATATTAAAAAAACATTCAGTGTCAGTAAAGCGATATAGCAGGGCAAAAGAGCACAGGTTTACACAAGCACAAAGCAACAATCCCAGAGCCTGCAGGGAATCACTGCCTTCCCCAAAGACACTTTTCCAGCCCGAGACTTGACCTTGGTCATCAAATTGACATTTGAAAGTGTCGCCCCTCTACACATTTGACTGTGAGGTAAAACGACACAGGCAGAATTATTGTACAGCTGTCCTGTCTGGCACTCTGCTTACTTAATCCCTGCACTTTTTTTCATCATTGCTTTCTGTTAATAGATCAGCACCTGAAGGATTCACTAGGTAAGTTTAAACATTAGGGATCTTAATAAGTGGCTTGAACACAAAATGTCAAGATTTAAAGAAGAGGCAACGAACAAGCCAATCATGACTTATGTCCGTCTTCTGTTCAGTATATAAAAAACTTCCATGCTCCCTCACTATTTCCCTCGTTACTTTCCTCTACCCTGTCTTCTTTCAGCCTTCTCCCTCTCCTCCAATCCCTTGTTCTCTTACCATGTCCCTCTCACTCCAAATCTGCTTGTTTACTCACTCTTTCCCTTGCTAACCCTGATTTCCTCTCTCCTTCTTCGTCATTCCTCCAAACTAATTCACCACCCCTCCCACGTCTCTCCCCTGTTCCCCATTCCCTCTCTCCCTCACTCACACACACAGACACACACCTCTCTCTCTCTCTCTCTCTCTCTCTCTTGTCTCTCCAAACTCGCTCAAGCACAACTAAGCTGGGGGTTTGAGTCCCAATGAGAGTGGTTAGGGCAATCAGCGCTTTTCACACCCTCTGATGTTCTTAAAAGGTGGAGGGATCAGACGCCCCTGCTGTACTACCCCACTTCACTGACACGCCACACACACACACACACACACACACACACACACACACACACACACACACACACACGGTCTTACATACACACTCACAGAAACCAACAAGTACACAAATGATTGCCCACATATGCACAAACTCCCAACATGGTCAGACATACTCACAAATCCACACTCACTTGAACACCCACATCCATACATGCCCACACACACTAAAAGACACATACAGATATTCACTGGGACATCCCCTGTTGTGCTAAAATGAGCTGGTATTTGAGTCAAAGCTACCATACTGACAGAAGACAGACATGCAGTATCGCTACACACCAGCCCAGGAACACAACAATACTTGCAACAGGACTTTGTCAACTGTTGGGAAATCTATCTCAGAGATTTGTTTTACTAATTGCCATTAACCTTCACATTAGAGAACAAACAAAACCACACAAAACCTACTCTGTATTTTAAAGTTGCTTGGAAAAAATAATTAGCAGTCTGGACACTGTATGCCTTTGCAGTACTTTACAGCAAAGCAAACGAAAACGATGAGTTATCAAAGAAGGCTGAATCGGGAAACTAGGAAATGATAACAAGATGCGATCCCTTTTATTTGTGGATAAAATAATTGGTAGACTTTTCTTTTTCTGTCATCTCTAATCTTCAGCATGTCCACACCAAATGTATATAAAAGAACACTTTAGGGGACTTTAAATGTTTGGTTTTCTCACTGACAACAAATCCTTTACCATGCAGAAATGTGAAACTGTTAACGGTTTGGTTTTTGTAAAAAAGGGTGAATGGGACAAAAGTTTTTGGCCAAGTTGTAACTAAAAAGACCAGACCAACGTCACACGATCTCTCTGGGTGGAGTCTGCATGTCCTCCCCGTGCTACCCTGGGTTCTCTCCGGGTTCTCCGGCTTCCTCCCACCGTCCAAAGACATGCATGTGTAGGTTAATTGATAACTTTAAAAAAATTGCCCCAAGTGAGTGAATGTGAGAGTGACTGGTTGTCTGTCTATGTGTCAGCCCTGCGACGAGTTGGCCACTGACCAGGGTGTACCCCGCCTAAGGCCCAAAGCCACTGGGATAGGCTCCAGGCACCCGCGACCCCCAACGGGAACAAGCGGTAGAAAATGACTGACTGTAACTAAAAAGTTTACAGAGAATTGTAACAATTAAAGGGCTTTTAGGATGTACAGTAAGTGGCAAGTCACTTTACAGGATGGTTGGCTTTTCAACGAGAAACATACTTCAGTATTAAACTTGATATAAAGCAACCCAAAACCTGATAAAAATACTCCGGCAAGTGATAACATTATCTACTTTAACAATGCTTTAAAATAGAATGAATGCACTTAACATACAGTATACAAAGGAAGCATGCGTGTGTGTGTGAGTGTGTGCGTGTTACCAGCAAGGTTTCAAGTTAAAATGCTTAGAAATAGTCCTTGCTGTCTGTGGGATCAGGTGTGCATGATGGTGTGATATAGAATGCAGTTAGGAAACTGAATGTACAGCTCCACGCTCCCCGTAATGCGGCAAAGAGCAGTGACGCTATCAATTTACACCGTAACGGACAACACAGTCACTTTGCACCAATGTGAAAGACACCAACACACTCACTCATACACACACACACACACACACA
Organism: Coreoperca whiteheadi; assembly: GCA_011952105.1. Lineage (NCBI taxonomy): Eukaryota > Metazoa > Chordata > Actinopteri > Centrarchiformes > Sinipercidae > Coreoperca > Coreoperca whiteheadi. The sequence goes on from CM022485.1 coordinate 21,918,652, forward strand.
CACACACAGAGCACAGGCACAAAGTTCAGGGGGATTAATTCACTGCATCATGTCATCAATCCTACCTTACCCCCTACTGTCACAAAGGAAGGGAAAATTTGTAAAAAAGGAAAACTGAGGCGCAGTGCCCTTAATACTGTGCTAATATCTCAATCTTCTTTCCACCCCTTCTCTCTTCTGCTTCCCGTCACTTTTCTCCCTTTATTTTTACTCAATTTTCTTCTCTTTTTCCTCTCCTCTACTTTCCTATCCTCTCTTCATCAATCTATCCTCTCCTGCAGCCTCAGCCAGCCCGCCTTGATGAGTTGAGGCTCTTAGTCACATTGAGGTCAGTCACACACTCACACACACACACCTGCATACACAGGGAAGGGGTCAACCTGGCAGGGTTACGCTGCACAAAGTCAGCTTCCCTTAATGTGGCTACTGTTGCCTGCATCACACCCTCATGATCCAATTAGGAGCCTCGATTCCTCCAATCAGCTGCTGTGGTGACCAACGGGTAGACGAGCAGGCAGAGGCAGGTGGGCAGCGCCAATCTCGTAAGTGCTTTTAAGGGATTAAAAGGGGGGGGGGGGGACACCTCTCTCCCTCGTTCTGTTGCTGAGACCAGAACACGACAATACCTCTTAATTGGCCTCACAAATTATTTCTGCACTTACCAATACAAGTGGTAACAAACTGGTAACACAAAGGCTGGGACAAGTTGGGGAATAAAGAGAAAAGAAAGACGGCGCAGAGGGTGAAATTGTAGGTGACTGAGGGCGGGGAATAAAGTAGAAGGGTCACATGGAGAGATTGTAATGGAGGGAGAATGGAAAGGAGGACAGGAACAAAGTAAAAAAGGAAAGAAGTGGATGGAGAAAGGATGAAGTATTTAAGACCCAAGAGAAGCAGCAGCCCCTTTTGGCCTTGCATGAGCCCTTCAAGTCTAAGGATGCATGCAGGATATGGTAGGTCAGTATGGCAAATTTAATACACATTTTAATATAGCGCTGCTTCTGCAAAGTGCTAAGAATACATTTCAGGAGTGTTTAGCTTCAATCTGCATGCAATGAATATACATGTTAACGTGTGCATGTGCATTCCTTCGCAGATGCACTTGTGTAATTCATTAGCTTTTGAGAGAGACAAGGAAGAGGGAACGAGAGAGAGAGAGAGAGTTCAGACATCTGGCTGTAGTGAGAACCCGTTATCAGAGCTGCTAAAGGGCAGAGAACACAGGAAACCACAAACACTGTATATTAAAGATACACTATCTAAAGTCTATCTACTTTTTGCTTATAACAGCACAAACTAATTAGACACACACAAACAAGCACACACACCAGATATCCAGGAAATATGCAATAAACACATACAAACATACATGTACATATTTAAAAATGCACATATGAACACAGACATACACGTGTTGTAACAGGCAAGCAAGCGCACTCTCAGACATACCAAACCTTTAGCCCTGCCTCATGCACTCGCTATCAGTGCAACCAGTCAAAGTGTGAAATAGGCAGAAACATTATCTTCAATAAACCATTTAGTGAAGGCCAATATTTAGATCTCTGAGGAGAATAATAGATGTTTTTTTAAAGGCTTTTAGCAGCCATTATCCACAGATCTCATGCACGCACAAAGAGTCGTGTACGTGAGAGAGACCGTGGGCACGGGGGCATGTGTACGAGGTACAAATGTGTGTTATAATATCTTTAGTCAAACATTTAATATCTATAGTTCTGATATAGAGAAAATGCCACCGGGCTTGTGCTTTTAGTGAGGTGTCCTTATCTGCTCTATGTCAAGCGCATGCGCACACAAACACAAACAAACAGGTAGGATAAGCGTTAGACCAATGAGGTACTAACATGTTTACATTGTAGCTGATAATATACTCAGTGTCTTTTATGTAATCTATGACCTCAGTTGAGATTTGTAGACAGCCAAATGCAACAACACCGGCAGGGTCCAAACCATTCACCCCTACTGTCCATAGAGTTAGTAGTTGACTCAGTTAATGGATTCATATTTTAAAATACAGTGAAGTAGCTGTCCAATTACAGCAGAACTTGACAGGAAATGTCAAGTAGGTGCAATATATTGCCAAATTCAGTAAAACAAGCACTGCTTCGTCATTGGCTGGGTTTCACTTGAGAACAAGTGCTTCAGCCTTCATTGCTGAAATGTCTTATTATAGTCGTTGCACCATTGTAAACAGTGGGTGGAATTTCTCTGTTTCAAAGCAAAAGTCTATATGCTGGTAAGCAGGCTTGGTGTAAAGCCTTAAAGCTTGGCATGTAGTGAATCAGTGTTCTATTGAATGAAAATAACATTAATAAATTATTTAAATTTTGAGCTAGAAAAGGTTGTGACACTTTAACATTTTACCTTTTAAATGTGACAATGTGTTTTTATTCTTAAAAAATGGACAAAGGAAACGTCTTGGGTGCAATGTGAGTGAGTTGAAGTCAGTTTATAGCAGGTTTTACTACATGCAAACCCTGACACCAGTGAGTTACATTATCCACACCCTGGTAAGACGTGTGAAGTGCAACTAATTACTTACACATTAATAATGTATTCATTCACTGGCAGTGGTCAGCAAGCAACCTGCATCATACTGCATCAGTACTGACTGCCTGATAACCAACTTTTATTTATTTAGTTTTTAAGGTCAACATAGTGTTAGTGTGTGTGTGTGTGTGTGTTTACCCACCACTGTGCAGGTTTTATCTTTCTCCTAAGCATTTTGCTTGAGGCGTCAGGACCTCAATTAAAGAGAACTGCTTGTAGCAGTCATGAGCTTGACACACACACACACACACACACACACAAGGTACCGCTAAAGTATGAATATTTCACTATATCTAAGTCCTTTTACCTTGGAATGACCTGATTGTCCCACCGTGTGTATGTGTGTGTGTGTCACTTCATTTCCATAGAGGTATGTGGAAGTGCATTCAATCTACTGCTCGAGCAAAGACATGGACATTAATACAGGCACAGAGGACTTGGTCCAATGACACAGAATATTCAGAACATTAATGCCCTTTTTGTTAGTTTTTACATCTCGGTGTCTTAGTGATATAGTGTTTGTCCTATATACAACCCATTGGGTGATGAAATTTAACTATATAAATATGACATTAATCACACCACATTTCCTTCTGAACCACCCATGTGTTCTTTAACTATTCCCTAAATAATATCTGATAACCTATTATGTATTAGTGATGTAAAAGTCTTAAGATAAATCACACTCAGACTTCCCTTTTTCTGATATACAATAGAGACGACCGTTTTCAAATTTCTGCTCTCACCTTTCACAATGCATTTTTTTTGTTGCATGCCATTGGGTTGAATTCCACACAAGGTTCACTGGATTGCTTTATGGCATAAAACAAGAGGGCACCGTTCTTCTAGCAACAACAGTGCTGAAGCTTTTAATTATTTCCCACATTAAAAGCAACAAATACCCTACTTCAACCTAAACTTCAACCCAATGATCAGCTTCAAAGGGTGCTTGTGTGTCTTTGCATGCTTGCATGCCTTTTTTGTTTTCCAAAAGCAGCTAAATTATAAGTGTGTTATACAGCAGTCACCTACTTTAAAAGCTACAGTGAGGTAGTTTGTACAAAACACACACACACACACACACACACACGTAAAATGAGAGCAAGAGGGGAATTGCTTCTTCTTGTCCTTTTGGATCTCTTTCTCCATGGTCATTTAAGAGGCCCAGTTAAAAGTGTCTCAAAAAATGGTACAGCCATTCTGTGTGCATTAATCACCTGCAGCAGCCTCTCTCTTAGTTCTCAGGTCCCGAATCAATTACTAGGATTTTTAAACAAATTTCCCTTACAGAGGTAAGTTGCAGCTCAAGAGCCAGGCAGGCAGTGAAGGAACATAGAGGAGGGAAGGTACACAGTGTATTAGAGCTTGAACTGATGTGTCTAGGACAGATGATATTCTTTCTACTGTACAAAGGAGGAAAATCCTCCAAAGCGATGGCAATGTGGATGCTCTTTGATTCTTTTAAGGGGATGATAATAATTATAGTAAAAAAAGCCTTAAGAGCACTACTCACTGCCCCCACATGGATGGATGACAGGTACGGGGAATGAGGTGAATCCATATAAAAACTAAATGTCCCTCACTTGCTAATTTTAAAAGGAATAATGGAGAGGGACATTGCCATTCCACATCTGACAACTCATTATTTTCCCTGTTTTATCAGTGTTTTCTCTTTCAATGTTTCCTCTTTTCCCCCTCATCCCCACTATACTGTTCACTCCCAACCCTCTTCTCCCTCTGTCTCTCTCTCTCTCTCTCTTTTGCTTTACCCTGTGCTTGCCAAACACCTCTATCTTGTCTTATCACCTCTATTAGACCCATTGACATCAAACCTTGCAATGACAGTGAGTGTCCACACACACAGAGGCACAATCCACCTCTCCTCTGTCATACAGCTTTCTGTTCAGTCCCATGGCTGGAGAGAGGAAGGAGAGCCTACGGAGAGGAGAGGAGATCTTGGGCCAGTTAAACAGACTCTCATCGTGTAGTTTGCTTCCTATTTTATGCATTTCTATTTAGAATTTATCAACATGATAGCTGACAACTGGAGGCAACTCCTCATTTATAGCCCCTATATGAAGACGAAGAGAGAGAGTGAGAGAGGCAAGAGCGACAGCACGTATGGACAGATGTGACTACACACCATATGCCTCTAGAAGAGTGTGTGTGTCTGTCTGTTTAGCAGTGGTGGTCTAGGGGTTAAGGCGTTGGCCGCTGACCCCAACGTCCCTGGTTCGAGTCTGGCTGGGGACCCTTGTTGCATGTCTTGCATCCCTCTGTCCCCTCATTTCCTGCCATCTCTCTATGTCTCTAATAAAAGGCATAAAAATGCCCAAAAAATACTTTCAAAAAATTATATATTAAAGAAATAAATGATTAAATTAGTGAATGAATGAATGAATGAGCAAAGAGCTCGCCTTACCCTGAGTAATCAGGCCATTGATTAAGTCAGCTTTTCTCATAGAATTGACCATTTCTTATAGATTATCAATACTTGGGCCACTTAGGCCATTTATAGAGGTGACTAGGCAGCAAGAGCACTGTTGCTAATGAGCATGGAATTGAGTCACATTTAGTGGAAAGTAGATCTTTGTGGGTGTGTGTGCGTTTCAAGTGCTGCAATCATATCTTTTGAGTAGATAAAAAGTGATCACGTATTGATTTTAGTTGAAAATGAACGTTTATTTTTTGTGGTTATCATGCTGGAGTAGCTTTGATAATTAATCAAATGTAACACTCAAAAAGACAGGGAGAAATACAGAGGTTAGTACACGCACACACACACACACACACACACACACACACACACAGCTGAGTGGTGGGAAGGGAACCCGAGCTGGACCAGAAGTGGGATAACAGGAGTCCAGGAATAGTGGCAATCGATGGATGGATGGATGGATAGATGGGTAGATGCATGGCTAAAGGGGGGTGGGCGTTTGGAGGCAAGGGGGTAGGGTTGAAGGGAGAGATGAGTGGTCTCCTGGGTGGAGTGGTGATAGTCTTGCTGAGTGTCTGTGAGACCAAATCCTTTCCAAACTGAAGGGATAACAGTAGGAGGAGAACAACAGAGGGAGAACAGAAGAGAACGGAGAGGAAAATAGACAGGTAGGGGAGCTGAGAGAGGAGAGGAGAGACACCAAACAGAGCCATGATGATGAGGAGAGAGGAAATAACTGAAAAAAAGTGTAGGGGACGAGAGATTAGAGGCTGGAAAAGGAAAGAGTTGTATGAAGCTGTGCATCAAGTTGACAATATTTGTCAAGGAAATTGCTTAAACCATCATCTAGTCACTACATTAATAACGAGATAATATGCGTTAGGATCTGTCTGATCATCTCAGAAGGTGACTGACTGATTGATCAGATTGTACGTTCGCTATGCAGTAATTAATCAGCAGCGCGTACCATCTCTGCTAACCAAGAAAATGTGTTATTTACACCTAGTATCTGCAAGGGTTTCGTATGTTGTACAGATTGTAAAGCCTTTGAGGCAAATTGTGATTCGTGATATTGGGCTATATAAATAAAAATTTAATTAAATTACGTAATAATCAAATCACAACAGTGCATCAAAGTAAATATCACAGTAAATTGTATTTCTATTCAAACATAAACATGTAAGTTAGCATTTGAAGGAACTCTAAAGTTCCCAGGTAGAGGTGATTTATTTCATAAGCAGTGCACACAACCACAATCACACACACTCACACAGCTCTAGAATAGCTGTAAAAACAGGTATTGATGAGAAGGCCTAGTCAATGACCATCAGAGGAAAACAGAGACCGCCATTAGCCAGCCAGTCAATCGCTAAAGCATTGTGGGTAATTCTAGCACACACACATACACCCAGTCACAGAGATACACACATCGACAGCAAGAGGACACCCCTCAGGGGCATCTTAAAACCACATACACACACACAGTCACACAAAAATTAAGGCAGGACTGCATTTATTCCATCACTCGCTGTTTGCAAGTACTTATATTACCGTGCTGTCCCTTCCACCTGTATATCTCCTTAGTTTCTCTTTATCTGACTTATTCTACCTCTTCTTTTTACCTCTTTTTCACTCTCTCTCCCTCACACCCCATGTCTCTCTCAGGGGTAAAGTGGTGGTTGGTTGTTCCTAGGGGGTCTTAACTCTCATTAGTGCAGTGCAGTAGTTTGCGTGTGTGTGCAGAGTGGTGGGGATGATTGTGCATTAGCCAGCCAGCTAATCAATGGGAAAAACCACTGAGCCCGGGCCCCTGCTTATGTTACCATCAGCGCTATTTATAGGGAAACACACATGTCCACACACACACACAAAAAAAATCACAAATAGCCATATGCTGTCACGCACACTGTTGATACAGGCAGTTTGACTCAAAATTCAAACTCAACTCCAAACTAATACGATTCAGGAAAACCATTTAGCAAAACTATGACAGCATGAGAGAGAACATAAAATGCATGATTATGTCGAACTAACTGTCGACTGGCATGCTGAATTCTGAGTCCAAACTACGTAGTGCCATTCAACACAATGTGACAGACTAGGCATAGTGAATAACCGTATCGGTTCAAATGTAATGACTACAAGCAAAATAAGCATTTTGACCAAAGGACAATGCACGCTGTCACAACGTGAATGGTCATTACATCGGCATTCCTAATGTCCAAAGCTATGCTCATATACTTACATACTGCAGGAAATGCTTTCAAATGTTTACAAAAACAGGCAATCTAATGGCCCAAAGGTCTAAGAACTGTACCATGTAATTGCAATTTCCCTGATTTGAATCCAACCGGTGACCTTTGTTGCTTGTCACCCCCTGTCATCCCTTTACCTTTCTCCTCTCCTTTACTGAACTGGGAACTCCAACAAAGCCAAAATGCCAAACAATATTCTTAATGCGTAAAAACATTTATGCATTTGTTTTTCTCATATTGTAAGTTAAAATGATGCTAGGGCTCCATCTAAATCCAAATAATTACAACAATATAACTTTTTCTCTTTGACTCCCTCCACTCTCTCACCCTCGCTCTGCTTCCACCCCCCCACCCCCCCCCTTATCTGTCTTTCCTAGTGGGAGTGAGACAGATTAACGTCAACGCTGGTTTTACTTATCATACTGTAGCCAGCACAACCCTGCAAGGGATAGAGTGGAAGCAAACTGCGTCACCATTCAACACAGGGCTCAAACACAGTACAACTGCACAAAACACACGTATTTTACTGTACATAGACACATGAAGTGGTACACTTCACTGGCGTACGTGGTTGGTACTACTCACAGCGACTGAGCAAAGCCTACCCACAATTTGAAGATTTAACTTGAGGTTCCTTCTCTCAATATTCAAAAGGCTTCTAAAGGCTTGTCTATGAGAAATTATTGTCCAGCATTAGCAATGTAAGCAATGCAAGTACAACTCATTACTATGATAGGAAAATGGTTTCTTTGTCCACCAAGTTATGATAAAATGTCTGCTCCTCAATATGTAAGTGTTACATATAAATATAGATGTTCAATGTTTTATGTATTATATTAAATACTCTATTCATATTTCTGTTTCTATTCCTATACAAATTCAAGTATTTTCATGCATGTGTACGTTTGCATGAGTGAATATGTGTCATGCCCCCCCGTGTATGGGTGTATGCGAATTCACGTGCACCTATCTTTGTGTATTACTCAGAGGTCCCCCCGCCCTCTAATACACAAACACAAACATTCACACACAAACAGTTAGAGCTTAATGAAGCAGAACTCAGCCTGGTGCCCATTAGCCTGATAATTAATAATTTCTCCCTGCCTGCTAACACACTTATCAACTTGCAGAGGAGGTTGTGTGTGCGTGTATGTGAGCGTTTGTGTGTCTGCTTGTGCCTGCCAGTGCCTTTTGGCAGATAAGAGATTTGGTTGGTAATGGTATACATGTATGTGGACAGGTTTGCACATGTGGCAGTTTGCATGTCACTGCTGTTATGTGAAAATATCAAACTCCAATCAAAATACACTCAGTTACCAGTTTATTAGGTACACCCAGATGCATTGTGTGGTGCTGTTGTCCACCCCGTTTATATAAATGAGGACAGGGTAAATAGCTGACCCACCTCGCTATAATGCACTACAATTCAACAGCACCACAAACTACAGCCTTCAAATTGACCATACAGTATAATCAACAACAAAAACTGAACATTATAACCTTAATAAATGGGGAATCATTGTAGGACTGGTGTATGAGACTGCATTAGTTTTAGCTAGGTGTACCTAATAAACTGAAAATTGTATGCATATTGGCCATTTAAACACCATAAAGCCAGCTAGTGTTTGCCATAACTGATACAAATTTGATATTGTTGGGATAAAAGGTTTTTACATGACAGTGGCACCGCTGTGTGAAACGAAAAATAATGCAGTAAAATACAAAATTAACTGAAAAGTGACTTAAAACAAGAAAAAAGGAATCGATTGTATCAGAATATATACAGAACAGTTTCATCCAGTGGTTGAACATGCACTGCATCAGCACCAATGAAGTCTCTCTCTCTCACTCACACACACACACACACACACACACACAAATGTCACTTGAAAACCCTCTAGTACTCCTTAGGTTACATATATACCATCACCCTCCTATGTCTCCTGTAGCGTCAGTATTTCAGGAGAGAGGGAAACAGATAGAAAGTGGCAACCTCAAGATTGCAAATGATGTACCATGAAGTTATGGATAGCGATCCACCTCTTCTTCTTCTTCCTTCTCTGTGTCACTTATGCTTACTGCTGTGATCCAGATATTGTTGGAAACAGAGAGTGAGAGATACACAGACACAGAGAGAGAGGGAGAAAAACAAAGGGAAAAGGAGAGAAAATCAGGGGAAAATGTCAGACAGTGCTACAGTTTGAAGAAATTAAAGATCTCACTTCTTTCTCTTATTCAGCCAACTTCATTCCTTCCTTCTCTCCTTTTTTCCATTTCTTCATGCTCTCCCCTATCCCCTTTACTGCACTCACTCTACCTCCATCCCCTCCTTCACCTCCCTTCTCTCTATCTCTGTGAATAGAACATCAAAAGCCTCTGAGTTAGATGGGGAGTGACAGTGTTTGCTATTGGTATGCAGGCAGACATGTCTGCTCCAAAGTGTTAGTCTGAAGGCCTCGGCTAAGTGTTTGTCAAGACTTAAAGCCATTGTTCTCGTCTCCTCTCCTCTCAGATCTCAGACCTCTCCCTTTCTCTCTCTCTATTGCTCCACTTTTGTTCTTTGATGGAGCATTTTACTGCTGTGTGTGTGTGTGTGTGTGTGTGTATGAGCAGTTGCACTGAAAGAATGTGTTCGCTTTTATGGTTATGTTTATTTAAGCGGGCATTTTTATGATAAGAAAAATCAATCCACTTGTTGCAATTGGTGAAGACTGGATTCGAAGAAAAGATAAATAAAGCCCAAGTCTTTCTATGTCAAGGTGATGGTGTCATGTTTTTGTCCAGGCTCGACTGATGATCTGCGTTTTATTCTATGGTTGCAAAGTGACTGGATTAAAAAGTAAGTTCAAAAAAAGAAGTTTAAAATTTGTCAAATTAGGCAGAACCATGATTGAAATCTTTTGTATCGATCCAGACCACGAAGTCTTCTGTCAGTGCTTTCCCGACATCATATACATGAGTATTGGGCTTTTAACTGTAGAATATGTATCATGTCTATGGTATGAGGGAAAAAAAAAACAATTACTGTGGTCAAAATTAAATTATAGATCGCAATAGGCTGAACTTTAGGAGATGCAAAATGCTCTGCAAGAAACTGGTACATCGGATACAACAGAATTCATAGTACACATTAGTTTCTTGTCTAATTAGTACTTGTATTTGTAAAAAGGTCCATCCCAGCAAAAGACAATACATGCTACCCATGTTAGCACACACAGCAATCCAACGCTGAATACACAACTTTTTGTCGACATAATCTCCGCCCCTTGAACAGCGCAGTGGACAGCCAAAAGGCGAAGCCTGGTTTGAGTAGCTTGGTCTCCATGAAGCCAAGTTGTTTGCTCGGTCGTTCTTTAACCCAAGACAAAAACGCTAGCTAAATGAACGACAAGCTAAACACTGTAAAACACACAGTAGGCTGACGCAGGCAACACCTGTATTGGTCCTCTAACCACATACTCACAAACACATGACATGTTCAGTAAAACGTTAGTAAAACACTGTGATACAAGTAATAACATTTGTCCCTTTTTAAAAGGTGCTGCTCTCTTTTATTTGCACTCTCCTGTTTTCCATCTTCCTCTCCCCATCCCTCCGTATCTTACCCTCTGTCGATTTCTTTTGACTCTCACCCTCCTCCTTGTTTCAATCTCGCCCATCTTCCCTTGCATGCTTCCCTCGGTCTCTCCCTGTTAAACTTGGAGCATGTGTGCGTGTGTGCATGTATAAACACTACATTCCTAACAGGGTTACACTCAAGGCCTGGAAACAAAAAGCAGCTCTTTCTTTGAAGTCCAACCCAACGTTCTATTGGGTGGAACTGTTAATCACTGATAACCCTGCAGCATCTCATCTCTCCCTCTCTCTCCCTGTGTCTCACCCCCACGCTTCCATTGTTGCCCTCCTCTTTCTCTGTGTCTCTTCACCTCATACCTCTCTCCCTTTCTTATTGTCTTACTGGTATTTCTCTTCTCACTGTCTTTTTCTTGCGCTCGCTTTTCATTCAGTCAGTTTTCACAAGAGAGTTAGCATCTCGTAGCGGTGTTTGGCTGATCACCACTGGTGTGTGTGTGTGTGTGTGTATGTGTGTGTGTTGGTAGGTACTGTCAGTGGTGTGGCAGTGAGCCTTAGTGGTGCCAGTAAAGCAGATTACGAGTTGATTTTGGCGAAGGAGGCTGGTAATTCCTTTAAACAAACAAAGCCGTCCCATTAGCCCCCCACTGGTGTCCTGAAAACAGACACTGTAATGCTCCCAAAACACAAGAGAAAGCATGGCTAAACATACACACTCGTACACAGTACCATCTCAAATCATGTCAATATGCAAGTAAGCACACTTGCCTATGGCTATACTGTACGCACAGAAGGATATACAGTCTATTTTTAATTGAAATCATGATTGTCCTATAATTTGACTATGTTGGTCTATTCTGTAAACACGACATCTATTGCGTGTCTGGGAGAGGGATCCCTCCTCTGCTGCCCTTCCTGAGGTTTCTTCCATTTCTTCCCCGTTAAAATGTTTTATTTTTTTAGGGGGGGGGGGGGGGGGGGGGGGGTTTTTCCCCAAAACGGAGTGTTAAGGAAA
>CM022485.1:21931543-21953599 GCA_011952105.1 Coreoperca whiteheadi
CACACATAACACATAACACATACACACACACACAGTTCACATCATAATGGTTCACTGGGCAAGCTGATAAGAATGTGTGTGAATGTGTGTGTGCGTGTATGTGTGTGTTGAGAAGTCTCTGATGGCAAGGATTAGGGACTCTTGACTCTCTCAGTCTCTCAGCGAATAACCAACCAGCACAAAAACATGCTCAGACACACACACACACACACACACACACACACAACAGAATTGGTGGTACATTAAAAGTGCTGCTTTGGATTTGACTTCTGTGCTTGCTACAGCACATATTTGACTCTACAAAATATTATGTACAGTCAAATCCAGTCAATTTGTTGAGGAGCAGTTGAGGAGACACAAGCAGATAATTTGTTTCTATCTGACAATACAGTGAAAATACAAATATGTTGTAGTACAAGACAAATGTCATGGTCTCTTAGTATTTCTGTTTGATTGACCTTATTTATTTCTTTATTTACATACTATGCCAGTTTATTATATAATTGTTTGCATGCTGCATTTTAAAGACACAAAATATAATTAATTGGAAGACCATTTCAGACTTCAAGACGCTTTAGCATCCTATTTTTTTTGCCATTACTAGGACCTATATCCAATCCTGACAACTGAAAAAAATAACGTGAACATACACGAGAAGAGGCTTGAATCACCCACAGTACGTGTCCGTGTCCTAAAGGTCGTTGGGTTGAGTCACAGAGACAGTATGCTTTGTAATGGCTACTTGCAAAAATTGTCAGGATCGCTGCTGCGTAGTTATTTACAGTACATGTTTAGTTTTAAATTAAGAAATATATGTTGAAAAGGAAAACGTTCTTCTCTCCCTTAACACTACTGTTCTATCACCATTACTTCTGAAAATAAAGCCGTTTTAGAGACAAATAGAAAGCCATGACACTAGGGCTGTAACGGTTCGTGTATTTGTGCCGCAGCAACCTGCTGATTACACGGTTTGTAGATTGATGCATTTAATGCGGAACTTAAGTTCGCAAGTTCCACCCGGAAACTTTTAGCCATATGCCGTTAGCGTTAGCAGCACATGCTGGGGTTAGCACAACAAGCTGGTTGGCATGCCAGTCAGTCACACCACGGCGAGCCCAAATGAAACGCCAGAGCTGGAAGGCCCTCTTGCGTCCTTTGAATCAGTTGTTTGGGAACAATTTGGGTTCGTGTTGTACCGGGCCCGCTCCGAACCGTGACTCCTAAACCGGGAATGAACCGAACCGTGACTTCTGTGTACTGTTGTGTACACCCCTACATGATACCACAAATCTAAATTAAAATGATTATGCCTTCCATATTCACAGGGATAATGGTAAGCATCTGGATTCCAATGGACAACCCTCAGCAGAGACACAGAAAATGAGAAAGAAAGAAACACAGTGGTAGGAAATATAGAAATGGGAATAGCAGGCCAGAATGAGAAAGAGAAAAAGGACAAGATGAATGTTAGAGAAAGAGAGAAGGAGCACTTAACCCCTGGTTAGTGGGGTCAAATCCCTGTGGTAATGGGGGAAGAAGGTCCCTGCACATACACGCACACTCCCGAACGCACAGACACACATAGAGGCACACATGCATATACACAAAATCATTTTCACGAACACTGTGCAACTACATGCAGACACTTTTCTGTCGTTTCAATTCTTGAGGGGGACATTTGGACCCGAGAATATGTCTCCCCCTAAAAGCCTCTCAGTCTCCCTCTCTCTTTCCCACACACAAACACACATAAAAATACATAGGGGCCATGTAAACACGTATACACTAGGGACTCAAGAGTTACCAGCATTTTCATAGCTGTGTGTGTTTTTTTAATGAAATGTAGGGACAATACAAAACGAGACACGAGACAGAGAGAGAGAGAGAGAGAGAGAGAGAGAGAGAGAGAGAGAAGGAAAGACAGACAGAAGAAACACAGAAATAGAGATGGACAAAAAAGTCAGACAGAAAAAATGAACCAGACAGAAAGAAAAAGAAAAACAGACAGATACACAGAGAGCAGAAAGAGAGAGCAAGTGAGTGCAACTCAGAGAGAGAGAGCATCAATTATTTAGTGAAGGTAACGTGAAGCTTCCTTGGATCAGGCAAACCGCTGGCTCTTCCCCAGAGAAAAGAGAGAATGAATTAGAGTGAATTTATTAGAGACTCTGTGTGTGTGTGTGTGTGTGTGTGTGCGCGCGCGCGTCAGTACAGTTCGGGCACCCACACTGGTTTTTGCTGTCGTGTGGATGCATAGCCACACACACACCACGCACTCGCACACACACGCACACACACACACACACACACACACACACACACACACACACACACGCAAACAGATCCTGAGAATCCCAAGCCTGTTTCCAGGTTCATTAATAAAACAGCAGCTCTTTATATGTGCTCTTCCCCTCACTGTCTTGCCTTTCATCCTCTGTTTGTTCACACACACAGTGGGATTTTACTCTGTGTGTGCGCGTGTGTGTGTGTGTGTGTGTAAACTCCAACTGGGATTAGGGGATGACCCGAATGTTTGTTCATCAGTCAGACAATAGTCACAATAGTCGACCCCACTGTGGTACATATAAAAAAATCTGATCTCTCTTTCATCATGAGTAAAGGGGAACACCACTGAAGTCAAACCTTTCTGGGCTATTCTAGGGTAAATTCTTCTTGGTGATTCAGACCTCTGATTCTATTGTATTCATCTCTAAAAGGCTTTATCATTTTAAAGTAATATTTATCAAATTCTTTTGGGGTTTTTTTTAATTTTACAATCAACAACTGTAACAAAATAACATTAAAGTAAAAATAATTTTTATTTTACGCATAGAGATTGCAAATTCTGAATAAATTGCTGTGGGATTTCTGGCTGCTGAAAATCTGACACTGACCTGTATTGCTAGATGAACATCTGGAAGCCAAACTGCATTGCTGGCTTAACTTCTTATGAAGGAGTATGAAGAGTTGGAATAGTAGGAAATGGATAAAAGGGGCAAAATGTTGTGTAAGCAATGAAAGGTGTTGAAATGAGAGTTATAGTGTAAGGACATGAATTGTGTACGGGGAAGGCGTTAAGGTGTCATTTAAGTGTCTTAGTTGGAAGAAGGGTAACCCATAAGCTGAGGTCTAAGCCTTATAAGCACATACTAGACGTGTACTAGAAGTTGTTTTGGAGCTTCTGTTTCCCCCATTATACAGCCATTTCAAGTGTTCCTGGGGACAAGAAAACAAGCATTTGTGTGAAAAGGGACATGAACATGTACAAAGACTTTCTCGATGTCTTTCAAAAATGGAAATGAACATTTAAACATCTCCCTGTGACACAAATATTTTGAAAATAATCACAGCCACTTTTATTTAAAATAAATCAATGTTTTACCCGTAAATCATTAGTTTCTTGGCTACATGCACTAATATCATACACTTATCATGAACTTAAGTATCAGAAAATATACATAATTGATTACATGTATCTGGGTTTTAATCATGTGAAGAATATTTTCTTAATTATATTCTAAAATTATATCACACGGGTACATTTTGCTGTGTTATTATATGTCATTATTATGGCCTGTTTGGAGTGACGAAGTATGAATATAGGACTGCTGTACCTTTATCCTGTGGATTACAACAATTTTCCTTGAGTCAGGATAAAAAAAAATTATAGAGCGTATTGTGGATGTTTGAACATCTTTAGAGAAAGGCCATGTCAGATAAAAGATCCTGAGTTATTCTTTCTCTAATAAGGACTATGTACAACTGTGATGTGATCGGCTGCCTTTAAGTATCCATATTGGAGTGTGAATACCAAACTTCTGTCATTATGTACTAGCAAACATGGGACTCCTGTCAATCTATACAGTAAAAGTGTCTTTTTTTCCTGTTATGTGCGTCAACAAATTGCATTCTTATACAAGTAGACTGCGATGACAAGTAGATTTTAAAATTGATTGAAATCCTGTGCTTAAAAAGACTGGTCAGGGGAGTTTTTTTGGGACTGAAAAATGTTAAAGGTCTAGAAAAAGTTTGATGTTAGATGTATTTTGAGTGATAAATTAAAGGGAAAAAAAATCTTGCTGCTGACCCTTTACCCTGATTGTTATCTTTTTTTTCCCCATTTTAAAATACTTTTTAATACAGTTGTTTTTAATACAGCTGCAAGCCAATCACACAAAATCCTCACTCCAGCCTGCAGAGGCAGTGCTGGAGTGAACTTTAAAGATGCACACACACACACACACCTGCAGGTCCCCTCTTGGCTAAAATTAAAATAAATTCAAGGGTCTTAGACACGATTTTAGCATGACCAACAGTGGACCTCCAAAATGTCCCTTGTTGGTTCTCCGGTCTACTGTTGGCGAACGTGTAACGACGCAGAGGTCCACAGTTGCCCACACACATGAACCAACCTTCTCCTGCCCCTTTAGGTAGCTTCATTTCCACCTGTTTTACTCACTCTCTGCTTCTCTCTCTCTCATACAGATAGACACACACAAACACACTACGTAAACATTTTTAAAAGCTCTGGACTAGAGAGGGATCATTCCGGTTTACTGAGATGGAAAATGTGAGTCAGAGCAACACTTTGCTGGGTATTCTCCATCTGCCTAGCTCTCTGTCTGACTGTCAAGCTGTCAGCCTCTGTCTCACCTTTCCTCCTTTTCTCTGACACAACTTTACTCTTGCATCATAGCTCTATCTTTCTGTTACACCATCTGGATGTCTCACTCCCTGTCGATCCTTATTTTATATTCTTTATTATTATTCACATTACAAAGAAGCCTCAGAAAACCAAAATCGGGAATTCTGTCTTTTTGTCAATTTATTGTTTCATTTATTAGATGTCCACTGCTTTGCTGAACGCTGGTGAATTGCTGAGGCAGGTATTTTGAAGCCTGAAGTGTAAAGGGGACCTATTGTGCTCATTTGCAGCTCTATATTTGTATTCTGGGACTCCACTAGAGTAGCATAATGCATGATTTACAGTAAAAAAAGAAATCCTTATTATTATTATACTGGCCCTTTATGCAGTTAGGCTATATAGTCTGTTACTGATCACATGTCGTAAGTTTATTAGAAGAGCATTTATTGGAAAGCTAAACGCTGGCGGCTAATGAGCGACCACAGGCTGTATGCAAGTTAATGTTAGCTAACTCGCTAACCTCTATGGGAAATTTCTCAACCTGGCAGTGCAGTAGTGCCCTTGCCGTAGAAAAGTCACAACAAACTTTTAAATTGGGCCTTGTTGATCTAATATGAGTGAAGATTCAGCAACAGGATTGCTCATTTTTAACCTCCAATTTGTTCAGAAACAGATTTTTTGTGGACTGCTAAGATGAAATAAGTGAAAGTTTACATAGCCTACTTCAGACAACGGATCCCGACTACTCATGCTCAACCCTCGTTGGCTCACAGACAATTCAGTTCCAAACAATAAGTTTGCTTGTGGTGATGGAAACCTTTAATAACTGCAATGCATAACCTTCTCCTTGTCATGTCTGTTCAGCCACTCTGGCTTTTGTTGACCGTGCATGCTTCTGATTTCTCCTATTTATTACACATCAAACTGATTATGCATAATTTCCTGCAGATCTTACACGCTGAAGTTAAACTGGCATAGATACAGGTTTAATCAGCGTTGAAAAGTTTGAGTTTATAAAAAAGTAGGAAAATGGGCATTTATTACTTTCTCTGTGGAGGACAGTCCTATTAATCCAATATTTTTATTGGGTCCGTTTTTGATTTCAGTGCCTATGTCAATTCATTTTCTCTTTCTTAAGCTCTCTCTTGCCTGTTTCAACTTAGCATTTTCCTCTTTCTTCTCTGTCTATCCTTTCTAACGTTTTCTACAAACTAAATGTCGTTCTCTATACCTTTCTGTTTATTCCCTCGCTCTGTGTTTTGTGTGTTTCCAACTGTAATTGGAGCATCAGCTGAATAGCAAATATCAAACTGTATGTGAGGTATGTAAGCCTCATGTAGAATTGTGTATGTTTGTGTGTCTGTGTTCGCTTTTGTGTTAGTGTGAATTAGCGATTGTCTTAAGTCTGTGAATACATATGGCTGACTCAGTGATTCTGTCTACAACACAGCAGCTGCATCTTATCTGCACCGCTGTGACGTGTGTGTGTGTGTGTGTTTGTGTGCGCGCGCATGGTATCTGGAATAGGAATCTTAACAGTTTTCCACATTAGAGAAGAGGAAACGTCAGAATGCTATTGTAAGAGATCTACTTCCTGTCCGATAAGCAAAAATCTCTCTCTCTTCCTCTCAGTCTCTTATACACACACACTCACAGAAATCCTGACAAGCAAAATTTGCTTTATATTTCTTTCCATTCTCCCTCTTTCTATCTTTTCGCCTTCGCTCTCCATCAGTCTCTGTTTCTCTCTCTCTCTCTCTAATAAGCAGAGGTTTGCTGCTGAGGGCAGACAGGGCAGTGCAGATGAAAGAAAAGAGAAGACAAGCACTCAGAGAGAAAGACAGCAAGAAAGAGAGCAGCGAGTGTGTAAGAGTATGAGTGAGAGTGCAAGAGCAAAATTGCAGAAGAGAAAGGTAAGATCTTTTTAGTCCCTTGAATGTTCACATTGTGAATAAAAACTGAGAAGTACAGTTGTAAAAATCAAACTAGATTATGGTTTGTTAAACCATTTGGGCCAAGAACTGAAATGGGACACAGTTGTGAATATGACTGATCCCTCTGGAAGTTTTAAAGCAACTATGAGGACTTTTTCACGGCCAGCTTAGTTTGTCTATTATCTCTTCATGTTTTGCCTTACTAACTTTGTTCTCTTGTACTCAGGATCATCGCCTGTTCTCTGGCCTGTCTATCAGACTCTCAGCCAGCCTGACACTTATTACAAGTAATATAAACTACACCAACAAAATGAGACAGCCTACCTTATTATACATGGTGCACAACAGACAATTTCTGATGTCTGAAACGTGTTGGTCCATAGCTTGATGAAATAATAGATACAAAAAAAAAACCCCAATATGTTGATGAAATAAGCTCAAATTATTATCAAATGAATGACAATATAGACTAAATTCAGATTGAAAGCCTTGTATTTGTTTCAAACTACAAAACTGTAATTGTAATGAGTATTATTTGTTTAGCTCAGCATTTCAACTTGCCAGTTACCCCTTTCTTTCTATCCTCTCTCTTCTTTTCCCTCCTCTTTTTCAACCTCTATTCATGTCCTCTTTCTATGAGCCTGTCCTCTTCCCCTGTCCCATTTCCCCACTTACTCTATCCATCTTATTCTTTTCCCACCCTCTTTCTTCCTTTCTCATGCTTTGCTCACTTCCTTTCCTAAAATGTACTCTCCACTTAACTACCCATCTTCATTGTGTCCCCCCTCCTAGCTTTCTCCTCTTACTCATCCAGTTGACCTGTGTGAACCTTGGTGTTAATCGTCATGGTGACTGTGCGAACTATGTTTTCCCCTGCGGGTCCACAGACTATGGGTGTGTGTCTGCAGCCCACACAAATTGCCTCAACATGACACCTACAGCTATCTTCTTCCATGTCTTTGGAGTAAAGACCAGGGCCACTAGTTTAATGGTGTTAAACTGGCAAAATTGGCCACTAACACCTCAGTATGTTTTCACAACGGCAAGTAAAATGTGCCTATCAATATAAAAGGGGAGATATTTCTTTGCCTCCAAGTGAAAAACATTACTCAAACCTGACCACTGTCTGCAAATTATTATTCATAACACACCCGCATCAAGAAGACAAGAACAAAAAAGTGCAGTAGTAAAGTACTGTGCTACCAGGTGAGTCCATTTATCACCTGAGTAACAATGAACTGGATTGGTATTAGCTGTTTGTGCCAGTTTACTGGCCTCAAATTATTTTATTAGCTGGAGTCTAACTACAGCGGGTCTTTATTCAATTCCGCTACATGTCTGTCTTTTCATTATGTATCCTACCAACAGTACTGTTAACCAGGGCACTAAGACTCTGTGATCATTATAGTTATGCCTTATGGACCTGAAAATCTGCAGTTACTGTATGTGAATGTGTGTGTGCATGTGTGTGTGTGGGTAGGGGTGGGGGGGCTACATTTATTTGCCTGTGGGTCACAGTAGGCCCATCTGTTGTAAACCAAACTGAATCAAACACACAGCTAGAAAAAACTCTCCCGCATTCCTGACCTCAGCATACCCCTTGTCTCTCTCTCTCTCTCATACACACAACATATATACTGTATACAGGCTGTGTGTGCGTGCTTTTCGAAGTATTCCCATTGGCCTGTAATGAGGTCCTATTAGCATCGGGGTTTTCGGGGTTTTCTCCAGTAGTTTTACTGTACTCATGTCTACTCTTACTAAGGGCAAATTGGGTTATACAGTAAATAATATAAACAGAATGAATGTAGAATAGGCAGTGGTGTGGTGGGAAAAACGTGAGGACGTAAAGTGAGACAGATCCTTTAAAAAGGGCAGAAAGTGGGACATGTGTCCTTGCACGTACGTCTTTACAAACAAAGTTAAGGATTTCAGATTTCAAGATTTTAAGTCATACATACACAAACCACATATCCTAACTGTAGGATGACATTCAGACAGCAATTTTTACATCATACAGATACATGACTTAAAAACCCTCTCTTAACAATCTACTTAACATTAAAACAAATCATATAAGCAACACCATTACAAAGCTTCCTACCTAGTCAGTCACGTCATACAAATCAGCAGAGAAGCATAACAAACCATACAGCACTCACTAACAGATGGCATTTAAAAAGTTATGTCCACATTAAAACACATCAATGTATGTATCAAATACATGACTCACGCACCCTCCTAATACTCCTGCATAGCCTACATATTGTATTCAAAGTCAAAGCAAAGCAAGGATGAAGAAATTCCAACAAGAAACTACCAGACCTCTGCACAGACTATAAACAGTCACCAACCACACACAAGTAAAAGCCCCGGCAGGCCCTGTCCATGGTGCTGAGGGTCTGTGTGGACAGCATGCAATAACAAACTTCAGCTACATTCTACCAAAAAAGGCACATGATAATTTATTTTCACCACATCAACAACTGTGCAGTATGTTTGCATAGCCAGCAACAGCGGGCTATTTTGCCACGAGTAATAAAAACAAGAATAATTTATGTAGAAATGTCTTAAACAAAGTTCAACAAAGTGTTTTAAAAGAAAACAACAAATCCAGGCAGTAATCATATTGAGTAGTTTGTTTTTCATCAGATTTCTGCCTCCAAATGTCCGCCTTCCTTTGCTGCTAGCTAAGTAGTTTTGGACACTAACTTGCCCGTTTCTTTCATTTAAACGGCGTTGCTTTACTGGCTTCCCGTCATATTTTTCTTCCAGTCACAGTTTTATTACAGTGGTATGACGGCACTATTATTTAAAAAAAGGGATGCCAACTTCACCTGGCGTTTCCTCGGTGGACAACTTGATGGCCTCTAACAGAACAATATCCTTTTTCACCTCACAAACATTGCAATGCATAGGGATGCTGTGTCACTCATTTGCAAAAATACAGCAACTGCTATTTAACAAAGAAAAGATTGAATCTTTTAATTAAAATGACTGCAGTAGCTTCCATGTCTATGGGTAAAAACTCATGTGAGAATGGGTGGAATACATTTTATTCTTCTGTTTACCTTTGTGCTCCTAGGACCACAGTCATTTAAAGTACTTAATGAGCAGGCATCTTTATTGTGCATAGTAGGCCTATTCCAGTTAATACAATGAATGATTTTCTATCAGTTGCTTTCATTATGAAGGTGTCAATGCTGAGTCATTCAAAGAGTTTGTTTCTAAATTAATGCTTTAAAAGTTAAGCTTTACCTACATCGCACTTCAGCAATTTTAGATGCAACACTTTTTACTGCTGGTATACGGTTTACATTTATGCTCGCCTCTGAAGAAGGCTATGAAAGTGTCCAATACCAAGCTCTCTTGACACAGCTCATCCTCCTGAAATTGCCAGTGTGGAGCATGGATACATTGCACTATGATCTATTTCCGCTGACATGTCTTCTGGGCTTTTAAACAGCATTTTATCTTTACACTGCCTAGGAGAAACACATATAAGCTGTGCCACGAGCTGCAGCTTTTGCTAGAAATTTTTTTTTTAAATGAGAAATCTGGGTTTTATAGCTGCCAAAAGGCACAAGGCACAGTGGCTCCTCTACACTGTCTGGAGCTTTAGAAAGACAATGGGCCAAGGGCAAAGTGGCCTGAGCATTACTAGCTGCATAAAAAGATATGACTGAAGGGGGGGCGGAAATAAACTACTGCCAGTTTATGCACTTTTGAGTGGGGGATGTGTTTTAGTGAGAAGGTGTATGCCTATGCACCCTCTGATGCTCTGACTCTTGCTACATTAAGCAACAATGCTACTTTGGGTCATTGTTTAAACAATAAGCTGTAAATATTCTGGCAATAAAAAAAAAATTCTATTGTGCTTCATTCTATATTTATCCCCTTTTTACTCACTCGCCCAGCATTTACTTTTTTTTTTTCCTGGAGTAGCAAAGTAACTATTTCCTGCTTTCTGCAAAGTTCAAACAAACCTCTTAGAGTGAAGAGAGCGGGATTTAGAGTAGAGAGGAGGAGTAGAAGTGAGAAAAGAGATGAGGTATGTACGCTGTTTTCTGTCTGTGTTTGTGCTCTATATACCGAGATGGGAAAAAGTTATGAATATGCATAAAGCAAAGCGCTACACGCAGGTGACATGCTTGACTTGTCTTATTGCTGTGAACAACTGCACTAGACAAATGTTTTCTCCCACTCTCCATCTCACAGGAACAAGGGAGTGAGGGAGAGCAGAAGAGTAATCTCATGGGAACACTTTTCTTTTTCACTCGGCGGATGAAAAACTAACACACTAATGATGCAGACACACATGCAAAGAAGCGCAAAACTACGGTAGCCCCAACAGACACAAGAAGATACAAATATATACCCCCAACCACACACACAAAAGACAAGCCACCGCACAAAGCTGTGTGCAAACACTTTTTCTTTTCAAAGTGTATTTCAAGGGAATATTCTGCTCTTCTTTCCAACTCATTTAGAGTTTGTTGTTAGCCAGCTGAAGGGCTAGATATACAGAAGACATACAGTCAGAAATTAAAACAGAGATGCTTTCTTAAACAGAATTTGAATAGGTTATCCTTATTATCTTGGACAGTTCAGTCTAAATTTTGAGACATGAACAAGTTGTTTCTCAAGTTAGAAATCAGAAAACTGAGGCTCTAATCTCTCTTGTCATAATATTTT
The DNA here is from genome assembly GCA_011952105.1 of Coreoperca whiteheadi. Taxonomy (NCBI): domain Eukaryota; kingdom Metazoa; phylum Chordata; class Actinopteri; order Centrarchiformes; family Sinipercidae; genus Coreoperca; species Coreoperca whiteheadi. Next base: position 21,942,818 of record CM022485.1, read on the forward strand.
GCAGAGAGATAAGTCATTTTGATTACTCATAAGATTTCATGAATGAAAACATGTAATACCCAAGACCATTATTCACTCAAAGCATCTGCTGATAAATAAGATGATGAGACATTTGACATAAAAGTCATTCTTTAGCTCTTCAAGACAAGAAACTGCGGAGAAGTCTGCGTATGACTTCAGCAGAAAATGTGTGATATGGAGCAGATGGGGTGTCTCTCAAGGGAAAACCAAGGATCTAGTTTAACAATAAGAAAGATCCTCAGAGAAAAAGACAGAAAAAAACATACACATACAATGTCCTGTTTCTCCCGATATACGCTCTATACTGGACATTTTGAATCTTGATTTAGCAACACTGTTTCAAGATGAGTCATGCTAATAAAGTCATTAACCAGCAGTAGAGAAAGGAAGTATGAAAGAGTCTCCCATATTTATGGTATGACACAAACACCTAATTCTTTTTTTATTTAATTGGGCCTTTAGCCATTTTGCCAACGTGACTCTAGGTCACAATGACTTTGATAGGTCATTAGATAATTATTTGCTTCTCTTTAGTGAACACATTCATTTTAGGTTGCTTAGATTTTTAATGAACATTATGAGCTCAGCCAATACATTTTAAAGAACAAACTACAGTAAAATCATACATTTTTACATTTCATGCTGCATATAAAATAATATTGAACATTGTATCTCAGAAACAACTCTGCAACATGGGCTGTTTTCCAATCATAAAAAGATTTTAACATCTTTAAATTATGCATCATTTAGTTCAGTTTAAAATTGCAGAAGTTACATTTTGACAGCAACCCTTTAAAGGGTTTTCCAGCTATTGCTAAATGGACACCTGAATGAAGTGCCTGTCTTGTCTGACTTTGGCTGCTGAAAATTAAATACAAACTAAATAATGATAGTGAAGAAAAAAACTTGAAACACCATTTTTGCATGGCAGAGTAAAAAAAGAGGACAGGAGACACAATGAGAAAACTGAGTTGAGCGAGGTGGCTGAAGGGAGGAAAAAGAAAACAGAACAGGAGGTGGTACAAAGGGGATTTAGGGAGAGGGATATGGAGGAAAGGGTGAGGGAAGATGAGGGAGGTGAGCGGGGTCAGACAGCGGGAGGAAGCTAATGTCTTTATTTCCTGGTGAGGTGGGACCTTGCATTTACCCCTGGGGTCAGTGGTCATGGACAGGGTCACTGGGGGTGCTGTGAGGGGGGGTATCTGTATACAGAGGAAGCGAGAGAATATCTATATAACAAAAAGAAGTGGAGGGAACAAGAGCAAGAGACAGCGTAATGGGTGAAAGAGAAGGAAAGAAAGAGGAGGGAGACCTAGTTTCAGTCAGGAGGGGAATGTGCAAAGGTGGAAAGGTTGAGACAGGTTGAGGAGGTGAGAGTACTCATGGGAGAGAGGAGGTGGGGACACACACACAAACATAGGCCTACTGTATACATGGAATAATGGTAGATCGTGACTCTGCCTGCAGAGATAGTGTTTGTGTCTTGTCTGAGGGTGTGTGTATACTGTATGTTTGTGATGCATGTATATATCTGGTTCGGTCTGTGTGTGTGTGTGTGTGTGCGTGTGCTTTCTGCATGTATTAGAAGTGCAACTGTTTATGTGTGAATGTGTATTTCCCTCTCTCTAGAGGCCCTGCCAACGCAGCTGACAGAGAAATACAAACTGCCTTTTATTGATGTAAATCGCATTTGTCAAATACGATGCGATAAATATCCATTCTCAACCAGTCTCTGCGGCTTACTGGCTTCTGCTCCAACATGTAACTGCATTACCAGCAATCGTATGAATTAACTTTCACAAACATGGTAAGATAAAACAGAGATTCAATCTTTGTCTTTACCCTTTGTCTTTGAACATACCCCTCGAGGGTATTGTTACTGCACTTAGTCCTATTTAACCGCTCAGCTTGGTGCTTTTTATTAACCCATTTACACTATTTAATAATGTAAATTACATCAGTCAGACATTTTATGAAGCGATAATGTGACCTTTTTGTTGCTTCCTCTTAGCATCCCTGCTTGAGGTCTATTTGTGGAAGTGGTAGTAGTACTGATGTGTGTTTGTGTGCATAGTTTTTGACCAAACCCTGTTTTTCCATCAGTTTTGAAAGTGACAGTGGTCTCTTCCAGCTATTTGATGACAGCTTTGAAACTAGGACCAGCATAGATCTAACTCACACACACACACACACACACAACATATTATGCAAGTTGAGACTTGCAGTATAAGTATACAAAAGGTGTGCCCACACATACACAAGTAGGAACTTACACATGTGTACTGTACATACAAACTTACAAAAGGTGTGTACTGCAAACATTTCTTTCCCAAATGAGATATTATGACAGATCAAATGAGCTGCCATTTGTGCCACCGGACCTATGACTTTTACTGTTACAGTATTTTTTACAGATTTTTCTACAGATCTATAGTCTGTGGTCCTTTGCATACAATGTCTTTAGTATAAAAAAGATGTGTTTTTTTCCCAAAGATGTCTAAAGTTGATTAAATAGTTCTAACAGATTAGCCCACACCACCAGTGTTTCTTTAACCTGGGCCAACATTTTTTTTTTTAGAGAAATATAGTATAGTACAACTCTGCTGCCCAGATGAAGCCTTCTCTGAACATCTGTCTGGATCCTCAGATGTCTGTATGTCTTCCCTGTATATGCACAGAACAGTGTGTCTCTCTGCATCGATGTGTGTAGAGATGTGCGTAGGTGAGTCGTGAGCCTGTGTGAAAGTCCACAAGTACTTTTTTTTTTTTTATGTGTGTGCATTTGTATATCTCTATGTGAGTATGTGCAGAAACAATAGTGTATATCGGTCAGCGATATGATTCATGGAAATGGCACGCTGACTGGAGTCATACTGAGCGAGAACAATCTGTTCCCCAAAAATACCTCATCTGACTAATGCTATGCACACACACACACACACACACACACACAATAATAAACAATCAAATGCGAGGTTTGCCTCTAAATTGTTCATAAATATGTGTATACAAGTTTTCTTTAGCTTTTAACTCACATACATTTCTTTTATCCAGGATTTCTGATGGTTCAGTAGACATGTGTATGACAGAATGTGACCCAGGACACTATAAATAACCACTCACAGGCTAAGTTCACTTTTAGACCCTCTATTGCTGTCCAGTTCTAGTTATTGCTGTCGTACCTCTGAAAGACATGTCATGCAGCAGGTTAAAAATATAACTTTACCTTTCTGAGGCTGGGTAGCGACCGGCAATGGCACTGTGTCAAACACAGCCTCCTCATTCATTTGGGGAACGTCGGACTGAACTTGGCCTGTGTCCACCATAACTCATGTTCCTACCTATCAGCAACCACCATGGCTGAGCCAATGTGACAACTACTTTAAGCTGCGGTTCCTCTAATAGCTGTTGTTGACTGTATACAATGCTTGCTTAAAGTGTATTCTGGCTGTAATGACGTCTACTAAAGAGTTCCAACTTCACTCTTAAACTACAGAGTGACTCATGTTATTCACAACACATTGACACTTCATTTTAACCTTTCTAATGAGTGTCATGATTTCATTTTAAAAACTAATGTTTAAAGAGTATGTTCGGGATCTTGGTCTATCTCCAGGCTCCCTCTTTCAGCCACACCCTCAAGCTTCGAAATCTTACAAATGGGGTGCCATCATCACAGTGGCTTTCTCCATATTCTCCTACTGTCCATGGTTGCTACGAATTTCTAGAGGGAGTGAATGACTGAGTGACTCAGCAGATTATCATGCTGGTTGTAGGTAATTTGTGAACCATATTTAGGTCTAATTGTAGAGTTTTTCTTCTTTTCAGTCATGGTGTCAACTGTATCAAAGGGTGACTCAGCAGGCTATAAATATGTCTCTTCCTCTTCCTTTAGACCCATACTTCTAGCTTGTTCTGGAGCTATTCTTGTTACTGGTCTCAGTATTGGACATCTGTATGACAGAATGTGATTCAGTCAGCTATAAATATGAATGGCCTTTCTGCTCGGCCAGCCACGCGGATTAGCAACTCTTCCTGCTTTTCCACTAGGCTCAAAACACATTGCAGCACGCTCTCTCACTCACAAACACACACACACACACACACACACACACACACACACACACACACACACAGGGAGAGAGATGCTGAGTGTGAGAATGGTGAGATGCAACTGAAAATGGCCTGTCCGTAGCATACCAAAAAAACAATAGTGATTTACTTTCAATATTCTCTCCCTGTTTCTGTATTGAAACCTCTTCACTTCTCATTACGTTTCTCTCTCTATAAACTATTCTTTTCCAGACTGAGAGGGACGAGGTTTTCTCCACTCAGACTTTGTCGGTGCCAAAACAGTGCACATTGACAAATGGCAAAACACAAGTTAATTTAGTTGGTAAAGGATCCAGCTCCACTGCATGCTAGAAAAACACAAGACACGCCAGAAAGAAAGAGGGGAAGGGAACTGCGTACAATACCTGTTGTCACATCACCGGTTGATTTGGTTTCATGCACAAGATGACATCCAAAAACAAAGCTGTAAGTGTCTTTTGACAAAATAATCTTAACTCAAGGTCCACTTTCTAGCTTTTCCCAGAGCTTTCAACCATATCTTAGGAATGTAACTTTGAGAATGTAATAGATTCACATTAGAGAAACACAAAAAAAACCCTGGATGCAATAAAATACCTTGATTGAGTTTGAGTGTTACTAATTTTCAAAATACTTAACCAGAAATGTGTAACCTATCATCATTATAGATGAATCATATGTTACAGTAAAAGGTGAGAAAGGATCATTTTCAACCATCGGAGTCAACATTTGAGAAAGTGAACAATAACTGAGCCTTCATCTCCACTATTTTCTCCCACAGCATAAAGCTGTGGTCCTTGCTCCTGTCCACGCGGTAAAATTCTGTTACATCTAAGGATTACTTAATAACTCTGCTTTTGTCATCAGAATTATCTTGTCAACAAGAGTGCTTCAGTTTTTCTTGTGTTTTGACAGGACTAACATTCTGAAGTGATCGGACAAATAAGGAAACACAAACTGGTTTTAAGTTGATAAAAATATATCATTTGAATAGCAATTTCTAAGCATGGCGCTGTGCATATTATAACAATATTAATTAGTCCTTTTTTTTTTAATTCTGTCAGACCTAATGGTTGTGAGTCAAGGTCATCTGGTCAGTGTCTTCTTTTGTAAAAGGGGCTCTCCTGTCCTCTTCCTGTTGCCATTCCACCCCTGACACCCAAAGGTCATAAGAAGAGATAATTATATATATATCTATATATAACTACACAGACCCTGCACCATTACCACCTATGGAAACAGCCGTTTGTATTGTTTAAAAGTTAACTGACAAAGGCCTTGTCAGGTTGTTAAATCTTCAGTACACCTGAGATGGCGATGTGATAATGTTGTTAAGGACTGTTAAAGGTTGGTTGAAATGTTATATTATGATGACACCAGACACTGAAGTGTTCAGTTAATCAGAAGACAACATATTACTGGAATTTGGAACAAATAATGTCTGAAATGCAACATCTTTCTGAGTCTCCTGTTTAAAGCCCACAGTCAACTTTATTAAATGTCTCGATTTAATGGCAGACTTCTAAAATGATCATGGCAATTTGTCATTCAGGGTGATTGACCTCAGTTATTCAATGCCCATTTTACCCACTTATGTTCTTTGTCAGATCTGTAATTGACAGGTATATATGTTAATACACGTGACTGGTGGGTATGATCTGGTTTCAATGAAAATACTATGGCTGGTACATGATACTCATTGAAGGAGAAAAGCCACGAGCGACCATGGATTACCACGTAGACACTGCTACACACGCACACACGCACACACACACACACACAAGTACAAGCATAGCTACTTTGGTCCCTGTGACCAAGAGCCTGATTGAATTAAGGGGAGTCATGTCTTCTTATCACCAGATTGAAGGTTTAAATGTATTTATACATGTGTATATGTGTATATATGTATATTTATAATCACTGCTGTTATTAATAGCATCCAAGATGCAACCAGACACCGTAAAGTGGGGTGACAATCCTTGGACTATTAATAGAAGTAGATGGAAAAACTATGATCAACAAGCAGAGACAGGAAAATCCTGACTCTAACACTTAGGGTCAAGGACATGATAGTGGTGGAAAAGGGGGGCGAGAGAGAGTCATTAGCGCTGTCAATATTTTGATATGGTGTTATATACAAATTAAGGTTGTGGCAAAAATCACAGTGATGGCTCAAAAGTAAAGAGAATAGACAAAGAAAGATGAAATGTATGCCTCATAGCCTATGAAAATATGTTGATATCAAACTGTTGATAGGGGTTTTATTCCCAGCCATTTAAAAAGTCATCTCTCTTATCATGGTCTCACACACACTGTTGTTGCTATGTGTCAGATTTGTTATAGACCGAGTGGAGACAGAGACAGAGACAGAAGAAGAAGACTGACAAGGATTCAGAAAACAAGGCTGCTGTAGATCCTTGTTTCGAGTGTCAGCTCTTCAAAAATGGCTATGCTTTGGAAACCAGGTAAAATGGTAAGCTGGAGGATAAGCTGCTTGCTCACTTACTGTAAACCTCTCCAAATAAGAGTGCTAGCTAAATGCCAAAATGCAATTTGAGGCTTGTTTTGTTAGTTTTGGCAATCATCCCAATTGGTGATAATGAAGGTACGAACTTAAAAACGTGGTAAATCTGCTAGACAAGCGTTTACAATGCTGCTCACATGGAAAGAAATTAAACAATTTCAACATACATTATTGTTGCTTTTACTGTTGTTAAAGTTTTTCAATAAGTTGTTTAAATATGTGGTTTAAACAGGGGATTTGAACATTGTGTGGCTGCTCGTGTCGTGCCTACTGGGGTTGTGTTGTCACCAAAACCCAGCACTGATATTTGAAAGTAAAATGTTATCATAACTAATACGAGTGATGACCAAATTTACAAAGAGAAAGAACCAAACAAATACCGTTTAACTAGATCTGGGGTTGTATGTGATATAATGTTCTGAAGTAAAGTGTTGTTTTAAGTTGATTTGAGTTTGGCCGTTGGTGGCTGTGGAAAATATTCTCTCACAGAGGGGTGGTAACTGTTTCTCACAGTAGACAGAAGAGCCTGTGATTATCAGTTTCAAACAGACAAACAGCTCAAACTAGGGCAGACGATACAAACAGAAACACACACACACCTCTGAGTATGAAGGGGTGGGCAGTTTGATGTGTGCTCTTTTCTTTCCATTTCTGTTTTCAACAAAAGGCAGGTTGGTCTGGTAGAGGAGTACAGAGAGCAAAAGGGAGGAGAGGAGGGCTATCAGATCAGTATCAACTGTGAAGCACTAGAGAATGAACATTCCCACCACTCTCTCGCTTTCTCTTATTCCATCCAATTACCACTGGCCATCCCGTGACCTCTGACCTGTGCACTTTATGCCTGCATTAGCTGCATCTAGCTTACCCACTCTAAAGCTGAGGAGGCAAACGTCAGTTCTGCTGGAAGTGCTTTGGCTACAACCGGCCAAGAAGCAACAGTTTTTGTCATGGCTCCCTCTAAATAATTAAGTGCTAACCATGGAAACCTATTCCTAATCATTATTCATGGAACATGCTTATCCTTGATATTGTAACAGACTGGATGACATGTTAGCGTTGATGTTATGCCTCTCATTCACGCATTCACACACACACACACACACACACACACACACACACACACACACACACACACACACACACCAATGGCAGCGACTGGCCTGACCAGGATTTGGGGTTCAGTGTCTTGCCTTCGTGGACAGGAGGGATAACAGGCTGTCAGATAAATGGACTTTTGGTCCAATGGGAACATTTTCAGACTATTGGGGTTTTGGAATAACGGGGCAGTCGGAACAACGAGCTGTGGATCGAACCGCTCTACCTCCAGAGCGTACCAGCTGTTCCATGACAGTGATTTGTGTGAGATAGTGTACATGTGACTGGCAGAGAGTTCAGGGAGATGTTTGTTGTTCTTCCTGCTAGTTTTGGGAGAGGGAGTTAGTCTGTAAGAGGGAATCGTTTAGCTTTTTTGGGGTTGGCTACGGTGCTCAGTAGCTTGTGTACTGTTTGCTAATAAATCGTCAGCAAAACCAGGTCATGTAGCCTTCTGAGGGATGCTACAATATGAAATAATGTTTAATCAGAGGTTGAAAATACTGTAATGGAATCACACGGTGTAACAGATGATGTACCGGTTTCTTTATTTTCCTGTGATATTTCCTGACCAGCCTTGCCAGAACCAAAGCTGCCACTGGAAACAGGGAAGAGAGTGGTCCTTTTGGTCACAGTCACGTAGGTCCACCTGCCCTACATATACATACACACACACACACACACACACACACACACACAAGGTCTAACTATATAGATGTTGCCAATCACCATCCTCAGGAAAAATAAAATTAAATAAACTTTAGTGGAGGCCCATTACATGACTGGACGTGTCCCCGGTGTGGCTGCATAGTTTGTGTGTAGCAAGGATACACACACTAGTAATTTCTACTGGGCAAGGCTCTCCTCTTCGTGCAGAATAGGAAGGCTTTCATTTTCTGGATATTTTTACATTTATGCTGCTCCATAGTGCAGTACTCTAGAATAAAAGTATTCAGTAGACAGCACAGAGGGTGAGTGAAACACAGAGAGACTGAGCAAGAAAAAGAAAGAGAGAGGTGGAAAGACAGTAAAAGAAAAAGAGTGACTTACAACATAAGGAATATTTGGCTGCTTTTTTACTTGATTTAACATTCACAATGCTGAAATGAAGCCAGTATGGACAGTCAAGTGGAGGTCTCATGTGAGTCACTTACATTTCACACCCAGGTTATTCAAAAAATAGCACCAGAAAGCACTGTATATCTCACGCTGGCAATGCAAATTTGACTTTGATGTTGCTCAAGTAAGAACATACAGTACACATAAAGTAAAAACATACACAGAGTTCAAAACAAAAAGTATGCACATATAGTTAGGAACATTAAGTATATGGGGCTGTGTGATACAGTATCATAGCCACAGAATGGAAATGATAGAAAGGCACCACTTTTTCAATTTTCAAGCTACCATTCTGTTATTGGGCTGGTTTAGCTATGGTAGCTCTCTTGATAATATTCCTCTATGAAGGACAAGGCTAGAGTGCAAAAAATAGCTTCACTAAACTTCACTTCTGGGTTTATGTGATGGCTCAAAAAGTATTGATTATAATCCTAAAACCATTATCAAATTTCTTTGCAATGCTTTTGACAAAAAAGATGAGCATTAGATGGAAGGAAGTATCTATTTGCGTTAATTCTATGAGTAACACCAGGCAATGTCCTATCTATTTTTAGTAATTCCATGAATACAGTGCTGAGGGGCAAAACATGCTGTCCTCCTGCTAATGAAGCTTTCAGCCCTGCGCCACAACTACACAATGACAGCTGGCAGGGGAGGGGCAGGAACTACACGCCATGAAATAAGAGGGGGTAAAAATTGATTAGCAATTTTCATTTGCGCTAAGCTAAACAAAAGAAGGATGCTGCCCTACTCTGCATATCATCATGGGGTGGGAGAGGAGGAGGGTAGGCTGTGTTGATGGTGTTGGGGTGGGATGGGAAGTGATCTTTCAGAGCTCAAGGCATCTATTGTTTAGTTAGAGAGGATGTGGGTGTGGGGGAGCAAAGAGGGAATCAGGACAGGGAGACAAGAAGACTATGGATGGGGGAAAAGTGACAAGAGGGGTGACGTTGAGGGAAGAAGAAAAGGAAAAGGAAGAAAGTGAAGGAGAGGACTGAGAGAAGGAGGGGAGGGACAAGGAGCCAGGTGGGGGAGGATGTGGTGGGGTTAAAGAGAGTAAATAGATGGGTGGGAGAATTACTGAGGGGACAGAGTAATAGGAGAAAAAAAGGAGAAGGTTAAAAGAATGGGGTTAGGGATGAAAGAGATGGACAAAAGACAAGAGCGAGGGAAGGTGAAGGGTGAGTAAAGGGGAGTTTTGGGAGTGACAAGGAGAGACCAAAAGCAAAAGGTGAAAAGAAGGAGGCAAGTGGTTGAAAGAAGACTTATTTATTTTTGATTTGATAATATAAAGCACAATAAACACAGTATATTGACCCGGATGTAGGTTAAACATGTATTAACATCTGTGGTCTTGGGTTGGGGGCTGCTGGTAATGTACAATTGGGAGATGAGAATAAAAATGTAGAGGCAAAAAGGTGATGGTGTGGGGGAAGTCTGAATGGCCAGAGGAAAAAAAGCACTGGGAGAGAAGAGCAAATGTCCAAGAGTTCACGACCAATTCTGAGAATAAAAGCTGGACCATGACAGAGACACAACGCGGTTAGAAAAACAAAAGCAAAGTGTCATGGGGGAAAAACGACACCACCATCACTTCAAGTTATTAAAGCCAGTGAATACAGAGGCTCTGACAATGGAGAAATGTGCAAACACGGAGGAAAAAAACTGCTGTACGTGTGCAGTACTGTGGCCAACCCATGTTGTTGTATGGGCAGTTTTCTTGAAGGGTTTTTTGGCATGACCAGGATGCATGATGGTTTATTAACAGTGACACTAATGCACCTCTGTGTGTATGTACTTTCAGCAGGTTCTCATAATTTTGTTGTGGCTTAAACACATGCACACACACACACACACACACAGTAATAAATGCAAAAAAAGGCAAGAAAAATAGCAGCTGGTAAGTGTGTGTCTGTGTGTGTGTGGGGGGGGGG
>CM022485.1:21953624-21972733 GCA_011952105.1 Coreoperca whiteheadi
TATTGGGGTGGTTTTTCTTATACACTTCTAGTTGTTTATAAGAGACAGTTCTAATGCTCTTTTTTTTTGTCAAAAGCATTAAAAAGAATTTGTATATTGTTTTAAGAATTTTAACCAAAACACTGTACACAACTCTAAATTTAATTTTCTGCAAGATTAAGCACAATAATGACTAGCTTTATAAAAACCCATAACTAATGGCTTCCAATGAGCCAATCTATAGGCATTGATCTGCTCAGTATCTCATAGACTTTCAGTGCAAAGCCTATAAATGAAGGAGGGAAGAGGCAGAAGGAGAAAGACAAAAAGAGCATAGAGGAGCACTATGAGTGGAAAAGATGAGTGGAAGAGGAGGGAGGAAGAGAGATGGGTGGTGAGAAAGACAGAGACAGGTGCAGAGGAAAGGGGAAGGTGAGGATGGACGAGATGGATGAGAGGCCGAAGAAAAGTACGGCGAAAAGGCAAAGAGAGCAGGGAAGAGAAGACAAAAACGAAGTAGTCGTACCTGAGTTGTCACATTAACAATAATATTTCACAAAACCTATAAACATCTTGTGTCCAGCAAATAAACAAAGACCTTAAGAAACACAGTACTGCTGAAGCAAAGACTCTATTGGACAATTAAAGGAGCACTCCACCAATTTTTCATATGAAGTTCAGTCTGACATTAAATTTTTAGGAGTTATAATAGATAATAAATTAACTTGGAAAACTCATATCAGACACATTAAAACCAATCTCTTGCAATAATAAATGAAGCCAAACATGTCCTTGATTACACTCCGTACCCTGTACTGTTCCCTGATTCAACCGTATTTAACTTACTGCGATGAAGTATGGGGAAACAACTATAACAATTCAGTACAGTCACAATTTTAAAAAAAAGGGCTATACATAACATATATAAGGCTGAATATCTTGCACACACAAATCCACGTTTTCTCAAATCAAAGTTATTAAAAATACAGGACCGTGTTAAATTCAATACGGTGAAGTATATCACAACCTATTACCTCCTAACATACAAAAGTTGTTCACAAAGACAGAGCAGTTGTACAGTTTGAGGGGCTATGGGAACTTTTCAATACCAACAGTTAGAACCACCAGGAGGAGTTTCTGTGTGTCTGTCAGTGGTGGAGGAAGAACTTAATCTCAGTACTTAAGTAAAAGTACAAATAACCAGAGATATATTTACTTTAGTCAAAGTGAAAGTACCACAATAACAACCCTACTTAAGTCAAAAGTACCTGATTTTAAATGTACTTTGTATTAAAAGTAAAAGTACTTGCAAAACAATTTATTTTCTCAAAGTATATATATATATATATATATGTGTCCGTTGGAAAAGCGAAAGGATCGAAGGATCATTCATACCTCATTGGGTCCCAGTCTAAAGCTCTGAGTGGCTCAAAGACTTGCGTTCTAGAATCTTTGGTACCTGGTCGGCCAGTCTACCTTCGTCACCCGTGTTGAAATTAAAGCGCACTGGGCTGCCTAGTTACAAAAATTCAGAGGTACACATCCAAGTGCCCTCAGGCCCTCACGCCTGGGACACTGGGTCGACCATGAACCAGGCTTTAATACTCCGTGCATCTGATTCTGGATGTGACAGCTAAATAGAAGCTTAGTAGTTACCAAATACACACTCAGCTGTAGACAGGGACGCTAAACAAGCATAATACTGTATAATACAAATCATTGCAATATGTCACTGTTCTTTAAGATTATAATGACAATCGTGTATCTAGTGCTTGCACTAATCCTGAAACTACAGAGATATATTTGTGTGTAGTAAGCAGAAAGGCACTAAACTAAACAACAGCAACCCTGCTGGAGTTAAAACATGTCACAATAAAAATCATCATTATATTTCTTAAAGGTTATTAGGGTAATTATCTATCTAGTGGTATTCTACATTGCTAATCCTACACTTGACAGCCTTTTAGAGGCTCACTGACTAAGAACTAAAGGTGGTGGCATGTGAGGAGGAGGAGGAGGAGGAGGAGAGAGTGAAATGAAACAATCCTCTGCTGAGAACGCACAGAAGCTTAAATCCGGAGAGGGCTGCTTGCGTTAATCCCCATGGATTAAGCTTCTAAATACTCCTATTCAAGCCAATTAATTCATGCATATATCTGTCTCCAGCTCTTTTCATGTCATTTAAGATGATGGAGGGCGACTTCCTGGGAAATCAGGAGGAGGGTGGATGTGTATCTTCATTAATGCACACAGGGCTCTCTCTTCAGGACCATGCAGCTACATACATCCTGATGCAGCACACACACACACACACACACTACATTGCAGAGGTACATTTAGAGTTTAATGGGGAAATGATGGTGGGAGGGTGAGGATTGAGAGGGGCCTCCAAAAGTTGACTGACGTATTCTGACAGCTGAATACTAATCATGAGATCAACCTCTGGCTAAATCTACAGGATCTCACTGGGGCTTCTGGCTGGGAGAAGCATAAAAAGGATTAGCAATAAATACAGAAGGCTTATATAGAACAGAGAGACACCAGTGGACAGACTCAACAACTTGAAACAAAAGGTTGAGACGAAGAAGGAACTGAGGATGCTAAGGATGGCAAGAGGGATCCAATTTTTATCATAGGGTTTCCTAAAGATAGCAAAATAAGCACAATCAACCAAACAAATACATTGGAAGTAAGGACGGAAAGAAATCCCAAATAAAACACAAAGTCAGACAGACAAACATATATCAAATGCATAGTAGAACGCAGAGAAATGCCAGATGCATTGCTGCACTTTCATGCTTTTGGTTGTACTTTAAAACCGTCATCAGGAGCGGGTATACTGAAAGCTTGAAACTGCATCAATACCTCTGTCCTTATTGAGAGCAACTTTACTCTTCTATGATTTAAATATCTGACAATCTCCTGGTAAAGTTGAGCGCTGGACTAATCAAAAGAAAGACACACAAGTTACTCAATTAATAATACTCTCAATACTCTTGGTATGTTCTCACATGATTTAAATTCCTGTTTGCAGTGATGTCACTAATGATATGCTGTCCCTAATGACATCATCAGGGCCTGAAGTGGACTGCGGTCTGTAGTGTTTCAGAAGCCTCAAGTCTTTGGTTACAAATCTGTGTGTGTGTGTGTGTGTGTGTGTGTGTGTGTGTGTGTGTGTGTGTGTACAAGGAGGCTGGCTGGCAGGAACCACTGCATTGAGTATTAATAGGAACTCACATCACCCAGAAAGGATTCCAGATAAATAGAAGCTCACATCAGGCTCGCGTCTATGATCAGATTACATCCTCCAGACGATGCCCAAGGTTCGTGGGTAATGGTAAACAGTAATCTGATTACCGAAAAAGGAACTAAAGTAACCTCAGACTGACTGAAAAAAAGGTTAAAAAGGTTTACAAATGCGCAAATTCCACAAATTCTCTACACAGAGTACACAACCCTAAGACGGGTGACACATAGCAGACAAAACTCATGGGTAAAGCTCATTGCTCAAACTGCGCCGGCTTACAGACTCAGCAACCAGGGCCAAACCACAAATAGTTATATAGCTGAACAAACAGGTACAAACATGTGAGATTAACAAGATGTGTTATTGGCTTCCCACTGAGAACAGATATTACTGCTGGTGTGAGTTTGTCGACCAGTTCCCGAACCCACACCACCAACAGCTGCAGAATCAGCACCTTGGAGCGCGGCTATGATAAGACCTGTAACATATAAAAGTGAGCCACTGGTGCGATTAGTTGGCTGTGCTCAGGGTCCATCTAGTCCTGACTCATTGATTTATTAGTCAACATGTAAATAACTGGTGAGGTTACTGTCCGAAGCTAAGTAAAAGAATGGCAACAACTTTACAGCAACACATTAGGATGGGTGTACCTATGATTCTGTCCTTTCATAGGCATTAGATACACCTGGCAATTCCTCTGATGTCTTGCTTAAGGGAACTACAGCATGGTGCATGTTTACTAACACAGCAGGTCTTGTTTAATGGCATAATAACTCGGAGTTTCCTAAAAAAAAAATAATGTACAGACTCATACAAAAATAATCCCTGTCAATAATCACTTATGACCCGCTAGAAGTGTGTGGCGGTGTCTGTATCTGCAGAGACCCTGCCCTCTGCCTGTATTTTCCTATTTTCTTATTAGTTTTCTGTGTTCAAGATGGGTAGGGTGCAGGGTGTGAGGTCAGGACTCTATAAAAACACAGCGACGGTCTGTGTGTCTGTTTCACCGAGTAGCTGAGTTACCCACACACGTAGAGCAGACACAGAAGACCGCGTGAAGCAGGGCTTCGGCTGGATTCACACAAAATCCGGCAATGTGGCTCCTTCCCGCAGGGTTGTGCGGCGGTGTGGCTGTGTTTATTCGTGCTTTAGAGCGCAATCGGCATGAAACAATCAGAAAAGAGCGTTATATTTCTGATTCATAGCTTTGTTCTCGTTAACGCCTCTCCCTCTCTTCATTCACTCTCTAGCTTGCTCGACCACCGCTGCTCTCTCTTTTTCACTCTCGCTCGTTGAGCCAGGAGGGAGGAGGGGCCAACTTTGAATCGTGTCATTACAAACAGCAACCAACAAATCCTACTCTTGCTCCGTCTGTCCGTGCCAGTGCAATGTCCAAGTTATTTAGACTAGGAAGACCAGCAAGTGGTCATCGCTAACACAAAATAATTAGGTTACTTATCAATAATCACTCTGGGGAAATTCATGTTCTGCACTGGACTCATGCTACATATTTAGGAGCAGTTGGCAGTGCACATGTTGAACTGCTCAGAGACCAACTCCACTTTTGAAGCAATTGACAGGACTGTGGCGTATTTCCAAGGAAACCAATGCAAAAACAGAGAAAATAACAAATACCACAAATTAAAGGCCCCAGTTGGCCCCTAGGTGTGAACCACTGTGCCTCAGAACCTCAGAATGTTTAACATAGTCAAAGACAAATCAATCAGTGCCAATATAAATGCTGAGAAAAGATAATAAAAAAATGACCGTTATTTGTTAAATAATGACTAATGACAAGCCAGTTTTCATTGTTAACATCCTTGACGAGGACAACTAAGATGCATGCTAACATGCATTCCTACTACAACCTTGTAAACTAATCTACCAATGGGATGTGGTAGGCTATTATCCAAGTATTGCAACTTGTTTCTTTCTTGGTCCAACCCGAAAAGCAGCATATAACTATAAGTTGATAGCACTGCTCCTCTTACCTGGTGTTCTTCAATTCAGGTAACTGCGGTAAGGTGTGCTCAGTCCTCAGATACTGTAATATGGTTAGACGAAAAATTATTGTAGCTGGGAAGTTCTTGTCAGATTTATACTGCAACAAGTTAAAAATGGGACATGCGTGGCAGGACACAGTATAAGTCTGACCAGCAGCATTTTCAAGAGTGTAAATCTCAACACCTTTTAAGAACGCTGATATGAATGGAAAACATCACACTCTCAATCTTTAAACTTTGCATCTCTCTTACTCTCAGTCCCAGGCTCCTTATCTCCTTATCCTCCCATTCTCTTTCTTTTAACAGTCACTCTGACTCTCTTTCACTCTGATCTGACATCAGTCTCTGCGATTGGCTGACCCAGCTCGTGCACTAACCAGTGACACGCTTTAATTATTGAGCGGCTGACCTCAATTGGTTGGCTGGAACAGTGTAAAACCCATTGCGCCACACACAAACACACTGCATGCACATACACACCCAGACATTTGCACACCATGCTCACACACACACACACACACACACACACACACACACACACACAAACACACTGCATGCACATACACTATCTCACTACATACTGCACACTTACATGCTCACCCTGGGGACAGTTTCTAAAGTCTAAATATATATACTGTGGCCAACATCAACTCTGCCTGTTACTCCTCTCTGTTCAGTGATGCTTAGAGCATTAGTTATTATAAGAATCATGCTGGAAAAGCATACATTTACCATTTATTGTGATACAATATACATTCATATAGAACATGAATTGAATCTCATTTACAAAACATATTAGTTTGTGGAATGAATTTCCGGCTGCTAACCTATTTACAGCATAGCTTCAACTGCAGGTACCTGTGAAGACTAATGTAAGAGAGATAGAGACTTTCATAAACCAAAGAATGCTTTTCACTTATTTTCGTTTACTTTGGCAGAATTTAGATTTAGATGCATGTGCGTAGTAACATGTTGTTTCTATATATATATATATATATATATATACACACAAACATTAAGTGTAGTGTTTCAAATACACGCCTTCATCAGGGAATTAATATTAGTCACAGTGTGCAGTATATTACATAATATACTACTTGTGTAGTATTAATAACAACACAGAAAAAAAAATTGGTATTGAATTAATAATTTATGCTGACAGACAGCTGCTCATAAGGAGGGCTGTCAAGCGTAACATTAATGGTTATCACTGTTCATTTGATAGTAATATACTGTGTATATATATAGTCCTACAAGGGTTTCCTTTAAAGGTACAAGGAGTTAAAATATTTGATATAATTTACGATACAACACTGATGTTGAATGGAAACATGAGTCCTGTGAGATGCCTTTCATAACTGGTGCTGCAAAAATGAGAAATGATATACATCCTTTGGTATGCTATCTATGCACTTAGTATGCTATAATTTAATTTCTAAATATATCCTGGAGAGTATGATCTCTGTCACACTTGTCTCCCTACAAATGATCAAACACAGTAGACGATACTGGACATATGATATCCACATCGCTTCATAAGACATGATGCAACCAGGGCATTTTTAGATTAGGGTGTGATGGTAGCCTAGAATATTAAATGCATTTCCACTGGTTGCACTTCACTGGTAAATGTGAGAGGAGAGAGTATTTTACCTGCCTGCCAACCTCATGATGTCAACCCTTTGACACTTAATGCAATAAAATGGCACACGTCTTCAGTAATGACATTCATCTCGAGAACGCCTTCGGAAACATGAGTGACATGTTGACTCTCATTATATTTTGATGAGTGTAACCCAACTGGGCTCCATAGCATGCTGTGTGGCTTGTGGCCTATGATTAGTTACAAATAGTTCAATGGGTCACACTGCTTGGCTTTGATCCCAAGACCTCACAGGCTTTGAACATACATGCCCCGAAACACAAGCTCACCTCAAGTACAGTTGCTGAATTCAAATTTGTAGGCAGGTAGACAACATTTTCTAAAGTATTTATTTGTTTTTAAACTCTCAGGCTACTGGGAAGAATAATGAGTTATTACTTAATTTACCAGGCTGCTTCTCAGTTTATAAAGTCTTAGTGTATTTAACCTTCATTTAATTAAGGAAAATAACACTAATACAATAGTGTATTTTTAGTTTGTAGCGGGTTGTAGTGAGTACAGATGTTAATGTTGACCCACCATGGACTTTTTCTGCATAGTTACAGGTGGTTTCAGTGCTACAGCATGATGCACTAGTGTAAGAAAATGTAAGAGATATATTTAAAAGAAAGACATTTTGTTTACTAATGCTAAACTAATTAAAATGTTCTTATCAGATAAAATGCTCTTCACAGACAACTAAATCAGAAATATATGCATGTGAACATGGACACACACACACACACAAACGAGTGCAGTCAAACAGAGCTCTCAACATGGAGCTTCATGCATCCATGCGTGTGTCTATGAAGTTTGGCACTGTGTTTCTTTGGTCCATACGGCGTTTTGTATTTGCCATAATCCCCTGTCAGCAACACTTAGGCAGGCAGACAATAGCAGAGAAGATCGGCAGCCAAACCCCTTTCACTGTAAGCTTGGCAGGTCAGCGTGCAAGCAGCAGGTTACACACACACACACACACACAAACAAACAGTACTGCACATGTACAACCATGCAACACATACACACACACACACACACACAGAAAACACACATGTCCCGCTGAGATGCACGTTACTCACACCGTCTCCCGGCCCTCTTCAAAGAGTTGTGGTGCAGTTCTCAAGGACACGGCTGTTTGACATCTCCTGTCTTTCTCTCTCTCCTCTCACTCTGGCATACTCTCTCTGTCTCTCTCCCACTCTCTCATTTGCGTCTCGGTTGCAGGACGCTGCCACAACAGATGCAAGTGTGTCGCTGCCTTTCTGCTTTCCTCTTTATTCCTCCCTTTTCCCTCTCTCCCCTTCTCTCTCCTCTCCTCTCCTCTCTCGGTCTGCAGCTGAGAGGCAGAGCTCATTCTCTAAGCCATGAAGCAGGGCTTCTCTCTCTTTTCAAGTGCTGGGTAGTATGAGAACGAGGAAACGAGAGAAAGAGGAAGGGAGGGAGAAAGAGGAGAGGAAGGAGTGCTGGGCGAACTGACCAAACTGATGTGCCACTCCAGGACGCCAGTGTTCTGCAGACAGTCCCATTGCAGGATAAACAAACAGCTTTACTGTAAAGCAGCAGAAGCTGTAGAAGCATCACACGTTTTAGCCTCGCAAAAAAGAGACAGATGGACAGAAACAAAAAATAATTTTGTGAGGATGAGGGAGACAATTGGGAGATGAGAAAAAACAGAAACTGACATATCATATCTGTTTAAACTGTATGTTGTGTCTGTGAATGGAAAAAAAAAAACACTACTTGAAAATCTAAACCTGAATTCAAAGAAATATGGGTTGTCAGCCTGAACAAAAATATACAATATACGGTACATTTTGTCCTGGAATATCAGATGATAGGATGTAAGCGGGCCAACAAGAATATGGATGACAGGGGGAAATGATTAGGTAAAACTGATAAGAGAAGAGAAGAGAAGAGAGATGTCTTAACAAGACGAGAAGGGAGAAGTGGAGGGGAGGGGAGAAAAGAGGAAGTCTAAGTATTCCCCAAAGCCTTGCTGTCTTTTCTGAAAAATGGTCCCTGCAGGCCCGATCCAGAAAGAAGCAACACAAACAAACACAGAGAGCAGAAACAAACATCTATTTATGGAGGAGGGGGGTCCAGTTTCCCAACCACATTTGCTAGCAGCTTTTCTGACAATGTTACCAATTCAGCAGTTTAAGAGTAACAACTAGAGGACAGGACAGGACAGGACAGGACAGGACAGGACAGGAAAGGAAAGGAGGAACAAGTAGCAGCTCAGTTAAATCCAGTGTCCTCAAAAAATGAGTGACATGAGTTTTAAAAGAGCACGTGGATCAATGCAGAACAAAATCATTTATATTAATGTTTTTGTGGCTCATCACATACTATACATTAGAACAATTTGAGAATGGGTAACTTTCCATAATTTATTTTCAATACATCCCAGAACACACAACAGGTAGAGCCTCAAAAAGTTCAGTTTTTGTTGTGTGTTGAGTCTATGGTATTATAAGGTAGTATAGTACAGGTAGTACTCAGTGTATTTGGTTTTCATGTTTTTACTCCTCGTGTTTTAATAATATCATAGGTGTATTTATGTGTATAAGCGAATATGATGAAATGATATGTTAAGTGACAACATAATGTATTTTTTCCTGTAAAACACAATGAAAAATTTCACAAATTAGCCATGCTGTGACTTTTAACTATTTATATGTCATGCAGCTGAAAATTACTGTATCACTGTTCTGTCTTTTAAAAAATAAAATCAGTAGAGTGGCCTTTCGGTTACGCAAAGTTGATGTAACAGTCCCAACCGTGTTGTTCGTTCTCTAGAATTATAAGAGGAAATGTAAATCCCACATGGACTCATTTTGTCCAGAACTGGGTACAAAGAAAAGGCATGCTACTAATGCACTAATAAAGAAGCAGCAATGATATGCTGTGGAAATGCACCGCATCAGCAGTGGTTTATCACACATGGCATCAATCAGGTTACTTTTAGTTAAAGAGAGACCCGCACATTGGAGTTTTTTGTAGACTTTGTTTGGACTCCACAAATGAGTTAATTCATCATTCAACTGAACCTTTGTTAGGAGACTGCATTCTCTTTTGTCCCACAGCCCTGAGAGACATTGAACCCAACAGTCTGACGTGTGACCCGGAAGTCACTAGGCCAACAAGCACAGGGCAGCAATCTTTTGTTCCCGCTCTTTTCTTTGCTCAACGCTTGGACCTCGGAGGTCTGCCTGGAGCAAACCAACCAAGGAAAGACAAAAGGGGTTAAGGCCGCAACACAGAAGCCTGCCTGCTTTCCTTCAGAACCCAAACTCTGATCTTACAGCAGCCACGTGAGGTCCCCTGTAAGATTTCTGCACAAAGTTTAGCGAACGGCTGTTACACACGGTCACCACAACAGACGCACGTCTATTTCCTCGTCTGGCCAAAGGACACGGCCCCGCAAAGACGACTTCCACAACGGAACCTAAATTCTCCCCCCGCCTGGCCCGTACACGACAGCGGACTGCCGGCTAACGGAGCAGCAACACCAAAGTGATCTCCTTCTTCCCCGCTGACTTGAAACGCAACCACTGGGCAAAGCATAGCTTAACAGTGCACTTGCCTAAGCACAGTTTGGTTTGATGACGTACATGTACTGATGTGTTTTTCTGAGGTTATGATACAACACGTGCTAAGTTGATGTTAGTAATGTTCACAAAGACACCGGGTCTTGCATGCAACTAACTGTCCTCTTTTCTAACTTGGCACTGTTAGCTTACAGATCCCACATATATATACACTTCAATTTGGCCTTAAACACAACTAGAGTCATTTTAAAGCTCCCGCTCACATGT
Source organism: Coreoperca whiteheadi (assembly GCA_011952105.1). Classification (NCBI taxonomy): domain Eukaryota; kingdom Metazoa; phylum Chordata; class Actinopteri; order Centrarchiformes; family Sinipercidae; genus Coreoperca; species Coreoperca whiteheadi. Next base: position 21,964,317 of record CM022485.1, read on the forward strand.
TTCTTTTTCTGGCCACGTGCGCTCGTGCACGCAAGACATACGGGGCAGAACAAAAGCAACTAACACATTATTTTCTTTGACCCCATTTTACATCCAAGCAGCTATAATGGACACATACACGCACACACACACACCCCTTTGTTCTGTAGTTTAGTGTATATAGTGTGTTTGTGCTTTATTATCTTTAATAAATGCTTGAGTAAAAGTGTGCTGGTCTCTTTAATGTTGCACTTGAGAGAATGATTTGCCAACATCTTCTATGTTGAACTCCAAATCCTGAATACCAACTAGCTATTCATGGTAATTTTGGTTATAGTTTTTAATTCAATTATTAATCAGAGTTCCAAATTGCTAATTTAGTGTATTTTATGAGACTGAATCAATTAATTGGCTATCATTTCTTTAGGAAGAGTGGTGCCCCGAGGACTTTATTCATTAAAGTGATTATATTTGATAATCTTGCTAGCCAAATCTAATTGATTGCACCTACACAGTTTGGTGCCCCCTTTTGCCATTGTGAATCTCAACATCCATCAAAGCAGAAACATGTTGGGCAAGTTTTCTCCAGCTTTATTCACCAAATGTTTTTGAATATTTTGCCTTCATCAGGTTTTCATTTCCAGTTACCTTATATATAGAATATTGATCAAAAAGCAGAAGAAAACATGTACAGTAGCAAACCTGAACCACTTTATCTTGTAAAGTATATTTCATTTGGATTAATGTAAATTAATCTAAATTGATTTACAAAAATGTGTTTTTCTTCTTATCCCTTGACTGTGGCGTTTGACTTTCACTTTTCTGAATGTGTAGAGGTTGACACTAGAGGGATGTTTTCACATGCATCTACTGGAGGGGTAAAGTTTTTCTTTTGCTTACTTTAAATCTGAGTTTCAGACGTGGACGTGCAAGCAGGACTTCACAACTAGTTTACAGCCAATTGTGGTCCAACATGCAACTTATACGCTGAGGAAACTTGAAACCGTCAGTGTACACATACTAAGAATGCATGTACATCCACAGCAGGAGAAGGAGTTTAATAATCATTAATAGTCATTTCTTATATTAGGGGTCCCGGGTGACTGGTGACTCGTCGCAGAGCTGACACATAGACAGACAACCATATACACTCACATTCATCCACTAGGGGCAATTTGGAGTCATTATTTAACCTCTCAGGAGCTCTAACCTCTCTGCCACCGTCCATCCCCAGTTTAATAATCGATGATCCTATATTACTACAATACAGAGATTTGGTATCTTTCTTCAGAGATAAAGTAAAGGAAAAAAAAGGTAATGCACTGATCTTTCCCACTGCTGTATCAAAATCCAACTTACCATTTTAAGTCAATTTGTTATGGTAAAAATTCAACTAACTGCATTTGTAATACAAAGAATGTACTTTTCCTGAGTCTGATTGTACTGTACATTAAAATCCTTGAATGGGTAAGGGGAAATGTGAGTGTAAACGATGGCCAGAGAGGAGGCCACATGACATAACACTTGATAGAAGAATTGGGATGAGGAAGAAGAGGAAAAAAAGAAACAGCAAAGGAAAGGGAGGAGATGAGAGACAGAAAATGCAGGAGACAGAACGGGTGAAGGAAAGGACGAGGACATGGAGGAAGATGATAAAAGCAGGGACACAGAGGCGGAGAGGGTGTAGGGCAAGGACAGGGGTGAAGAGTGTAACTCACTCCTGTCCCCATCACCAGCGCCCAGTCCTAATTTACCCAGAACAATCAATCAGATCAGGAGGCAGACACTGATAGAGGACTACTATGCAACAGGATCCACCACGTACACACACACACACACACACTGAGAGAGATGGAGGACTTGCATGCAACAGGATCTATTCACACACACATACTTTTATGCTGACTAGAGGGAAAAAGTTTGCAGCTCATATCTGTAGCCTCTGCACTGACTTCTACCAACTAGGCTGTACTGTGTACCAAAGTCACCGCGGCTCTGTGGGGTCACAACGGGAGGTCAGACCCCACGAGACATAACGGGCACAGAAGGAAGAGAACGGGAGTGAGAGAGCAAGAGGGTGAGGGAGAAAGGAGGGAGAGGGAGGAGAACAACGGCCAACAATAGGAAGAAAGAGAGAGAGAGAGAAGAACACAGTGCAAAAACAGAGGACAGAAACGGCAATGAACGAGAGGACAAAGTGATCGCACCCTACCATGCTCTCAGAGAAAGATGAATGCACCAACACAGAGAGAAAGAATAAAAGAGCAAGAAATAAAAAGTGGCGGACTGACGCCAGCTCAGGTACAGAAGGCCCTCGTAGTGCAAAGCAAAAACACAGATGAGCGGAGCAGGGAGATCAGTGAGAACGCAGAAGTTCGTTCATTCATCCTCAAGCGCCCCTGGACTTCTATCTGTGTCCCCGGGTGACACTTTAGTATGGACTCAACACACACATACGCCCTCTTAATTTTATTCATTCAGCAGACTAGTCTTCTTATTGGGTGTACCTACAGTCTTCCTAGTGTCTTTTACTCTGTTTATCATAAAACCTGGGGAAACTGTAGCTCAGGTGGCAGAGCGTCTCCAGTCCACATATCGAAAGGTTCTTGAGCAAGACACTGAGCCCCAAAATCCCCAGGAATGACAGGTAAAGTATTGTGGCTTCTTGATATTACATAAGACCTGGGATTTAACGAGCATATATCCACAGATAAACTTTTGTATTAATTAAATTCCTCCTTCATTATGATATTTAAAGTTTGTTTTTTTAGCTTTTGTCGGGTAGGGATTTGTTGTCTTCAGCAGGAAACTGAGTTTACTCAGTTGCCTTTAGCAAGATGAAATGAACACAAATCCCACAAGATGTCCCACGAGCCTGTGGTTATGGAAGAGTCTCGTACAACTAGGCCACACTGTGACATTAGTATTTCTGCGGTTAGCAAGCCTTTTCTGGGTACAAAAAGAAGTCATCAATCAATACATACAGTATATATAAAACTTAAAACTTACATCTGATATTGTTACATAAACATGTTTGTGCAAGTAACTGCTCATATACTTCACTGCAGGAATGGATTGCTAAAAATGAGCTCCAGCTTTAATATCCTATCCTTTAATAAAAAATTTAAAAAAACACTATCTTAAAGCATGGATATGTTGTCATACACAAACGTTATGTTTTTGAAAATACCCATTCAGCGTATTGGTAGGGATATGGCTGATTGTAACTTTCGTTTGTCCTCTTGTTGTCATCATCAGAATACATTTGATTCTGGGTGCTGATGTGTGTGGACTTTGTAAAAATGTAGTAGTTCACATACAATATCCAATTTATCACTGATTTTTTTAGAGAAAGAATTTACTTTTAGAGGTTTTTCTTGAGTTTGCCTGGGTATTACTATGCATCATATTATCTTTACTCTCAGGTACTAATATAATGTAGTTGCCTAGAGAATATACTGTATTTCTACAGCGATCAACACCATGAATCTCAACCCCATAAAATCAAGCTGATTGAATTTATGACTAATTTATTTGACTTAAGACTAATTGGAGCAATGCTTTATTTATCCTGTAAATTATCCCAATGCGTCGCTCTGTTTGTGTGTGTGCATGATAGAAACAGACAGGAGGACATGGGAGACCTACAATGCACTATCTATTTTAAATGATGACACATTTAATTTAGGCCCTGCAAAAGAAATTAAAAAGCATAGCTGTTATTAATGAAGATGGAGGATAATGAGAGAAGGCTACACAATGAAACACACAAACACACACAGACAGACAAACAGACATTTTCCGCACACCTCTCATAATTAATAACAGCCAGATTTGCTCATAAAATAGTTTGGTGTATCAGTCTTAAAAATAACTGGTAATAGTAATTGTAAGACCATCTAAAAATGAGATGCATTAAGCGTTATAAATTGCTTATGATTACTTTTTTTGTTTCTACGCCATCGAATACGACGGAAGCCCTGAGAGGCAGGTGAGAAAAAAATTGTGGTGATCCATTTTCTAAGTCTGATCGAAATTGTTTTCTCTCCTGTATTTATGACTTCGGAACAGGTGAAAAAAAAGGTTTTGCCATGATAGTCTTTCCAAGTTCCCTAAAAAAAACTAAAAAAAAAACGTTTTCATCGGTTTCAACAGGTGAAAAAAAATGTTTTGGCAGGTGAAACATTTTTCTTTTGTCAGGATAATTTTTCTAATGGTGTGTTCACAGGTCGGTGGAGAGCTCCTGCCTCAAGTGAAGGAGTTTAAGTATCTTGGGGTCTTGTTCACGAGTGAGGGAGTGATGGAACGGGAGATTGACAGGCGGATCGGTGCATCCTCTGCAGTGATGCGGTCGATATACCGGTCCGTTGTGGTGAAGAAGGAGCTGAGCTGCAAGGTGAAGCTCTCTATTTACCGGTCGATCTACGTTCCTACTCTCACCTAAAAGATCCCGGATACAGGCGGCCGAAATGAGTTTCCTCCGCAGGGTGGCTGGGCGCTCCCTTAGAGATAGGGTGAGGAGCTCGGGCACTTGAGAGGAGCTCAGAGTAGAGCCGCTGCTCCTCCACATCGAGAGGAGCCAGCTGAGGTGGCTCGGGCATCTGTCCCGGATGCCTCCTGGACGCCTCCCTGGGGAGGTGTTCCGGGACATGTCCAACCGGGAGGAGGCCCCGGGGAAGACCTAGGACACGCTGGAGGGACTATGTCTCTCGGCTGGCCTGGGAACGCCACGGTATTCCCCCGGAAGAGCTGGAGGAAGTGTCTGGGGAGAGGGAAGTCTGGTCTCTGCTTAGACTGCTGCCCCCGCGACCCGGCCCCAGATAAGAGGTAGAAGATGGATGGATGGATGGGGTGTTCACACAGAAAGCAAAGCAAATTTTTGCCTTGGGTTACTCGAACGAGTTTGACCGTGTTTGTTGTTATACTACACATTTCGACCACATGAGGCATGACAGTAATGTTACATAACTTTCTAACACAAAATATATGTACCTTGTGTTTAGTGCATTGATAAATTAAAACTCAGCTGGAAAAAAACATGAATGCTTTAAGTCCTATTTTAGAACTTGTAGTGGTGCACTTTATTACAACAACAAACACTTAGAAAAATTATCCTGACAAAAACATTTGTTTTCACCGTAAAAAACGTTTAAAAAAAAACTTTCAATCCTTATGTATATGAAAACGTCTTATTCTAAGGTAATGAAAACACAACAATTCTTATTTTCATGTGATTATACACTAATGAAAAAACTTATAAATAGTATATTCCATTTCTGCTAGTAGATCCGACTAGATGTTACAAACTGGACCTTTATGTCATAAACGCAGGAGAAAAAAACATTTAGATCCGACAAACAAATTGATCACCGTAAATTTTTTTCTCACTTGCCTCTCAGGGCTTCCGTAAAATACAGGGAATTACTGCAAGAAAATCAGCTTGACCGGAAATCTTGTCATGGGGTGTCTTAATGTTTTCAGATTGCATTAATTGCAGCACAGACTAGTTCCTTTTCGTCTTATGAGTGCTCCTGTGTCAAATACACAAATTGTGGGATCTCTGTGAGCACATATGTCTACACTGGCAAATTTCTCCAAGCACAAGGGATCTTTCCAGATCACAAATATTGTCAGTGCATGAAGGAAGTTTAAATTCAGAAGAATAAAAGCTAAAGCCAAACCTGTAGTTACAAGGTTTTGATGCGGCAGTGATGTGAGACTCAAAGTCATGTTTCCCTCAGCACTGTTGAAGTCATTGAGGTTGTAAATTGAGTGAAAAGAAAAACAGGCTGTGGTCTTAGTCTTCCCTTAATTTTGTTACAGGTTTGCCAATCTCAAGGCATTAAATGTATAGCCTGCATAGCACTTCTATTGATTAACAAATGACAATGGCGTCAATGTGTCGCAATGTGCACTTGAGGTCACGGACTTATTGCCTTATTTCAATTCTTTCTTTTCTCCCTCCCTCTCTTTCTCTAACTCTCTCACATCCACTCCCCCTTTCTATCGCAGTCTTCCCTCCCTCCCCCTAAATAGATATTGAAGTTTTCTATTTAAGGCAGATGCTGTTTAACTTCCTTGGGGTGGGAAGTGAAAGGCAGGCAGAGAGCCATCCATCTCGCTATCCACCTGCTGACATCTTTAAACGCTATCGACATCCACTGCCAGCATTAACATGCAAAACCACACTGCATGTTTGATTTCATTAGCTCATTGTGCGCAGGGTTTTCTCTTGCCCTGTCGGTGGGATTCTGGCCGCAATTATTGGATCGGATGCAGAATTGGCAAATTTTCCGACTTGTCAGAGAAATGCCATTTCTGCACTCCACTAAGTACGTTTTTACGACTCTTAATTAGAATACATCCAATACACAATGTCCTTACCTAGTGGTGGGTTCAAGCACAGCGCCCAGTCTGTACTTTTTAAATAATGCATTAGTTGTTTCTGTTCTTCCCTGGAAGGCTCTACATCAGAGGTTAGTGGGCTACCAACAGAGATGTGGTGGGTGTAATCAAACTGGGTAAGTAAAAATAATGGCAAAAAGTCAGCAGTCAGTTAATGTGCTCCAATGGCATGAAAATGCTAGCTAATTTGCTAGCAATTAGTAGCATATTGTTACCAATCAACCACCTTAAGCCACACATGGTAAGGTTACTCAATCTAACGGTGCATCCATTTGGAAAAATGAAAAGAACGACTTCCTTGTTCATAGAGAGCGTTGCGAGGCAAGGGTCCACTTTGAGTAATGCAATGAGGAACGCAAAAATAAACCAGCTCTAAATTATACTCACTCCAAAGGCCATAAGAATCTTTTGGGAACAAAGGTAAAATCTTTCTCAGAACATAGTTACAATTGGTGGCATGTTGGGATACGCTGAGAGGCCTCTAAGACCATCAGACCCGACATCCAGGAATTTGGTCCTCCAGGAGAAATCAGCACTATTATTTTTCTTATCTTTTTTGGGGGGGTTGTATTTATTATTGTCATTTTTGTTGTTATTGGATTATGTGCTTTATCCAACTGTGTCTTTTGTATTCAGCTATCTTGCAGCACTATCTTGGGCCCTCAGGGCCGGTCCCAGGATTTTGGTGGCCCTAAACAAGATATAGGTTGTGGCCCCAAAACACTCCCAGCGCAACCACCAAATCACACACACTGCTCATAATGGAAATCGACACACACAATAGAGATGGACAGATGAATTATCAACAAATCCCTAACTTTATTTGAAAAGGTATATTAAAATTTGAAAAGTTAAGAAGCACTTAACAACTGCAAAGTATCTGCAGATACGGTCACGTAGGAGGAGAATGTAGAAGGCTGTGGTACCTCTGTTACGACCTCTGCAGATGCAGTCTCGTCGGAGCTGGGCGTAGACGTCCCTGAAGCCTCTGACGATGTTCCCTCAGCAGCAGCCATGTCAGCTGACAAGGTCAATGGTCCTGGTGCAGCGGAGGTTGCGCCAAAATATTTCAGTAATGCCCCTAAAGAGATTATTACTGTTGTTTATTTATCTTCCAAGACTATTTTTAAACACACAATGAGTGCAATTCTATCCAAATATGCAAACGATCTAATTATCCAAATATGTCAAAATATGATCTACAAAAATACATAACAAAAATTTGACATAACTACAAAGCAAATGGCAAGAAATCAAGCTTGTTTTAATGAAAGACGTTTCAGCTAAGATGAATAATACATTCACTACTTTTTAGCCAGCTTGGCAGGTTAAAATGATTCTGGCTCAGTTTAATTTGCTCAAAAGCACGACTTTAATGTTTCAAGAAAACATTGCTGGGTAACAAGGTAACAAGCAAAGCTAACCTTACAAACACGGAGGCTATTTGATGCTCAGGTTAGCAAGCAGTTCAAAAGCCAGCATGTTCTAATGTGAAACGTTTCAGAATCAGCATCTAGCGTTAAATGCATGCATTATTGCTAGCCAGCTTACCTGTGACTATGTTCTGTTTACGTTAATTCGATGTCGTTTAAAAACACGACTGTCAGATGCACGTCACCTTTATCCCGTGTTCTTTTTTCCGGCTCCAAATGTCTCTTCTTCCGCCCTTCGGCGCCACCGTCTACTTTACTCTGAGTCTGTTCATCAAAAGAAGTTGGAGATCGATTTACGGCCGCACTGACCAGCTGACCCACGCTGACCCAGCGTTACCCACAATGCCGTCCGCTGCGTTACCATGGATACACAGCGAGTCAAAGTTAATATTTTCATTTTATGTTCTTCATATGTATTTGTGTCATGTAAATTCGATTTGTATGTGCTGTGTTTCTCTACCTGAATGTTTGTATATTATCATTTTGATCATAAAAAAAAAACCACCCACCCAAAAAGTCCCCGCTAACATAACCCCCACCACCCTCCTGCACCCTCTTGCTCATCTTCTACCAATTTATAGAGAAATGCAACCAATCTGC
>CM022485.1:21974865-21979865 GCA_011952105.1 Coreoperca whiteheadi
TTTTTTTTTTTGCTGCCCACCCCCCCTGTCTCTTATACACTTTTTATTGTGTATAAGAGACAGCATTCTCCCTGTTTCCCCCCCCCCCCCCCACACACACACACACACACACTCACTCACTCACACCTCCCGAATGCTTTTAATTTTAGTGATGGTTCACTTTAATTATTATGAAAATTAAATCAAATGTAATCGGCGGATTAATGCGACCGATGAGATAATTCAGCCGCATGGTGACGAGAGCAGGGTGGATCGTCTATAAATCTCCACAAAAAACGCACAGGAGGAGGCAGGCAGGAGGCATCCAGCTGCCCAGGCAGGGATGCAGTGGGGTGTAAAGTCAGGTTACCCTCTTCTCTTGTTTACACATCAGTGTTTAGCCGTTACTCATTGGCTGACAGAAATGTTTTTGACGCAAATTAACAGGAGCTGTGACGTTAGTTAGTCTTTGGAAGTAAAAAGGAAGATACACACCTGCAGATCTGATTTCTTATGATAGGAGTATTACGTGTTACTTTTGACAAATTCACCCAATCCATATTAAAGTAATATACTACAGTATATTGCCATGTTGTTTCATAAGGGTAACATTGTAAACAATAAATAAAACACAATTTCTGATTAGCAGATAGGCTACTACACTGCAGTAGACAGAAAGCTAAGTAGGCCTGCTTTGTTCTACCAGTCTTGTATATTCTGCTGCTGTGTAGGATACTTTATCTGTCTGTGTGAGTTTTGTTAAAGATTCAAAGAGGTACAAATACCAAAGAAACTTACTGCACTATCTGCAATTGACAAAACTGGGACCCTCTAACAAAGCATTCGTCCACGTCTGTGCTTTCTGTAAACACTGTACCATACTTCTTGTAAATATGTGTGGTAAAAAGCGGTAGAACAGTTAAGTGCAAGGATGCCTCCAGGTGAGTAGCCTAAGTACGGGTGGGGTCAGGACATCTATGGTGGCAGTGATTTGAGGTGGTTTAAAGACCATTAAGCTGAAGTTGGCAAATGATCTTCTATAAACACATTTGCAGTAACGATTCAGAGGAGGACAACCACACTGAGCTGTGGTGTCTGTCCACATCTGTTATTTATGAGAGCTGTCCAGACAGGACTGAGGACAGACTTTCAAATGTTTTGGCAGATAGAAAGTTCAACTCAGCTGACTTGTTTATCGGCTGACAGATTTTTTTTTACCTTCCTTTTAGCCAGTTAGCGAGATTTTTAAGTGTGTTTTTAGAAATAAAAAGAAGAGATCATAATTCATGTAACACCCATCACATGTTAGAGCAAGCGTTAAAGAATTATGGACAAAGCCAAGGGTAATGTGTGATTACGGGCTTTGCATTGATTATTTGCTATAAGACTGTAAGTCTTATAGACTATAAGTCCCCAACAACCGATCCTAAACGTTTTGTATTTGATAACATTTGGATACTTGGATACTTGTTTAGCTAGCCACCAAAGTTGCATTTTGTCCTGTTTTCGTTTTAAACAGAATGCTTTCAACTGGGAGATGTAACATGGGAACACAGGAGGATGTAAATTAGTAGTAATGATCACTTTATGTGTGAAGATTTGCTAAACTAAAGTTTAGTTTAAGCTGTTTTCCTTTCTTCTGTCCCTTCCCTTCCTTCTCCACTCTCCTTCTGTCTCTCATTTCCCCTAACTTTACATTTCTCTTTTACTTTAATTCCATCACTTGCCTTTCCTTTCTTGCCTCTCTCAACACTACTTCACTCGTTTCCCATCCACCTCTCCCTCCCTTAATCACAGAGTGTGAGGGAATTGATAACCGTCTATTACCATATGTTGCTCCATGATTAATGTTCTCCAGTCTTTCTCATTGTTTCTCATTCATAGCTCATGTCATGGCCCATAAACTAATACCTAAAAGAGATCTGCCAGATGATTTCCACTCTAAAAAAAGAGGGCAAGAGAAAGAGACACTCATAGGGAAAGATACTGATACTTATGTCTAGTAAAGGGCATGAGGAGAGAGGCTGTTAGCAGCACTGTAGGAAAGTCAAAGATGAAACAAGGGGAAAAGAAAGAGTTCTTCGTGCTTTGGCACTGATTGAAATATTTAGTTCCATTTTGTCTGGCAGAGCAGGTGTCAGCGTTATGCCAAATGGAGTTATTAAGGGCATAAATCTGAGGGAAGAGCTGATTTGTCGCAACCATCATGGGATATTTATTAGGTACCACCATTCTGTTATGAATCTATTGATAACATGTGACAAGTATTGTGATATGGGGATGAGGCGGACACTTCCATCAAGGAGCACATGGTAAGGTCCCATTGAGCTGCCAACATGAGTATGAAGTAACATTTTATGTAATTAAATATTTGTTGTTCATTTTTATTTTTCCACCCTATACGGAGCAATTCACACAAACATTTAAATACATTCCCATACATAAATTTAATTTGACATTGGACAAGTTTCTGTTTCTGACAATTGCTTTACTTAGGTATGTGTCTTGCTGTCAAAAATACCAAACTCAAGATGAAAGAAGTTTTTTTTTCTATCAACCTTGTTGATTTTGTATATAAAACATAAGAAAGTGTAACACATTGCGGGTAAAATACAAGTCTTTATCAGATCCTGATGTCTAAAGTCACTATTTCTTTCTCAGGCAAGCTCAACACAGAAAGTAATTCCTTTATCATTTAAAATTCTGCATATACTAAAGAACTGTAAACTAGAGCGAAAAGCCCTCAGATGTATTCGTGTGTGCATATGTACTGAATGTGTGAGGCAGCTAAGGGAGAGTGTATTTTAGCTTAACAAACTCTGGCAAGCTCAGATCAGTTTCCAGATGGCACACACTTAAACAAATGAACACACGGACACACACACAAAACAGAGGTTTGAAAAACTGTGGGTCTCGACCCAAATTTGGCAAAGATATAAATAAGCTGGTCTATAGTGACTTCTAGGTCTCACACCTCCTCTGGTTCTGAAAAATTTTTCTAGTCCCCTCACGCAGAAAGTATTGATGAAACAAACACATTTCATACACATGCACAGTTCAGCTTCTTGTCTGTTTTAAACTGTATGACCCTTGTAATCTGTTCATTGTTATGGCTGTCTTCTATCCTCGTTATGTCTTCTACCTGCGCACACACACACACACACGCACACATGCACACACGCACACTACACTAAATACAAAGTGACACACTATCACAAGAATGTGAATGCATAATTGATAAGGTCATAAATTTTATGTTTATTCTTGCTGACCACCACACTCTGGAGAGTGAGGTACAACATGCACCTGTACTTGAATTTCGCAGCTAAGGAGATGAGAGAAGGAAAGTTATGACATCTCACTGGAAGCACAAATGATAATTTATTGATTTATTATGAAGCAATATGCAGTATCTCCTAATCTAATGACCACAGTGTAGGCTTGCGTCAGGCGTGGGAGAGATGGCATGGAAATGCAGCAGTTAAAAGCAAATGCCTCCCTCTATACGATTTCATATGTTTTTCCGGTGCTATAATACAGTTTGGTCAATACTTGTGTCAAGATCATCAGAGATTCTGTCATTTAATTGTAATTTTTCTTAGATTGTTGCCAGAAAAAACTTGAGCTTAACTGTCATGAGGCACATAAGAAATGTATGCTTCATTTACCCTCCTTGACCCTTGTAGAATCATCTTGTAATGTAATGATCTTATGGAAAATTCCTTTAGCTGTCCCACAGGAAACACTTAACATTCAGATTGCACCCAGCCATGTCACTGGGAATTAGAGTCCAAAAGAGTCATCTGATAAATGGACTGTACTTGTATAGCTCCTTTCTAGTCTTCTGACTGCTCAAAGCGCTTTTACACTACATATCACATTGACCCCATACACACACATTCATACACTGATGGCAGGAGCTGACTTCCCATCAATACAAAATAAACTAATCTTTCACACACACCGAAGGCACTGCTTCAGGAGGCTGAATTTAGGGTTCAGTATCTTGCTCAAGGATACTTTGACACGTGGCTGGGGGAACCCGGGATCAAACCGCCGACTTTCCGATTGGAGGACGACCCGCTCTTCCACCAAGCCACAGCCGCCCCAGCCCCATTGACTCCTTCTACTGTTGGATTCTTCAATCAAAATCCCCAAAGGGCCCTTTGCAGGCTACAAATAAAGTGATTGTTCACACGTCATTATTTTGTAAACCAGCTGTGCTTCATTGTTTTTTCCTTTCACAAAAGTTTGACTCAAATTTTATTTTGCATAATACTCTGGTTTTAAGTTGAAATGAGCAAGTGATTTTTCCAACTGAGCTCTTTCCTCTGGGTTCCCAGAGGGTTAAACTGAAATTCAATCACTGAAGACAATCTGGGTGTAATTAAGCTACTTCTAATTTAGGAAATGATAATAATATTAGCCTTTACTTACAACGGAACTCAATTAAAAAAAACGAGCCAGCGACATTAGCCAACTATGAGACGCTAAGAGGGGTAGCCAAAGTGGGAGAGAGGAAAAGAGCAGTGAAAGAGTATAACAAAGAAACAAAGTGAGCAGAAAAATGTGCAGCAACCAACTCTAAACAGAAAAACAAGGAGCAGAAGAAAAGAAACGAGAGAAAAGGGAAAATGAGAAGTGTGCATAATAATGTGGACAGCACTCAAGTCTATATTTAAATGGTGCCATTGAGCTGCTTTTTGAAAACAGAAGCAGCTGAGTTGACTGGCTTGTCTGTATGTACCAGTGGAAGGCCATGCATACATTATTCTGGAGTTGAGATAATTTGTCGACAATTAGCCAGAACAGGGTACAGTGAGATGCTGTTTAGCATGTTGGTACAAGTCAGCCACAGCAATAGAGACACAGGGGCTTTGAAACTGACACGAATTCAACATCGCACATACTATGTCATATTTTCTTTTCCCTCATTCATTGTCTTCCTTTTTTTCTGCACTCTTCTTTAAAGCTGAATTAATATTCATGCAGAGGCAAATGATGAATATGGATGTGCAGAC
>CM022485.1:21984865-22013273 GCA_011952105.1 Coreoperca whiteheadi
ATGAATCTGATGTACACCGCAAAGCTGAACAATACAACCACAGTTTAACTGTTGGCCACTCTAGCGCAGTTGGGGATGAAATGCCTTGCTAAAGGGAACCTCAACGGTGGTGATCGGGATGTAAAAGTGCTGCTCTTTCACAGATTGTTCCTGCTGTTACAGGGATAAAAACAGTATCACGAGCCAACCTTGAGGTCACTGCTGGCCCCATTTTTATTTGAGAGACAAAACACTCGTGAATGTGGTTTGGAGTGCTACAGTGCCCTCAGAAATGATTCAACCCTCTTGACTTTTAAAAAGCATTTTGTGGTTGCAGCAGCCTGAATTTAAATTTCATTTGGATTTTGTGGCAAAAACCTAAAATGTCAGGGTGGATTTTTTAAAATTTAACATGAATTTTGTAAGTTGACAGGTATCGCTGGCAAATCTCTTAGATGGACGTTGTATGTGTGCGTCTGTATACACATGTGCTTCCTCTTAAGGCCACCCAAGCACCTGTTCTTGTGCATCTGTCTCTGCATGTGTGTGCGTAATGCAATGCCCCAAGCAAAGCCCCCGCTGGGACATCATGGTCAGACAGACTTATTCAACAACACAAATAAAAATCAATAAACAATCTGAAGTTTTCACCCTAAACACTGCTTCTTTTTTAAGCTCTGTTTTTTCAATGAATATACAACGTGGCCAGGACCTCAGCGGCATAGACAGGTCCTGTCGCTGGGAGAGATTAGATAGTCTCTCTAAAACAAGAAGAAAATTGAGGGAGAAGGAGAAGAGGAGAACAATAAGGAGGTTCTGTAGAGTAGAGCAGTGACACTGTGAGTGAAAACAAATGAATACAGTCTGAAGTTGAAAATAAATATAGAAAAGGATGTTTTGAGGAGGGGTAGAATGATGATTGAGTATTTTGTTGATGCTAAGCAATTTAACATGAGTTGGTCACTGTGATCAATCAGCAGATAAAGGGAGAAATGTGCAGTATGAATTAGAAAGAACACATTTGAAACAATTTAAAACAATCAACTACAGTAACATAAAACAATGAAGTAATACAACATTTTGAAAAATGTAGTATCACCCTAAATGATTTTGCTACTTCACTCATCATTTTTTTGTTTATTTTCCTAAATCAACATTTATTATTTGTATGTGTTGCAATAATGCTTAACAAAAAGATCTGCGAAGCGCAGTCTGTTCACACAGCCAATTTGTGTGCACATCACACACAAACAAAATTATGCCCGAAGCCTATGTGTGCCTGTGTGTGTGTGTGTGTGTGTGTGTGCCTGTGTGTGTGTGTGTGTGAGAGTGTGTTTGGGAAGGGCCACTTTGCCAAGAGCACTAATTAGAGGTCAGTTCAGTTTGGGTAGATTCTGTTCTCACCCTCTGATTCCACTGCCAGGTCACCACTAGGCTCCTACAGTACCCTGTGTGTGTGTGTGTGTGTGTGTGTGTGTGTGTGTGTGTGTGTGTGTGTGTGTGTGTGTGTGCGTGCGCCTCTAAGCCCATATGTGGCACAGAGAGAGAGGTGAGGGCTGGTGGGTCCCGGGGCCAGACCAGGCAGCCAGTCAACCCAGTGAGGAGGACTCCGTCATGGTATGAGGCCGCTGGCTGGCCTGCCTCTCTGGCCTGGATCTATGAATCTGTGTCTGCAGGCCCTACAGGTCGTGGGCCCATATACGTCTGTAAGGCTACTGTCACATCACATAATAGCAGACAATCTTGTATTTTTTCTATATCATGTTCTCTGCAGCTCACTTACTCCCTCTGTCTCTTCCTCTTATTCTCTACAATCTTCGGAGATGATTTGTATAGTTTTTACATTTTGGTGACGCTTATACAGAGCAAAGAACTAAAGCAAATAGCATACAGTATGTGACACATATTTAGATGCTTACAGTATAACAGATACAAAGAGGAGAAATCTGAATAAAAATGGATATTCACATTACCATAAAGTACAAGCCTAATGCAGAAAGCCTAATATTGAATCTCCAAATTAATATAACTCCGCAAAACCAGTAATAGGACTCGTGGACTATTGAACAGTCTATAGTATACAAACAGCTGTGCAAACACCAGCAAACATCACCGACACAGAACGACATTTATTTTTTGAGGGGGAGTAATGAAAGTTTTATTCTGTAAGAAAAAATATCCTTACTGAACGAACAAAACAATTTTAAATGTGTTGATGGATGATCTTCAAGATACAATCCCTACCACGGGATTTCAATAAATATGAAAAGTATGCACAGTTACATAAAACCAGCACTTCTTTTAACATTTGACAAGTCAGGTCAACAAGTGGGGTTGGATACAACCAGACGTCTGATGATGTAAACATAACTGGAGCAGCTATATTAGTCTGTCATTTGCAATGCTAAAATTTTGAGTTGTTTGATCTGTTTGTTTAATGATTTAAAGATGTTTTAAGTCTCATGTCACTACGTGAAAGCCAGCCACCAAACATGGCAAGTGGGACGTAAAAAGAGAAAAGAGCATAGCGGAGCATCTGTGTCTCGCCAAAGGGGGTGTCAGACGTAATGTGTGTGTGTGTGTGTGTGTGTGTGTGTGTGTGAGTGTGTATGTATGTTTCTGAGGTTTATTGAATATTAGCGATAATGGGTATGGACACAAGATTAGAAGAAAAGGGAGATTAGAACAGGCGGGTGAAGTATAGAGTCTTGACACTAGGGGCTAATATTAAATGTATATGTGTGTGTGTGAACATCCCTACAAATATGTTTAACTTGTGCCTCAGCAACCAATACCCTCAATGCCAATTACTGTCTCTGAAATCTAATACCATGAGACAGGCTAAAGTAATCTGGCACCCCCCTCCCAGAACACACACACACACACACACTCACGACCATAAACATTAATGAACACTGAAATGTCTGAACCTTATTCACACAGTTGGACTACACCCACATAGAAAACAATTAGGGTACGATTAGGATTTACCAAATAAAATGTTTACGTTTTCAGCATATTTTTGTTGCTCTGCAAAGTAAATTGACTATTAGGAAATAAACACAGTTGAAATATTTCTGGATTCCCTGTAAAGATGATGGCAGTAATGTTCAACTGAAAGGCCAATATGATCAGCTAAGTGAAGTATTTTTTGTGTAGGCTGGTTAACGTCACAAAAACTTGATAGTTTACTGTGTGTTAGACCAGGGATTCTCAACCTGCTCTACTTCAAGGCCCACCTATTCATAGTGAGCCAGGGCCCATTTACACATAAATTATAATGATAATAATACAGATTTTGGCTAATCAATTCTATTCTAAAAATCTAATATATAATATATAGGTCCTGGCAGTCAAAGAAGTTTGCCGCAAATGTGCCTGTTAAAATGACTAAAACAAAATCTTTTAGAACAACATTTAAAATGAAATTCTATTGGGAAGATGTATTTTTCATATATAAATGGTAATGAATGAACGCAGAATTAAAGTATATATTTGTTGGGCTTTTTGCCTAAAATGGACAGAGACAGCTGAAGATACTGGAAATGGGCGATAGAGAGAGAGGGGGGATGACATGCAGCAAAGGGCCGCAGGTCGGACTCAAACCTTGGCCCGCTGCGGGGAGGACTGTAGCCTCGCACATGTGGCGGGCGCTCTACCGAGTGAGCTAACCGCGCCCCTGAACACAGAATTAAAGCGAAAGAGAATTACGTTTTTGTCGTTTTTAATTACAAATAAATGATGGATTATCCGATGATACACGGACCGAGCTATTACATTTCCAATGAAACATTTTGTTATCTTGAGTGTGAGTAGGATAGTTTTATAATCAGTCATTCACATTGCCAGTTATTTTGAACAGGCGCATTTGTGGAAACCTTCTTTGGCTGCCAGTAACTATTTGGTGCATGGACAGAACAGATCAAGCAGCCGGTACGGCTCGGGCGCTGACATGCGCCACACCACAGCATACTGCTTATCTTACCTGTCAGCAAATTAAGGGTCTCAAATTGATGACGTGAGCAGCCCATTAGCTTCAACTTGAAAACATTTCACTGCCCACTATAGGACGCTCAGGAAAGTACGTAGGTTTAGAAAGTATGTGTTAGACAATGCTGCACTGTTTCCCTGAAGACAAGGAGCAGAGTGAGGAAGGACTTCCTGACTTGCTGTGTGCCAAAGATAGTTGATTGTGAGTCCACATTCTGCCAAAGCAGCCAAAATTAAGTGTCATTCGGTCAATTGTGTCACTTTAAATGAAAAGTTGACATTGTTTGAGATGTCAACTTACATTAACAAAGACAATGCCGTTTTTATGACAACGTGACATTAACCAAGAAAACATAATCTGTCAATGTCTTTGTCGGTCTCAGAGGTTGTGTTTGTCTCGGTCATAGACTGGTCCCAGTGAACACGGCCGGACCATTGGGACCAGTGTATGACTGGAACGAACACAACCCCCTTGACTGACAGTCTTGACAGTGTAATGAAACTTACTGGTAAGACAAGTTCAAATGGTTTCACTTTACTTGATGTCAAGGGAATTATTCATGACATAATTATAATGGTCTCATGACAGTCATTGTCAAAACTATGCACATATGACAGTATGATGTAATGTTAACACATAAAGCTAAATAGTTTCTTTAAGTTTGATAATTAGGCCTGCTATCTGGTTATGTTTTATTGGTTAATGTCAAGTTGTCATAACAAAGACATCTCAAACAACGTCAACTTTCCATTAAAAGTGACATAGCTGACTGAATGACACTTAATGGCAACAGTCATTCTTCATAAAGACTTCTTCATGATCATGGCAGGTGTCATGTCACAGTTATGATGGTGTCATGTCACTCTTGTGCACCCACCTTCAAATGAAGTATTATCTACTTTTCTCTCTATTTTGGGGTTGACTGAAAGCCGCCACCCCCCCCCCCCCCCTCTCTCTCTATCTCTCTGTCTCCCTTTGTCCATCAAAGGAACCTAAGCCTCCTTTAGCCACGCTGGGTCACTGAAGGCTGAAATCTACACCAAACTACCGGATGGACCACAGACACACATCCACAACTTAGAAGACAACAGATACTCACCTCATCTTCTGGCAGGGAGAGACAGACATAGAATAGGAGACAGAGGACAGACTGCCAGAGAGAGAGAGATGGAAAGACATAAAAGAGATAAACACCAAGACTGAGAGAGAAAGAAAAAAAAGTGAAAGCTAAAGGGAGAGCAAGAGGAGGCTGCAGGTTTACGGTCCCAGAATAGACCAGACTGACAGGATTCAACCACAAGACTGGTGCAGGGTTACCATGGCAATTTATGACTGAGTGCAACTGCGATATTAATTGTGTCTCACACACGCACGCGCCACACACTCACACACACGAAGACACAACATACACATGTGAACACTTTAGATATAATCATCCAGATCCACACTCTTAACAACTATGTGTTGACATTGGCATGCTGTGTTAAATAACTACCCTGTAAAGAGTGTGTTTTGGACAATGCATGACGTTTTAATTTTGACTCTGTTAACCACTCTATTAAAGGGCAAATACACCCTCAAATTCTCCCAGAACCCTCCCTCACAGCATATTTAACAGGAGGCATGGCCTCTTGGCTACATAGTGTGTGAAGTGGGCACAGAGGAGGGACTGACTGACCACTGATCAGTGTTGCATGGACAGTGACGTAGATCTAGTAGTCAGAGCTAACCAGCTCTGAGCAGCTACTGTCAGACTCTGCTAGGAAAAGAAGGAGTCCGTTGGAGCTTTGACAGTCACTAGAACCACATTGATGGCCCTTTGTGAGAGTTATTGTGTGGGTACCTGTGTTGTAGTAGAGGCTCGCCCACTATGTGTCTATGTGTGTGTGTGTCTGTGGGGGAGTGTCAATCCATAGCCCTGCTGTTTGCGCAATTAACGTTACTGTTCGTCAGCCCTAAAAATCTTGTTAAGCTCTGAATACAGCACAGTTATCTGCGGGGCCATGTGTTGTGTTTACTGCCATTGCAGAGGAATAAATCTCGTTCATGTACCACAATCGTCTGTCTGCCGGCACTGATCAGGCTTGCTAACGCTGAGAGGCACAATCTGTAACACTGTCAGCCAATGTTCCACGTACAAAATAAACCTCGTAGTCTTGCCTATTATGTCATGTTGGATGGGCGAGATAATTCTTTCAGTCCGAGCAGACACGTTCAGGCTAATTTTGAGCAGAAAAGGCTATTTGTGAACACAATATGTGTATTTTTGGTCAAATCACCTGTCATCATGTGCCAACAATAACCTATGTGATCATGTGGAAACACAAGAGATTGATACACATCAGTGGGTTTCCAATGTGACATGTCAAAGTCCACGCTTTTCTAATTTTTACAGTCACGTCAAAAGCAGAAAATTCTTGGTTTCAATAAACCATTAACCATTTTGTAGGGTCCTTAGTGCTCTTAAAATCTTTGATGAAAAGAAGCCTCTAATTGGAGGGTTAGTGTTAAATCCTTGACTTTAACAGAAATGAGCATCCTCATCACAAATCACCTGTTGTGTCAGGTGTGAAATCAGTATCATCACTGATGATTGCTGCATTGTCCTTGACAAAGTCCAGGGTTAACAGGTACATTTCTTTCTGGATGTTGGTAGACATGTTTATGGTAATAAACTGTTCCCAAAGAACACTCTCTAGCACAATACCTTAAAGGTCCAGTATGTAATATTCAAGAATTCCATTAGTGTATAATCACATGAAAATTGTTGTGTTTTCTTTACCTTAGAATAAGACGATTTTATTTATCTACAGTACAAAGGGAGCGGGGCCCCTTCCATGGAGGTTGACATATTGCGCTGACAAAAACCAAAGCAAGTCCAGGAGGCACAGGTTTTAGGCCCAGTAGAAGTTATACAGATTTTTCCAGTTTGTTTGTTTTTTACTAGTTGTGGCTGCTGAACCCTTGAGCAGCGTTGACAGTGTCATAAAGAGAGGAGATGGTTGGACTTATCATAATGTTTTGCATCCAGGGTTGATTTGGATTTTTTAATCAGTAATGGGCTATAATATATATAAAATGTGTGTGTGTGGGTGTGTGTTTGTGTGTATGTGAGAGAGAGAGAGAGAGAGAGAGAAAGAGACTATGTGACGGATGGGGTGGTGAGGAAACGCAATGACACACTCCAGTGGTCCAGAGAAGGGCAGAAGCGCGGCCTCATTGATAACTGGATAATTATGTACTCTGTCATCATGTTATTGTGTGCGTGCATGTACATTTATTTTGAGTGCATGCTTGGAAACTGTATGTTAGTGTTTCTGTATTGTCATGACACCACTTTTCACATCTATATGGTTCTATATGTACATATTTGTGGCATGTGCTAATTAATAGGTACACTGTATGTATTTGACCTTTGTGTGCTGGCCTGTATGTAGATAGATGTGATTTTGATGTGTATTTGCACACACACACACTCACACACGCACACAAACACACACACACACACACACACACACACACACACACCACACACTCTCATTGAAACATGCTTTTCTACTGCACCTACTGTAGCCTGCATGATTGTGTATGACAACAGTAAAGTGGGACGTTGAATTGCTGTATTATGTTAGTACACCATGTAACATACACACACCAATTCTCTCTGTGACACCCACAAACACATCACTCTTGCATTCGCATTGGGGAGGGGGGCATGACATCAATTTCATTTTAAATGACTGTTGTCATCATCCGTTTTTCATCTCCCCATCATCTCTACCTCCGTTATCTTGCCCATATACCTGGGATACCTACACATTAGGATATATCAAATAAACACACACATATGCACATGAATACATATTATTATTTGCACCGATACTGAAAAAGCTAATGAACAGGAGATGCACACAGACACACACGCAAACACCACAAACCTACACGTATG
This sequence comes from Coreoperca whiteheadi, assembly GCA_011952105.1. Classification (NCBI taxonomy): domain Eukaryota; kingdom Metazoa; phylum Chordata; class Actinopteri; order Centrarchiformes; family Sinipercidae; genus Coreoperca; species Coreoperca whiteheadi. The sequence goes on from CM022485.1 coordinate 21,992,785, forward strand.
CACCAGGCCTCCAGCCTGTCACAGAGTTAAGCCCTCAGCGTGTCCCACACTCCCATTGAGAATGTTTTGGACGTCTGCTGTTATGTGGTTTTCCCAGTGATGTAGGTTTGTGTGCCTTTGTGTCTTATTTGTTCCCTGGGGAGTCGAGGGGGATAGAAGCTGAAGGAGGCCATCCGATTGGGCTGTCACTAATCCCTTAACAACACGGCTGACCGTGATTGGCCATGACCATACAGAAGGGGATGGAGTCAGCAGGTGGTAGGGAGGATGATTGAATGGTAGGCGATATGCAGCAATAGGCAGGTGGAAAGTGAGAGCTGTAAGGGAGGTAAAGTGTCTTTCTGGTTTGAGAGTTGAGGGCTTGAAAATGATCAGATCTGCATCCAACAAATCGCCCTACAGAAACCACTCACAACGTGATCCAAATTGTGATCTATTCAAAGTAATATTTACTAGTTTGGTTTAAAGACATTTTAATGTAGAGTTGGTAAACATTTTAACGTTCGTGAATCGTTCTTACAACATATACAGTATGTTGTGTAAAAGTGTACATGAGTGATAAGATTAAATGCTTGTGGCTTACTGCTGAACCCGGTTTGAGCTCAAATGACTACCCTACGTACTTCTTATTTCATGTGTTTTTATTTAAGGGTCAGTACACGTCAGTCTTTTGAGCTCAAACCGGGGTCAGCAGTAGGCCAGAATCAAAAGGAAACGGAAAACCAAAAACAAACAACATAAAAGGAGGCTGCTCTGCTCCTTGCTCTGCATAGCTGTTTGCATGTGAGGCCTTCACGTGCTAAATGACAATTCACAGGTTTCTGGCAGATTTCTTACTGTTGGTCCAGTATCTGCTGTTGGTATCTTTTGCAACGCATTCAAGGCAAAGTATATACTTTACCTTTCTACGTTTTTATGTACAAAGATTTGAATAAAAGTAAAGATTTTTCCACTGACACAGTATGATTACCTAACCTTGTTTAAGCAAAAAAATTGCATACTGGAAACTATGCATTTTTCCACTGAGGGGTTTCTATACAAAATATCCACCTCACACTGTAGTAAGACTTTAAAGTACTTTTAAGAATAGTAGATAGATTTTTGATAAACTGTTAGCACTTTCACTAAATTTTCATTAAAAATTATGATAATTTTTTTCCTTATTAAAGTTTTATTTAATTCTTTTAATTTTGTTGTTTATTTTAATCTCAGTTATACTCATTTACTTATTTGATTATTTTTTTGAGATGACAGCAATATTGTGCATTCTCCACAGACAGATTCACCGACAACATTATTGAAATTCTACAGCGACCATCCCAGGCGCACCAAAGGCATTAGCATGATCCACCAGGAAGTGCCCTTTCTATCCATTGAGACTCTGTGCATGGGTCACATCACAGATAGAGTTGTGGCTCCATCCATCATGTGGGTTATAGTTAGCCGCCTATGCTAATGTCTGACCCAATGAAAAGTTTACTGAGAGACGGACAAGGACATTGGGGTGGACTCTTGTCATCGCATGCCGTAAACACACCGACACACACACACACACACACACACATTCTCTCTCTCTCTCTCTCTCTCTCTCTCTCTCTCTCTCTTTCTCCCACACACACACGCACATACACACACTCCCCACTTCAGCACTGTGGGGCTGTCATATTTCACAGTACCCGGTAGCGTGGGGTGAGTTATGGCCATGTCACAGTATAGAGGGAGTGTGTGTGTGTGTGGTGTGTGTTTATGTGGTTGCACATTTATGTGTTTACACTGCGTGTGTGTGTGTATCTCAGGTCCACTCCATATACGTTTATTTTTAAAACGCCCCCTCACTCCAAATCAGGGGTGTCCAGAATGCCGCTGCATGTGTAAATGACAAAATGATTTATAGAAATATTCCCAAAATAAAGTCATACGCACCAGGGTGGGAATGGAATACCCCCCAACAGCATGGGCCCTCAATGGGAGACACACAATTAATGCATGTATACACAAATGCAGTGCACAAGTTTATCCACACAAACTCATAGATGCATACTCACAGACATGGTGCGGCCCGTTTAGGGACAGAGAGAACAGCGCTCTGGTAAAACAGCTCTGTAGATTTATGACCTGTAAACTAGGAGATGGACAGATGGATGGATGGAAGGATGGATCAATGGAAGGGCAAAAAAAAAAAAGAAAGGATTAAGACAGAGGGAGAAGGATGGAAGGACAGGAGGACAAACAGATGATGGATGCACAGACGGATAGATGGAGGAAGAAGACAACAGAGAGGACAGAGCTCAGATAAAACTGTTTTAGGGATTTATGGCCTGTAAAGTGGTAGACAGACAGAGGGATGGGTGGAAAGAAGGATTTAAGGAAATGAGGACAAATATTTTAGAAGAGAAGAAGAAAATAAATGGTTGGATGGACAGATGGATTGAAAGTTGGCTAGAACAAAGGGAGGTCAGGGCAGCGATCGGAAGAGAGGAAAGGAAATGAAAAGAGAAGAAGAAAGGAGAAGAAGCGAACAGAAAAGTCCTGAACTCTTTTTCAGACAGTAGTAGGAATATAACAAATCCTGAAGTGGTCTTTGCTTCTTTGTGTGCCATGATTCCTGGAGGAATTGTCAAAGCATGAAATGAGTCTTACGCTGGGAATTGTCTCATTCTGACTGGAAATGGTGTTATCGTTCTGTGCTGGTAATTATGCTCTCAGAGGGAGCTGGCATAGACAGAAAGAGACGGAAAGAGCCGAAGAGAAAGACACACTTTGATCTTTTGTGAACATGATGGGTTGAGCTGAAAGAAATAAAATGTGTCTGTGAATGCGTGCGTGTGTGCATACGTGAGGCTGGTTATTGTACATGCGAGCTGGTTTCAGGGACTAAAGGTTACTGTGATATTAGCTAGTTTGCAATTTCCTGTGATGTTTATTTTTATGTGAAATACTGAGATTATCAGTCATGTACATAGAGGAATATCGTGACAGATGCTCCATACCAATACTTTAGAGGCTTGAAAATTCCACTGGAGTCAATTTTATGAAAAACTTCCTGAGTGAGAAAATCCTGTTCTTGGGACTTTGAAAAAGTAAAACAAGCTGACAAAGTAATTTGAGAATTTCTGACCTGCATCAAACAGAATAACAGATTAATGTTATTAGTTAAATATGACTATCAGCCAGGTAAGGTGTTAATCTATCATCAGATGATGGCAGTGTGCCATTTAATATTTGTTTTGTTAACGTTTTATTTTAGTAAAAATGCTGAACAGAAAAAAATGTTCATCCGTCTGTTTTTTCTTTCAAATTGAGCTTAATTTTTCTGTTTGTCTTATTTCCAATCTTATAATCATTCATCTATTATTTTTTGTATTCTCTTTATCCATTTACCCACCCACTCCCATCCTTCCCTTTTACCCTTCCCCCTAGCTCTGTTCCAGTCTTCCACCCTTCGCTTTACTTTCTCTTTCAGTGCCACATTGCCATGTGTTGTGTGGTGTAAATGGGTTGTGTTAAATGTTGTTCTGTCCCTGGTGAGTGTTAACACTATGGAGAGAGAGGCTGATAATCTTTAAACAGGGCATCTGCTGGCATCTGCTTTATCTTTATTGTTCCCTGGACACCCAGCAGAAAAATATATAGGCGGGGAGACAGACAGACAAGCATGGTAACACATTGTATATGTAGCACATGCAGTCCACAACACAAACACGCATGTTTTCACAGACACACACACACACACACACACACTCACACACACACACACGTAGTCACACCCATTTGCATCATATAAAAAAAGACACAATTGACATGCATGTAAGAGTTTTGATCTAAAGGAAGAAAAAACTGACAGCGCAACATTCTGTGAGTCTGTAGCATGGTTGGTGTAAATGCTTTTTACCAGACAACTTGGAACTCGAAAGTTTCTGACCTCCTGCTAGAAAAAGTACAATGGAACGCCACTGAAAGTTGGAGTTCAATTGTAAACTCTGGGACAAATCCATCTACCCCCACTTCATGAAGAAGCATTTGTCTGATGTCACACAACAATGGCAGCAACCATGGAAGCGCACATTGTAAATGGTGAACCATCAATGAAAAGTATTTAATTAAAATAATATATACTATCATATATATATATGTCTGTCTAAAGTTACTACTTATTCTTAATTTATTTAATTTTACATTTAGTTTGTTTTCAATGCCATGTAATTTATTTCTCCTCTTTTACATTTCAATCAATTGGGGAGAAGGGTAGGATGTATTTAAGATGTAGTAAATGGAATATTTAGATATGTTTTAAGTATATTTTAGTAAGTATAAAAGTATTGTAAAATAAAATGTATAATGGTGTGTGTTACCTCATGTGTTTTTCTTCCTCCTCTGTTTCATTTATATATGCAAGCAGGCTGCACTGCTGAGAATTCAGTTATGCATACACTTGCCAAAGAAACATCAATTTGTCATGGTCATCCACGTTTTTTGTTTGCGTTTGGCTTCGTGAACCTGGAGCGTTGGAGGTTGGAAGTTGGAAATTTCAACTTTCCGACCTCCTAAATCTAATTCAGATTTCAAGTCATTTCAGTATCAAAATGGCAGCTTTAGACTATCAACAAAGACCCTGCTTTAATTCAATCCTGCAGTGTTAACCCTTAGCTTCACACTGTCATTTTAAAATCAAAAGCACCATGGTGAAATGGTTTATACTGTATATTGCAATGAAAAGCTATAACTGTGATTGGTCATACATTCTCATGGCATTTTGGGTGCAAGTATTATTCAAAGCCTGTGAAGTTTGTTATCTTCTTATGTCTTCTTACATCCCTTATCCCACTGAACACAGTGTGGACAGCGGAAAAAAGAAGTCTATGATTTTAACCTAGACGGTCTTAGGTGAGTAGATGTTTTGCAGTTTTGCAGTCGTGAAGCGTGGAAGCAGAACAAAAGTTACATTTGCAGGTTTTGGTCACTAAAGACAACTCTGGAAATGTCAAGAGTCTGTGATCTTAAAACATGTGGTAAGAATATGTACCGAGCATAACTACCACGGTAAGACATAGATCATATAAAGCACAGATGTAGCAAAAGTTGGAGGAATGTAGGGGAAGACTGGAAAAGAGATGAAGAGAGAGAGGGAAGATGATGTGATTGGGTTGCAGCAGGGATGAAGATCACATACAGGGAAGAGAGAGATGAATGGCGGTATAGATGGAGAGGAAAAGGGAGGAGTGACAAAAAGACAAGGGGAAGCTAGGCTTTCCACAGGGGGCCCAAGGGCTGGCAGGCACCTGAGTCACACCTCCACTGTGTGTGTATGTGTGTGTCCTTCTGTCTGATTCTGTGATTAATGAAGACATGTCAGCGTGGTAATCCTCTCTAATAAGCACCAGTGGAGCCGCCCTCAACCATGTGTGTACGTGCGTGTTTCTGTATATGTGAATACTGTATATATGAGTGTATGTGTGTGTGTTAATGTGAAGTTCTCCACCAGGATGGACATCTTTGTGCAGCTTCAACCCTTTGACTAAATGAAATATTTGTCATTGTGCTGCTTGTACTGTATTTATGAGCAGAGAACAACTGTGACAGACAACTCCTGTAATATCCTTACAAGCAGCTTGTGTCTGTGTGTGTGTGTGTGTGTGTGTGTGTGATCTAATGTCATTCTTTATAAGTATGCCCAGATGTTGATACTGGAATGGCTCTTTAATTACCATTCAAACAGCAGGGGCTGTGTGTGTGTGTGTGCGTGTGTGTGTGTGTGTGTGTGTGTGTGTGTCGAAACTACTGTTTAATTACCATTTAAACTGCGAGAGCTGAGTGGATCATTTAAAGACAGAAGAGCTCCAGCCAGCTAAATGAGGAAAACAACACCATTACAGAGGCACACAACACACAACAGACAAACACACACACACACAAACTATTAGTGTGTAATGACTGACACTCCTGTGATGTGAAGCTATTCTTTAATAATAATAAGGACTTGTGTTTATATAGCTGCACTGTAAATAATCTTTCTCTCTTACACAGACACTCAAGCAGAAACACACAAACACACACACGTACACACACACACACACACACAGACACACAGACACAAACACGCACGTACACCCGCACACACACATCCTTAATACACTGTCACATACTAACCACCTTTTTTAAAATTAAAAGTGTGCAGTAAAATGCACACTTTATACATGCATAGAGGCCGCTTGTCTCTGTGCATTTATGCACCCATGTGTGAATGTACTTCAGTCAGTCACCCTGTTAATCAGTCACCCCAACAACAACAACCCATCTAGCCTGCTAGGTTTTTAAATTATACAATTAGTCAGTCAGCCAGTCGAACAGTAAATTATGATCAGCCAGTGCTTTGCTGCCTCACCCTTTAGCTACAGAGTCAACATCACCATCATGATTAAGTGATTAAAACATTCAAATTTTTTTTCTTTTACAGACGTAGGCTGTAGTGTATGGAAGACAGGAATAGGCAGGGTTTGTCATATAGTTAGTCAGGAGTTCGTCATAGAGTTGCATCTCACATGTGTGCAGTGTGACACAGTATTGACTGAGCAGTGTCCGTGCGATGTGTCAGAACTTCACAAACATTAAGAGGCAGAAGTTGGAAATGAAATCGTCAATAAAATCATACAGAACTGTTCACCATATGAGCTTTAAAACAGGATTTTGTTTTTAAGAAATTGTGTGTGATTCCTTAATGGAAATTCACTGTAAATGCTATTATGTTTCAAGGGAAATTATACAACCGGTGACTCTATCAGTGACAAAGAGATGATATTTCATGAATGTGTTCTGACCCTGCATTATACACTGAAACATGCTAAAAAAAATACTATAATAAAAAAGTGAATAAACTCTTTACATTTGGTTCTTTAGTATTTCTTCAGGCAGGTTGATGGCAAATCACCTTTAACTGTTAAAATAAAAATACTATAATGAAAGCTGTATGAGTAATTAATTATACTAAAAGGCCAACTGTGAATGATAATAACAAATAATTTTTACAATGGCGTGGCAGGTACAAATGATGGCACGGATGATTCCTTACACCAAGGTAGTTAAATAATTACTGTGTAACAGTGAGAATGATAAGAGTGATCATATTTGTGACAGACAGGCTGCATCGCACTGAGCGTATTATGATAATGATATTAATGATGGATCTTTGCAAATGTGTGTGTGCATAAGAGTTCAGTGGGAGATGTCTCACCTCACACTGGGTCTCTCAGCCCGATGCCATCTGTTCTGCCAGCACACACACAAATGTATGCAGAAAAGCATACACACACACATTGCACACACTTCCATAATAACCGGGAATAGAAAATGGACACATGAACACTCACATTCAAGAAGATGTTTGTATGCGACGACTAATGCTGACAAAAATAAGCTTCCCGTGCAAGCAGACACACACATAAACACACACACACACAAAGACACACACTCTCACACTCCCGGATGGTTGGTAATCCTGGCTCTACCCAGAATGCTCAGCTCTGAGGGTTCAGCCAAAGGGAAACCAGCGTGTTGTCAGCCTACTGGACATACATGAGATCAGGGACATGTGTGTGTGTGAGTACTGAATGGGTGTGCTGTGTGCTTCATAGTGTCTTTGGTAGATCATCACATCACAACACATGTAAATAAATAAAAATGTCAATGCAAATATGTACAAAAATATTACCTTAAAGGTATTTTTGGTTTATCAAGCTGTGCCACTTTTAAAGCAATGATACAGTATCATATTTTAGATAGATAGATAGATAGATAGATAGATAGATAGATAGATAGATAGATAGATAGATAGATAGATAGATAGATAGATAGATAGATAGATAGATAGATAGATAGATAGATAGATAGATAGATAGATAGATAGATAGATAGATAGATAGATAGATGGATTAAGAGATAGGTAGGTAGATAGGTGCAGAATAGTTAATCTGAAACGTCACATGTTATTTTTTTTATTCCCCCCATCCCTCCTCTGTTTTCTGTCATTCAAATATCATTTACATTTAGTCATTTAGCAGACGCTGTTATCCAAAGCGACTTACATATGAGAACAGGTCAAGTAAAGTGGAAAAGCAATGCAAAAAATATTCTTAAAAGATGATATATCAAAGGCCTTATCTGTCACCATGTTTTCTCACACTGACACACATCCAGGAGTTTGGGTACAAAGTATGTGCCTGGGTATTCTGGCGATGCCTAGACTGCATATGACCAACACGCACAGACACACACACGTGCAATGTGTGCATCCATGTGGCGTTGCCCTGACGGTGTACGAGCAGCATATCTGTCAGTGTGTGACAGGTTGACAGCTCAAGCTCCCAGCACTTTGTCCACTATCATCACGTCAAGAAACACGCACACACAAAAACACACGCACACACTCCCAGTGATAACACCAAAATGGGCCACAATGGCTACTTTAATAGTTTAATACTCACTCCCAGAACTCATATCTGCACATGCACAGAACAAAATATAATAAAAGAATTTTAAGAAAAATTGATTTTAAAAGTGGAAAAAGTCCAAATTGGTTACTTTTTCAATAAATGCATACCCGACTTTAGTGGACAAAAACACTCCCGCTCTTTTTTTTTTTTTTCCTAAGTGAAAAGTATCAGTTATGTGAGAGTTTCCTTGATCAGGAGACAGGTGCCATAAAACCGGAAAATGATGAGTATGAAAGCCTTACAGCTTTTAAGTGCATGCCACACCCTCTCGCTTCCCTATAATTCCCGTCACTCTCCACTCAACACTATCTGTCACAGCAGAAATGCTGTAAATTGCCTTTAGAAAACAACAATAATTCAAATTAATTAATGATATCAGATTGAATTGGATATCAAAAACCAGCAGGCACTTTCATGAGTTTTATACAGATTCTGGTCAATGTCATTCCAAAGTTATCAGCACTTTACTGAGCCTGACTTACAGGCTCATAGCAATGCACAATATGCAGACGCCACATGAGCGCCAGTAGTATTATCTTGCCATAATAGCTGCATTTAATGATACACACACGCGCCTCAAGTCTCCTTTTTATTTCTGTAGATGGAGTTCAGCCCTTACAAAACCAAGCCAGGTCAGACCAGATAATTTGACTCGCTCGCACAATCACGGATCACGGCTTTAGCACATTTCATACAATTAAGGATTGTGGATTTGAAGCAGACTAAACAATGGGCCCAAATTAAATTTTGAGTTTCTCAGTGAAGGACGCTCTGGCTGCTCTGAAAATACAATCAAACAGAATGAGAGTATAGACGCAGTCTCTAACAGGATTGCTGGGCATACCCACTCACAATATGGCATCTTTAGCTCTTTCTTTCTCTGTGATATTCTATTACTGTCACTCGCTCCTCTTCCTCACAGTTAAGGAATCAATGGATATACAGCTGTAGTTAAATTCTACAATTCTTCTATTCTGATGCCTATATTGTGTATCTTAGTGTCAAACAATGTGAAAGACCAGCAGCAATAACACAAAGCAGAATACCACAATTACAGCTTTAGTAACAAGAGACACAGAGAAAGACGGAGACAAATAAAGAAAGAATGAAGCCAAGAAGAATGCAAGAACAAGAAGAATGAGTGAATTGAAATATTTCTTCAAGCATATGGAAATAATTCTTTAGCAGGTCAGCACCCTGTTCTTATCTTTTGGGACATATACAATAAATACAAAGAATCTGGTGTGTAATAAAACACACTAAGAGTAGGGAAGACAGATAAAAAAGCTTTTAGAAGAAAGATATGAAATGAGGGAGACTCAGTTTAAAATAGCAGAAGAAGAGACGAATGCAAAGAATAAAGGAATGAGGACAGAGACAGACATTTAGTGAGGTTACGTGGTGAGTTAGAAGGACATATGGCAACAGCAGCAGGTAGACGGACAGAAAATGCTCATAGCAAATTTTGTTATACTTCAAAACACATATGCATACATGTACACACACAAGGCAAGGAAGAAAATTGGATTTCAAATATTTATGGTTGAACACATGGAAATAAGACATTTCATAGAAAGTTAGGCTTTAAAAGTAAAACAGAGATCGAAAGAGAAGAGACTCAGGGTCAAGGGAGGACAGACAGAGGAAACAAAAGAAAGACACTGACAGAAAGACAAAAGAGAGATTACACAGAGACATGGATTGAAAGCGAAGAAGACAGAGCGGGAGAAAAGAGACATTCAACAAAGTTACAGGAAGACAGGGAATAAAGAGTAGAAGAGGAAGAAAATGAATGAAACAAAAAGAGACACTGGACAGCGCTTCCTCCCAGTAAGTGAAAGACTTCAAACTGCAGTGGATGAGGGAGCTGCACTTTATGGGGCTATTCTCTCTGCATTAGCATTAGCTATAGCTCTCAGACTGACAACCCAGTATTCTGTTCTCAAGGTCAGGAGGGGCACACACTACCACGGGCCACAACTACACACACACACACACACACACACACACGCACACACACACACACACACACACACACACACACACACACACACACACACACACACACACACACACACACACACAGAGTCATAGAATCTATTCAACACACACTCCGGCATTCTTGTGCACAGACAGACCCAAACACACGGGCACACCACAGACACAAATACACACATACTAATACATCAATGAAGAACTTGTCCAAACAGAAGAAAGCAAGCTCTTGCTGGCCTAGACACAAATTAAATATAGGTTACACACAAATTTAAATTTTTCTCTGAATTCATTGTGGAAATTGAAGAGCTAAAGATTGTGGATTAGTAGTAACTTCATAAAGTTACAGGTTATTAAACTGCATCACCACATCAGTACAATATAGCAAATAATAGGTGAAATGTTTGAATTCAATGATCTGGGCAAAACATTTTATGGTTAAGCAGAGGTTTTTGCTCCCTTTTGGTTTGTTATAGATAAATTGTTGGTAATGATTACATTTTGATGGAGGATTTCTATTTCAAGCGGCGCAGCTTTTCCTTCACAGCACTGGTTTAGCGGCCTGCGAGTGGAGTCAGTGATTGAGGTGCACACACAGGGAGAGGTGAGACAAGTTGGGGAAATAATTTCACGTGGCGTGCTCTAAAAAGAGAAAAGTAGACAGAGAAAACAGCTTTCAATCAAGAATGGACAGACTCTTACATGTTCAGTCTTCCCACAGGCAGTTCAAAACCAGTATGTCTCATATGTTCCGAGATTGTGGCAATTATTAAAACAGCAATGTGAAGCTCCTCTACAAGACAAAGCACAGAACATCTTTTGAGCAGGTTAACAAGGGGGACAGATTTTTTTCATTTTGCTAACAAGGGGGATGGTGTCCCCCCTCATCCCCCCTCGCCTACTGCTTGTCGTTGTAGGAAATGCAAAGGTGTTTTCTAAAAACATTAACAATGGCTCAGGTCCCTGTGTCCCACTACATGGAATTCAGCCTTCATTCATTTTATAAAATGTACATTTCAAAATGTATTTTCTTCATGCATTCATTTAGTGGAATGGATCATGTAGACTTGATTTTGAGGAACAATGTCTGTTCAGTCATATTATACCACAGAACTCTTTATGGTAAACAAACTTTCACACACTCACAAATAAAGTATTCACACACCAACACATTACAGTTCCATCCATTCAAGATCTGCGGTGCATTCAAGCAGAAAAAAACAACTAAACATGCAAAACACATGGTCAACATGACTGCTGCAGTGTGTCACTGGCAGCTGACTAGTGCAAGGCTACTGGCTGATCGGCTTGCAGAACCTCAATATTATTCATGTGGGCAGCTTTACCTGTGGTTGGTATGAACTTGGCCCGGCCCGCTGATAATGACGACACTAACTCATCTGTTGGGTGAAAAGTGACGTGAAAAAACCATTGGAGGATGCTTCTCCTGTTGTCATGTAGAATAAGGTTTCAGAGCAGTGCTGTGCCGCCTGTCATCTTCATCAAATATAGGATTTTCATTCCCAGTTTAATTCAATCTGTAATACGCTGTCAGGGTTTGGGGTTTCTTTTACTTGAGTGACTGTGTGAGACCACATTTAATTAGAGATTTCCCATCTCGGAGGTTCATTTCCCTTAAATGGATAACTGGCAATCCTCCTTACTGGTGAATGTATAAAACTTGATGGTAAAGTTGAATATTGTATTTTACTCCAGTCAGCAGTTGACTTTTGGGACACAAAAGGTTTCTGCAAGAGCGCAAACAGACAGAGAGAGAGAGAGAGAAAACAAAGAGGGAGACAGAGCGCAGAAGCAATCTGTGATGTGATTTTTTGATAACCATAATCATAATCTGCCTAGGGCGATCCAATTCCTGAGACAGTTCATGGGGTAGGGAGGGCCATCAGAATTAGAATGAGATGAGCATAAATGGCTATTTATCCCGTGTGTGTGTGTGTGTGTGTGTGTGTGTGGGTTTCGATCTGTCGTGAATGGCTATTTATGTGGATTAACGGATTGGTGAGGCCATCTGAAACACATGAGGCAGAGCTCACAGCATGCCTGAAACACACACACACACACGCAGATACACCTTATCGTAATAGTATGTCTGTATGTTTTTGTGCAGGAAGACTAGTAGTGTGTGTGTGTGCGTGTGTGTGTGTGTGTGTTTGATTCCGAAAGGTATGTGTGATGTGTGTGTTATATGCATAGACAACATTTATCTACCCAGAATGTGCATGAGTGTGTACTTATTCATCTGGCCTACGTGTGTGCACTTGAATGTGTTCTTAAATACGTGTCTGCTTCTCTAAGTGTGTGTGTGTGTGTGTGTGTGTGTGTGTGTGTTAGCGAGTGACTGAGTGTTGAGAGAGTGGTAATTACCATTCAGCAGTAGCTAAAGTGACATGTTTGAGGAAGAGATAAGGGGACATAAATTGGCCTGGTATAAAACGGTGATATTTCCTCTACTGCTTTAGAAAAACCCATTTACTCTGCCTCTTTAGCATGTCAAGACCCCTGTCACTACCCTCTCATCCCCTCGGCCAGAAGGACTCATGCACGCACACACACACACAAACACACACACACACACACACACACACACACACATATATATGCCTCACACAGTCAGCCAGCTCCTTGTGAAAAAGTGCTCATCTGCATTCTGCTATTAACTTGAAGAGACGCACAGAGAGAGACAGAAAGGCAGAGCGTGTGTGTAAATCAGTGTAATGGGGCCAAGACCTCAGTAGCTCTGAAAAGAGAGCAGACATGTGGAGGACAAGACATGATTTTTCCCCCCATTTCATGCAGAGAAGAAGCAATACAGCACATCTGTCACTGACACACAATTGGTCCCAAACCTTAAACCTTAACCACATATTCATTATTGTAATCATGATAACGAAGGCCCCCTAACTCTAACAAAGTACTTATTTTAACCTCCCTAAACGTAACCAAACATAATGTTTTCATATCATAAAACAGATTTATTCTTCAAAAGTGATCTGTAACGGTTATGGAAGGCAGAAAGAAATTATGTCATCCTGCGGATAGGGACACTTCAGGGTGTCATTCTAGAGGGCATTGACAAACAACATATTTTTGTCGTTTAATTTGGAGGACTTGTTGGACCATTCTGTGTGACCAGAGGCACTGAACTTACAGTAATGTAAGCAGTGTGATTTTGATGTATCTACAATGGATCTTGGTGTTTAACTGCTGCATTTGGAACACACATAATCTGACCTGACGTGAATTTAATCAGCTGAAAGAGAAGGTCGGCAGTCAACAAGACATTGGCGTTGCGAGATAACGGTGAAATATCCCTAAATAACTTATTAAACTATGCGTCACTACATACTCTGTCTTAGTGGCACTATAGCCATTATATAAACGTTTACTGTTCCTGTAGCTCTAGTTAAGTTTACTGGTTGGATGCTGGATAATGAAAGTATTTCTTCACCTTTTTCATCATTATTATGTTGCCATGAATTTCAATCAGGCACTTTGTTTGAACTTGCTGGAATCACCAAATCTGTCCCACCTATGTGTCACATGTGCTGTGAATTGCCTTTAGACCTATCCATGAAAACAAGGTCCTGTATGAGTGCATGCATATATCACAAACTGTGCTGTATTTATATTTGACTACATACACCAACTGTTGAACCAGCTGTTCGCAGTCTGCAGTCACAACATTTCCATTCTTCACTGGTCAATGGAGTGAAATCTTTTCTCCTTGAACAAAGTTATAAAAGACAAAACCTTTCAACAGTGCCACACAGAGAAGATTGTGAATCATTTTTACGTGCCATGTGCTCCAGGTCACAGGTTAGAGCCCTTGGTGTGTTACTAAGCAAACACATACACACACACACACACACTCAAGCCACAGGTGAGAAGAAGGGAGGAGGCGAAGAAAAGGAGCATAGAGGAGGCGAGGTCAGACCTCTCTTTAGCCTCACAGTTGTGGGCGAGATAAGCCTTTTTCCTCACAGGTAAATAAAAGCCACACCCTGAGTGTGTGTGTGCATGTGTGTGTGTGTGTGTGTTAATGCGTGTGAACTTGGCTTCCCCCTCCTGCCACCCCTACACTGCTAACACAACCCCATGCCCAATCTCTGCATTCCTTCTCTTCATGCCCTCTCTCTATCCTCCATCCCATGTCTTATACTGTCCTCTTCCCCTTCTGTGTGTGTGTGTGTGTGTGTGTGTGTGTGTGTGTGTGTGTGTGCGCGCGCATGGATGTACAGTATGTGTGTCCTGGGGAAGCGAAAGGTATATAGGGCAGGATTCAGAGGTAGCTCTCAAAATGTGTCCTTGTCTGGATAAACCGTACACATTTTAGCAACTTTCTGTCTTTTTAATTTCTTCTTCTCGCTCCCTTTCCTGTTCTTCTGGCAAAATGTGCTGATATTCAGCTGATGAGATATAGAATCCTTTTGTTCACCTGTCTCTCCTCTCCTCCTGATAGACTTCTTGCTGACAGACATGTCTATTTTCTTGTTTATTTTCCTCTTCCTCTTACTTCACATCCCTACAGCGCTTGGTATCTTCTTATTTGTTTTCCTTTCTATTCTCCTTTACTTTACTTTTTCTTCTAGTTTACTTTTTTCTACATTATCAAATTAGCATATCTTTCTGTCTTTTTACTGTCCCATTTCTCTTTCTGCTTCTTTTGTATGTTGTCTGTTTTTGTTATCCACCTCATTTTATTTTTTTTGACATAAAGTAAATGGCATCTACATACTAGTGTTTATCATGGCCTAATTTCTTTTTTCTGCGCAAACTTGTACTTGTACACTCCGGCGTACACATTGATGCTGGGAAACACACATACACACTTACACACACACAGACAAACATAGCTCCATGTCAGAGTCGGATCTCTAATCGCAAGGTGTAAAAGGATCCTGTCGGCTTTGGGCCACGGGTGTTACATCTAATATGACCCCCGCACAGAAGCAATTCACAGTCAGGAGACACACTCCACACACTCACACATAGACACTCAAGCAAACACACACTCACAAAACTTTACCCCTCTCTTGGCTAAAGACAAGACCAAAGCACAGAGAAACACATACTAATAAACACACCCTCATACATACTAAAGCAGCCACAAAGTGTGAGTGTGATGTGTTTTGCAAATGAGACAAACCTAAAACTACAGCAGCAATAAAGTAAAGAACAACAACCAGTTGGTTTCCTTGCCTTACATTATACTGTATATTTTTATTTTATATATATCAATTCATTCTTATACACTCAAGTATTACAGTTAAATTAGCAAGTGACAACTGCAAGTAAATCAATGCATGAAAGTAATATGCACTATTACACAGATTTTAGTGGTGTGGGTTCATATCCCATTTTGGTGCTGATATTCTATTATTTTTCTCAGATTTCTGATCATTTTTGTCCATTGCACTGACTTACTTTAAAACTGGATTTAAAAACATTTCACTGCAATTTGAGGCAAGTGAGTTTCCAAAATACAAGGAAAAATAAAAAAGTAATTTACACACATAAAAACAATCTTCAAATACAAACATGACGATGTTAAGGATTAATGGCAGTGGCCAATCCAACACCACAAAGGCACGGTATATCAAACAGTGTCAAAGTGTATGCCTTTATCAATCTATACAGAAGGTAAATGGACCACTTCCTGTACTCTAAGTCTAATGTCTTCTGAAATTAAACCAAACTTTCTTCTATTTGTTTTACAAATAGAGCTTTACTGGACTCATCAACAGCAGAATTTGCTGCTCTTTGGGTCAGGAAATATCTCATATATTATGTAAACTGTATACATTTTCATGCTTGGTTTGATTTATTTAATCTGATACAGTGGTACATTCTAAGATAAATATCCATTTATTGTACAGTTTAAAGAGCAGTTCTAAAGTAAGTGGAAAAGTAATCAGAAAGTGGAGTTGAAATAAGCTGGTATTAAGCAGGTAATCAGTATTCTGCAATGAACTACATCTTCAAAGTAACCTTCCCAAACCTGATTGAGTCAAATGAACAATAAGTGTGTCTGACAATGACAATGATATTATTTTCTTGTTGTTGGTAAACAAGCAGGTCTGGTGGATTAAGACACCAGCCAGTATATTCCTCTGCAGTGACAACACAAAAGCCATGTACCAATTGAAACTGAAGAGGTTTTCCTCCATAAGCGCAGCCTGTGTAATTATTTCAAACACGAGGAAAACCAAATCACTTTACAACGCGGATTTACATATGATTAGCGTCATACAAAGACAGGATTACCACAAGTAGTCGAGAAGAAGCCTTTCCCCTCTCCCTGTTTCATTCTCCTTGTCTTGATTCAAAGAGCCTTGACATAAGTTAACACTGCTCTGTCGCTCACGTTCACCTGAAAGTTACAGCCACATTGACAAAAGCTGACAGTCTTTACCTTTCTACTGAAGCAGACATGATAATAATGACACTAACAACATGTGGAAAGGAGGCAGGAGGCATGGTGAAAAATGACTCAAGCTGAACAGCCATGAGAAAGTTTCTCAATGGAAATCACTCATTCGCATTTTCATGAATCTGTTTTTTCTCTTCTTCTCCCTGTCCATTTAATTTTCTTTCTTTCATTATATGTTCTTAGGTAAAGGGTGTAGTGAACCAAGTTATATTACCTATTACTTCATCTCTTTATGCAGACAGTGAAATTACTGTATAATCATGAGACCGTATTTCTTTGCCTCCTGTCTGCTATAATGGTGACAAAACAATATTTGTTGTTTAATTAACAGTTACATTTTAATAGTAGCCTTTCTCCACTAATCCAATGTCACATATTGATATGACAATAGATTAATATCTTGTAATGTCAATTGCCTCATGTATAATAAAGAGTTGATGTCAAATGTATCATTTTGTTTCTTTTTCTCACCCTTTTCTTTGCTCTGGCACTCTTCAGTGACACATTATGATCTAAAAGCACATCACATGATTTGAAAGATTATCAATTATTTAATGGCATTTTTAGTAGATGGCCTTCTGAGTAAACATTATGCAGTGAAGAGTTGCAGGAAATATGAGCGAGGATAAAAGAGGACAAACTGTCATTCGGTGCTTGGTGAACACAACAAGACACCTTGCCTCTCTAAATTATCATTGATTACCCAAAATGATGCGGAGGAAATTATTGAGTGCATGAAAATGTCACTTAAAAACGTGTATCATCGGCCATTATTCACCCATTATTCATCGATTTGCAGTATTGTATTCAGTTTATTTAACTTGGCAGGGTGTAGGGATGGATGTGGCAGTGGTGTAAGCAGTTACAGTTCTCTGATCATTCAAAATAATTCAAATAACTACTGGCCTAGAGTCAGATATTCATATTTTCTTCCCTGTTATTGACATACCGTAACTCTGTAGTTCATTTTTTATTAAGTTTTAACCGAGTCACACAAAAAACACACAGCGATACAATCAGTCAACAGCACACACCTGCAAAAAACATGTCATGCTGTCACATATTCAGCATCTACTGTAAAACGTGTCGGTTCCCAGTGCAGGTTACATACGAGTGTCAGTAGCTTGAAAACAGACCGAATGAGGCTCTTTCCTGCAGTAGTATTTAGAGAATGATTCTAAATTACTTGTTTAGATGGAGATTTCTTTGGCATTTGAAACAGGCTCATACCGCTGTGATTTTTTGTTTCTCTTTTTTACTGTAGAGAGAACCTCGTGCACAGAATCACATGCACAGTCCGTAGGAGAGTAATTCACTTGTATAACTGGCTCTAGAAATGACAATTGGTGTGTGTGTGTATGTGTGTGTGTGTGTGTGTGTGTGTGTGTGTGTGTGTGGATCCAGCCAGCTGACTGCAGGCCTAATTGGCAGCTTGTTAAGCAATTTGGATCCTGCAGTGGCTCTATTGATGTTTGGGTGAACACACACACTCACACACATGCACACTCTGAACATCTATTTGGTCAGTTACATTCCTTAACTGGAACTACTTGTTTTGTCTACCTACGGTATATATATATATATATAGACTGAGGCCATATATATATATATATATATATGAGTTTTTTTGCTTGTGCTTGGAATAGACATATTTATGGTGTGATATATATATATATATATATATATATATATTTGTAGTTAGCAGGTAATGCAGTGTTTTTGTGGCACTTCTCATGGAAACTCAAGTTAAACTAATAGAGCACAAGCTTTGGGACATTTATATTTAACTACACATAGATATTACAAGAAAGGAAATAAGTGATTAAAGTCTCCAGCTCATGACTTTGTACCTGCACCATTACAAATATATGGCATGAACCTGGTGAACGGTCTTTTGTGCCACTAGAATGAATTTTGAAATAGCTGCATCTGTAATGAAACTGCATTCTCATCCAGTTCATTTTCTATACTTTGTTCCTCTTGGATATGAGTCCAGCAACTATGTGACAGAGCAGCTGTGACACCATAATGAAGCACAGAGCTCAGAGGAATATGCAAAGGTTTATATATGCCTCCGCAGAGAAGCTAAGATTATTAATACAAAGCTGGAGACAGAAAGACCTGGAATAAAACGGAACCAGGGGGAGAGCCACATCAAAAGACCAGACCAGGAGACAGATGAACTGATGGACGGGCAGACATATTTACATACACAACAATACGTAGTGACAGACCTCTCATCGAGAGACAGTGGTGATAGACAGAGGAAAGCAGGAAGTTAATGAGTAGATTGTGGGCCAATAACATAACCAGTCACCCACAACAACGCACTGCCCGTACTCCTTACCTGTCTGCCTTGCTGCACTGCATTCTGGGAGTGGAAGGGCAGAGCGGAGCGGCGATGGGATTTGAAAGGCGTTCTGCATGGGCGGCTCACTGATTTGCATTCAACAGTGGAGACACACAAACACATACACCAGCGAACACATTCGTAAAGCACATGCACAATGCAAAAAAAAACCCAAAACAAGTTTGTAATCACACACACACACACACACACACACACACACACACACACACACACACACGCACGCAACCATGTATGAGCACACACACTTGGATACTGTGGACTAATTATTAACCCCACTCATATTCAAGTAGTCTTAATGTGTGTGTGTGTGTGAGAGAGATGATTGGAAAGAGGAAGGGGAAAAGAAGAAGGATTAGAGGTTGGAGGGAATAAACTCACCCCTCTCAAAACCTTCTCTCCTTTTTTTTCTCTGGCGTGTTATTTTTCGCTTTACGATTCTGATAATGATGATATTAGAGAGAAGAGGAGGGGGAGGAGGAAGGAGAGGAGAAGATGATGGGCGCCACATGCGATTGTTCGCTGTGTCTTTCCTCTTTTTTTTTTACTGCTACACATCGCGTGTAGAGAAGGAGGAAGAGATAGAGAAAGACAGAGGGGGGGGGGGCTCCTCAATGACTAATTTTCCTTTCTTTTACGGCAGCATAAATTTAACGGGAGGGGGGTTGTGGGGTAGAGTAGAAATCCTTTTAGCGCTCTGATTTATGTACGTCTGATGGGCGAATCATAGATCACCGCCGGAAGATGGCAGACACACTGATGATGATGGGGGCCTTCGACGGGGCCCACTAATGCCCCACCGAACAAAATGTAACCAATCTGTGGGGGCCTTCAAGCATGCAATGGTCCTCTAATAGAAACTATAGCAAACTATACGCCTGTCACCTATGACGGGGGTTGGGGGAGGTGTGTGTGAGCATGTGTGTTGGGGTGGTGTGGAGGGAAGTAGAAAGAGAAAAGAAGGAAAAAGAAGAGGAGTTCTGAAATGACAGAAAGAGAAGTGAACCACAAGAGCATGACGACAGAGATAGACATGGATGATCCAAAACAAAACAGAGCTATAGAGAGGTGGACAGGAAAACAAAGAGTACTAGCTAAGAAAGCTAGAGAGCTAGAGAGGAAGAGAGACAAAGGCGGGAAAGCTATACTGAAGGGGGGGGGGGGGGTTGGGGGGGGGGGGGAGGGGGAG
>CM022485.1:22013298-22117526 GCA_011952105.1 Coreoperca whiteheadi
GAAAAAAAAAAAAAATTGGGAAAGAAAGGAAGCGGCGAGGAGGGAGAGGGACACAAGGGGGGTACACGAGGCTGGGTGGGGGGGGGGGTTTTGGGGTTTGGTTGAAGGGGACTCTAAATGTCAAGTTGAAAAAAAAAACAAAAAAAAACAAAAAAAAGCAACCGAAGGAGTAAACAGCGAAACAATAGACAACAACAAGTAAACGACGCATGAGTGTCCACCTTAAATCACCCAATCACACACACACACACACAAATACGCATACACACACACTCGGGCCTGATGCACAGTGCGGTGCGTGCAGCCCCACCAATCATCTTTATATCAAAACATCATTATGCTGGCTGACAGCAGCTAAGATTCCAGTGAGGCCTCGTTGTCATAAATCGTCAGCTGTTGCAGTGCTGCAAAGAGAGCCTTTTCATTTAGGAATGTCAAAGCTCTCCTGAGCCTCGTAAAGATTGTAGGAGACTCGGGAGATGGGGAAACAGAGGAAGAGATGGCAGAGAGGAGGGGGATGGCATGCCTGGCAGATATGGTAGTAGTCTGAGAGTCAACTGTTTTGACTTTGCGAACATGGATTTAAAAACGCATGATTCAGACTTTGCTTTTGGACTTACTGAAAACTAAGCTGACTTACAGTGCACAATGAATTCTTTGGAAATCAGTGTGAATAAAGTGTAATTAAGAAAAAATTACTTGGGAATGGGGAATCAAAAGTGAAAATGAATGGCTGTTGTTTGCCTTGCAGCCTTTGTCAGAGTTTCTGAAGGCCATGCGCCGAAAGATGCTGTTTTATTATTGAAGTATCTTTGTTCTTTTGCAGAATTGTTGAATTATTAGGCCTAGCGGTGTTGCTCAAGGGATGGCGATGTCAGTCTTTTGGTTGGTCAGTTGGTCCACCACTGTGGTCCAGACTAAAATGTCTCAACAACAATTGATGGATTGCCTTAGATGAAGGAATCCTATTGACAATAGTGATTCCCTGACTTTTCCTCTAATTCCACCATGAGGTTGAAATTTGTGTTTTGAGTGAAATCTCTCAACAACTGTTGATTTGCTGTGAAAACATATGTCCCCCTCAGGATGAATTGAATTAACTTTAGTGATCCCCTGACTTTTCATCTAGCTTCATCATCAGGTGAAAATTTCAATTTATCCACAACTTTGGCTAATTACCAAATACCCTGAAAATCAAATGGCAGCACCAACAGTCTCATCTGTACTTTATGTGTAATATCTTTATGCTTAAACACTTGTAGAGCAGTTAATAAGATGTTAAGTTGCAGAGCTTTTTCCATTAATCCAGACTGTACCTGCTCAGGTACAGTCTCTCTTCTCAGAAAAGAGAGAAACAACAATCAACTATCTAACTGAACTCAAACTAATTTGTTCATGTACTCTCAATTAAGTGTTTAGACCACAATGTCCTCCTTAGGAAAACATACAGTATGTGGAGAACCACTACCAATACAGTCTAATGGAAACCACAATAACATCTCCGCAATCAATCCAATACTTGTGAAGACTACAAATTCATTCTTTTTATGCTGAAGTGAAATAATATTCAGTTTTGGTTGAAGTTATGAAGAAGTGTTCATTAAACTCTATGGTCATTTTTGAAGCTGTAGTTAGTGGACATTATATTGAGAGGTGTTT
This sequence comes from Coreoperca whiteheadi, assembly GCA_011952105.1. Lineage (NCBI taxonomy): Eukaryota > Metazoa > Chordata > Actinopteri > Centrarchiformes > Sinipercidae > Coreoperca > Coreoperca whiteheadi. Next base: position 22,014,958 of record CM022485.1, read on the forward strand.
CTAATATGTAGAGGACATTAAAACATGAATACTTAATTCTTTAAATATTAAGTAAGCATATTGAAGTGGGAAGAAATTGCTTTAGTTCTTTAGCTGTTCATCAAACGTATTCTTAAATAGCCACATATTAAAGCCAACAGTCTGCACTTCACAGTCACTGTGTCATTTCACATCAAAAAGGAGTATGGAGAAAAAAATGTATGTATGTGTGCATTTGTGTGTGTGTGTGTGTGTGTGTGTGTCTGTGACTAATGTACTGGAGAGCTCCTCACTGGTGCTGACGAAAAGACAAGTTTGCGTCGCTGGTGCTAGTGTGTCCCTCCAGGGCTTCCGTCCATCCACTGGCATGGGAGATGAACTGAGACAAGATGTCAGAGCAGGAAATGTCAGACCACTGCCAAACCGTTGTGGTACACACCCCTGACAGGCAGACACACACACACACACACACACACACACACACACACACACACATTATAGGCAAAAGGATAACACATACTCCACGTTTGCACACAAGCATAGTTTTACATCTTGTTCTCTCTCTCTCTCTCTCTTTCTCTCTCACACACAAACACAAGCACAAATGTACAAACCTTTTTTGGGTTTGACATCAAATATTTTGTCCACCAAAGATTTCCTTTAAACACTTTGAGAATTCTAATGCAGATCTTAAAATTAAATATAAATTTCATTTCATGAAAGTATCATTTCATAATTCCATCCATGTGTATTTACTATTGTTCCTAAAAGTTTTGTGCTAAACACCAGTGACAATGAAAATGCAGCCAGAATCAGAATCAGAAAAAAAGAGATTTGCGGGGGAAAATGGAGAGATGCCATGGAGGGATGGGCACAGCAGCAGTTTATGTCCGCTGGCCAGTTCTTATGTTTGTTTTCTTTCGTGGTGTGTACATATTACAGATGTCTTGAGTAATGCCTCCATCTGTAATCTCTCTTCTCTCTGCTCCCTGCTCTCTCTCTCTCTCTTTCTCTCTCTCTGCTATCCTCAGGACTCAGTTTTCCTTAAGTGTGTCAATTTGGGTCTCCTTGCTCAAGTTCAAACATTTAGCCCCCAAACAGCCATTTGTCTCCAACTTAGCAGACAGAGAGACCATAATAGAAGACAATACCTCGAGAAATGAAGAAATGAGAGAGGGAAGAAAAAAGACATCTTGTATGTTTGACGGCACTTTTTGCTGCCTGGTTAGCACACACACACAAACATCACCCCCCGTCTTGTCTGGTTACTGGCTGTGCACTTGCAGTCCCTCTAGGGCGCGTGGGGTCACTCTGTGTGAGTGTGTGTGTATGTGTGTGTCTGCTGGTGGGTGAGGGGAGTTCACCCAATGCCAATCCCCCCTTCAACCATCCACACTCACTCACACACACACACACACACACACACACACGTAGACACCCCTCTCGTCGCAAAGCTACAGATGATGTGCCGTCCAGCTGCATTTCCATCACTGTGACGATGAGTGCTCCTGCCAAACGCCCGGCAACCAGAGTCACATCTGCTCCTGTCTCTGTCACCACGGCAATACTGCCAAAGTCTGCACGACAACCAGCACACGACCAGAGGGCAACAACGGGTGGCACAGAAAGAGAATGAGAGAAAGAGTGAAAGAGAGAAAGAGAGAGAGAGTCAGTTACAGAACAAAATATTGTACAAGCTTAGAGTTCACGTATAGATCTCTTTCTCTTTTGTTTGGATGCAGAAACCTGCTTTTGGTTGACTGCATGGAAAAAGCATCACTAATTATCATAGTGCAGAGCAAGCCCATTAAAACTTACCAAGTATGTTTTGATGGCATCACAAACATGGTGACTCTTAGTGTATGCCTATTGTTATTATTGGGAACTGTCAGAGCAAGTTACACTTAATCATGCAGTATCAAAATTAGATCATATCCGGGACGCTGCCAATGGGTATGAAAACAGAGCTAATGATCGATCCAAAACTATGGAGACTGCGTTCATACATGTTTCTTTAAAGGCATTTAGAATGTCTTTTTACACACACGGCCACAATTGATGATATTTTGTCACATGCTGCATGTGGCCTCATTAAGTCCCAAGCCAATTTTGCTGACTACAACTACTACAACTCTTCAAGCTTACAGTGATTTTCTGTCAGAAAGGGCAATTTATTAAAATAAGAATCCAACAACCACATTTAAAAAAAATACACGCTGTTATCAGACCATAATCCTTTACATTTCAACGTAAATTTCATTCTACATCTACATACCATTCCGATAACTTACCCACGTGGGAACGTCACAGCTTTCCTACACACTATTCTCTGATTTCTGCAGTTCCTTCTGAAAATTCATTCCTCTTCTTACCCCTATATACAGCCTTTACACAACTGCTGTCCTTGTGTTTCTTTTTTAGCTTACATTTTCTCACCATATATTCATAACATTAGTTGCCTCTCTTCCCTTTATTGTATGCTTCCCATTCCTTTATTTGCATCATTTTGTCTCTCCTCCTCTCTCCTCCCTCCCTATCTTCTACAATTCCTATACACCCTTTTGACTGCCTCGCCCCCTCTCCCTCTCTCTCTCACTCGCCTGCCAGGGTGTTTATATTTGCCCGGCCCACGGCAGAGTGCCTAACAAGGTGGAAAGAATTAGGGGTGAAAAGACAGCACTGCTGCCAGCTAGGGTCTCTCGCTCCTTCTCTATCTCTCTCTCTTTCTCTCGCTTTCTGACAGTAGATATATTTCAGCTAATGTACTCCTGACCTCTTCTACTCCAATGGAGTATCAACAAAAACTGTTAGCTACACTCTTAATAACGAGGGCTCTAAAGAACACCCGGAATGGTGTCAGAGCACCTTTTTGAATTGGGATGACAAGTAGAGTCATACCAGCTCAATACAGACTCAGTTTCTCAACCAAAGCCTCTCATTGTTTTGTGTTTGGACTTCTCATTCTCCTCTTCCCTGTGGTTAAAATCTTTGGCTTTTTTAAATTCCTTTAATCTTCCTTTTTCCTTTCTACCTTTCTATGTCTGTCATTTTTCAGCCATTTTTATTTTGTTTGTTTCCTTTTTCCTGTCTTAGTTTTGAATAATTATTTTACTTCTACCAGCAAATCCCAATGACAAAATGTAAAAATTGTATTAATACTCCAAAGACCAGGGGCTGGAAAAGGCATGGGAAAAAAAAAACCTCTTCCCATCCCCCACGCTGTCTTGGTGAGTTCAATTCAGGTGTTTAACCCTACACTTGCCTGGGGTCAAGAGCAGGAAAGTGTGGCCTCTTAACGACTGCAGCGAGGGAGTAAAAGAAAAGAGCAGGGGAAACAAGGGAGTAAAATAGTGGTGCGTGTGTGGGGGGCAGAGTTGGTGTGCGTCACCTCTTTGAATGCAGACAGTGTGAAGTCCTGCCCCACTCCTCACCCTTCTCCTCTCTCCTTATCCCCTCTCCCCAAAGTGAGCCGTCGCATATCCACCCGTATTAGATAGTGAATTATACCCTCTCTCTCCCAGAGAGGGAGGGCCGGCTGTGGTGGTGGTGGTGGTGGTGGTGATGGGGGGGGGGGGGCACTACATACTATAGGTAGTTAGTTAAGAGTGAGGAAGGTAAGGAGGAAGGAGGCAGAGAGGAGAGGTCAAGCTGTTTTGGATTTCATAACTGAGGGCCTATGTTTTATAATAAATACATAGAATATCTAGTTAAAGGTCTTCTATTACCCTACTGGGCACTCCAGAGAGTGTGAGCTTTAATTTAGTGTGTACTAGTGAGAGTGAGTGGAATCAGGTGTGTGCAAGCATGGTGGTCTCCTGTGCTCATGTCCCTCTGTTAATACCTTTGCGTGTGTGATTGGTAACACCTGCCCAAAAGCATGGTAAGTGATTAGATGAATCACCTTGAACATGTGCCTTAGCTTTTACATGCATTTTCAAAGTCACAGTATTTCAACACAGGACATACAACATGCAGTACAAATGAAGGCATTAGCAATGGGAAGCGAGCATGTGGGTGGTTCGGCAGCAGTCATTTCAAACAGTCAGTGTATAATGCATTCGACTGTAACTCAGATTCACTATGTGTGAATGGATCACCCTTGACTTAGACACCTTCCTGTTGTACTTTTATTTTATAGTAAATATATGAAAAAAAGAGTCTGCTCAAATGCCACTGATCAGGTGTGATTTCTGGGTGTCATATTACAACAATTATTATTATTATGATAAATTTATTATTACCTTTGATAATACATTTGAAGATCCGTAAAAGAAAATCTTGCCTTAAATAATGAAAATTTGCTATCATTTGCAATTCTGCTGTGGATTTAACAGCTTCTCACAGTTCCTAAACAGAGTCAAGTGGGACTATTGTTTATGCCTTCAAAAGTATAAATCTACTTTTCCAAAACAGGGAAGTTCACAATGAATTAAGACATACTGTGATATGTTGTACAAAAAAGATGATTACAATTAATCCTTTGTATCTGATTTTATTGATTTTCTCTTAGATAAACAACTATGTTGTGCAAGTACAATACATCTTTAAATTTGAAATGAACTTCCACGGTTGAGCAACGGTACATTTCTCCTGAAGAACCTGAACATTTTCAAGATCAAACATGGAAGGCTTAGGCTCAGGGTTGGATGGAATTGCACATACATGCAAATTAAACCGGCATTGCTTCCAGCACACCATGTTTATGCACACCTATAACACTATCATTGTAATGTTGTATGTGTGTTGTAATTATAGAAATAATACAATGTTTCTTTTATAATGTAATTTGTCAAAAATGGTTTCATTATTATTTTCTATTTGTATGCACGTCAAGATTTCATTATTTTATTTAAGTGGGATTAAAACAATTCTGCTGTTATGATTGATGATTAATATAATATAATGTTTGTTTATTTGGTGGTAATTTGTTGTTTTGACTTTGATTTAATTTCTCATATTTAATAAGTACATAATACAAATATGAACTAAAGCTACGATTATACCAGCAGTGTGCCCCTTAAACAAACCTGGGACTTTTTTTTGAGGCAGTGTATTACCGATTTATATTTCTAACAATTTCATTCAAACCTCTACATTTATTATACTACTCAGATGGCAGCTGTGACAGAGGGAACAACAACTCGACTTTAACTCAAGTCCTTCTGACTTGAACCAGACTGTGAATGAATGGCTGTCTTTAGTGTAAAAGCTTGTGTTCGCTGTCCATGGTGCTGACAAGGTTGATGAACTGAATAAAGATGAACTGACAGTAAAGTAACTAATTTAACTTAATGATATCAGTGTTATACATAAAGATATATAAAGTTCTAAATATAAGAGAAACAAATGACACAACAAAAGCATATTTGTACATTTAACAAAAACACCCAGCAAAATATTACGCACGGTCAGAGTTTTAGCTCGCTGCAGTGCTGTAATACACAACCTTATTACACTTAAAATAAGTAATAAGAGAAACTTAAATTTGGCTGTTTGTCAAAGCAGTCTTCGCCCTCAAACACAAACTAAGAAATTGACTTGATCTAACAGTTGAGTCTGACAGCTCTTATTCTGCTGCTTAAATAACTGCAGCATCACCAATTCAGGCAGGTGTGTTTTCCCTTCTCTCTGTCTTGTTAATTTAGTCAAACAAGAACATAGTCCCTGGCACGTACACTCGCACACGCACACGTGAAAAAAACAGAAAGCAACAAATACTGATACACACAAACACTCACAGAAACCTGCTGGTCTGTCCCTGATAATGCCCGCTGGATGTTCTCACCTTTCACAGAGTCTGTCCACGGCTCTATTTATAATCCTATCACTAAGAGCACACACACCTTGCACATCTGTGTGTGTGTCTAGGTGCAGGTATGTGTTTGTGTGCGTGCGTGTGCGTGTTGTGGTGGAGATGGATCCAGGGTCCTAGCAGGGTTTGCTTCAGCGTGATAACAGCCTGTGATTTGTATCTGTAGATGAAGCATCGGCATAATAAATGTTCTCTACCTCTCACCTTCCCCCATCTCTCTCTGAGTCTCTCCTTCTTTCTTTCTCTCACGCACACACACTATTTCTCTGTCCGTCTTTCTCTGTCATCCTCTTTGTTATTCTGTCTTTGTTTTTGTTGTCTAAAGTTTCTATTTCTCAGTTGTTTTTGTCTTTGTTTCCTTTATTTCTCGTTTTCTTTTGTGGCATTTTATGCATTCTACTCTCGCTCACTCATGCGTACACTCACAAAAGAGCACACACACACACACACGCAGACAGACGTGTGTGGTGGAGAGTGAAAAGGTGTCAGTACTATTCTCAGGTCAGTTGGGTTTGATCTTTTCCACCTTCTGCTTTCACACATTAACAGACAGCCCCCAGGCTGAAACAGAGAGGGAGAGAGATACACACACACACACACAAACACACACACACACACACAGAGGAAACAGAGACATCACAGTCTGAACGCTGCATTCAGTGATTTCATAATGATGACAGGTGTGTACACACACAACCATGCACAAACACAACAATTATTTAGTCACTCATAAGAAAACTGCAAAAATCTGCTCACTTGTTGCAGTTAATTAGAGTTATTTTCTCATCTTCCAGATCAGTGGATCAGTACTTTTAGTGTTCTGAACTGAACTTTGAGTAAAATGTCACTTCAATTTCGGCTCCAACCTATTACTTTCTATTCTGTCAGTCCAGCTCTCTTTTTAGTCTTGTGGGTGCAATCTTTCAGACTCAACAAAAGGATCCTATACTGCAGTTGATCTATAGTTTTCTGCTGGGCTGTCATAAATTTCTGTCAGTGGTATTAGCTGAGGTTAGGCTCTATTCAATTCTCCTCTCCGCAGTCAGTCCATCTACCTGTTATCCCTTCTAACTCTGTTCTCATCCCCACCTCAGCTCTGCCTAATACGTGCTGCTGTGGAAAAGAGCCTGTTGACAAACTGTTCTCTTTCCTTGCTCTCATCTCCATTACTTTTACTGGCTTCTTTACTTTTATTGTCTGTCTGTCTTCCTTCACCTGTTTTCCACCATCTCTCTCCTCTGCTTGTCTGTCTCATTATCTCAGCTTTACTCTGCTATACACCACATCCTGCTTTCACTGCCTTTTCCTCATTGCTCCTCTTCTGTCTGCTCCCCGCTCTTAACTTCTCTTCCTCTGTTTGTTCAGCGTGTGTGAAGAAGTGTTGGATAAAGCCAGAGTAGATATATTAGGGATATATGGCTAGCTTGAATGTAGTCTAATTCTCCATAATGAACTGCAGCCCAGTCCTCACCTTCATCATCTTTAGATCTCATCTTATGGAAGTGGAAAGAAATCAATTTTCACTCTTATTAAGGGAGGCCTATTCCTGCTTAAGTCTCTGATTTGAGTATGTGCATGCGTGTGGGTTCGTGGCTGGGTGGGGGTGGTTCTTCTCTCTCCCTCTACTCTTTCTCTCACTCTTGGTATCTTTCTTTCTCTCTGTCTATCCCTAATGTATGAGTCTCTTCTTTTTCCCTTTGTGTTCATTTTTCATTCGTACTCCTCTCCCTGCGATTATCCCAGTGCATATCAGAGGCTCTTAATGAAGATTCACAACATTTTCCCCTCCCAGCTAATACCTTATCAAAGGAGAAATCTCGTTCCAGAAAATCAATTTTCTTTCAAATTATTAAGTCCTCCTCTACTGCACTTGCATGCATGATTCCTTTGGTTTAGTGCCGCAAAGCAACAGTGAGGGACTTAACCCTGAGAGCCTTGCACACTCCATCCACACACAGGCTGATCTGATATCTCTCATGGCTTAAGAAGATATGAGGGCAAAGGTAAGAGCGGAAAGAGAATCAGAGAAAGGAGAAGAGAAACATTCTGGAGGTAGAGTGAGTTTGTTAGAAACTTTTCCACTTTAAACTACATACATCAGACTTTACTCATACTTTTCTCTTGGCTGTAATTTCATTACAATTTTCACATACGTTTTATTTTTGTTTTGTTTTAATATTCCAATAATTCCAGGTTTTATGCAATTTTGGTTGTGTATTTGTTACATACAGTGGAAAATAACAGGAAATATGAGAAATCTGCAAAATATAACCTGATGCAAAGTTCATAGGCTGAAATTGAATCCATTGCTGTACCTGTGAGTACAGCATGTACAGCAGCTTGCACCACAAGGATGCTTATTCAATGCATAATTTCCTTTTATTCAGGTCATTGCTGCAATAATAGACAATTGAACTTAACAGAAAAGTGAATGAATGACATCTTGCAGAGGTCATAAGCCAGGCACATTACCCATAACAAGCGTAGTGGTGCGGTCCTTAGCCTGCTGAGCCCCCGCAACTTTCCGTGAGTACACTTTGCTGCTGAGTGATACTAGCTGGACATCCCATTCCTCTTTTAATAAGAGCAGAGGATGCAAAAATCAATATACCAAGGTCAAGGTAATGTTACTAATCTCACCAGGAGAAATTTGTACGTCAATATATGTCAGTGAGAGCTTGCAGTATAATTTAAGTAGCTCCGGGTATGGTGATTCTTCCCTGACTGATGCTGTGTTATTCCTTTCAACCTATAACATGCTTTTTTTTTTAACATATGTAATACTTTTACTTACAGAATGCATACACATACTTACACACTATGCATAACAGTGTATATACCACACAAATATGGACTGCAGATATAATATACTTTTCATACTGTTGGTAAGTGATGAAATTTGTATATTCATGTGTTGCCAACATATTATTCATAATTACCCTCATTAAATGCACAACGTACTGTAAACCTGTCACTGTATGGAATATATACTTTAAGGATTAGGTCCAAGTATACATTGGCAGGGCAGTATTACTCTCTCATCATCACAGTCTTATGTGCATTCATTATAAATTAATCCAAAGGATTTACACATTACTGCGAAAATGTTGCCAACTTGAAATGACCTCAACTCTGCTCTGCGCTTTCAGGCCTCGTAAAACCACTTGGTACATAAGGAACATGTGCATTGGAGCATCCAAGGTTCAGGCTCAAGAGTCTGACAGGCTCTGCGGTTGAATCATGACTGATATGATGCTTTAACCACTTTGATACAATACAGTTGTCCTTTATTTATTGTTGCTAAAATGTCTAAACCTAATCAATTTGTTTTGAATTGTCACAGTATAGGTTTTATGGTTTTGTCGGTCTCTTTCTGAGTTTTTAATGGGTGTGTATTGCGTGAGCTAGTTGATGACATCATCACTATGAGACTTGGAAATCTTCTAAAAATGTTCTCTTTAACTTGCTGTTGTGCCCACAATTTTCACAGTTCATGCATCATTTTACGTAAAAAACCTAGGTTCTACACGTGATTTTTGAATCTATCAGACTAATACATTTGGCTTGGTGAGCTTTCAAATGACAAGAGTGACGAATAACTCCTTCATCTGCGTCAACATTGCTGGAAGAAAGTAGAAAGTACCAGTTTTTAAAATTGCTGTAATGCTCAGAATCTCTAAATTTATTAGGACTGTCAATTGATTAAAATATTTAATCACGATTAATCGCATGATTATCGTGAATTAACTCGCAATTAATCGCAACTTAACTGCATATTTGTATGAGTTCTAAATGTATATTAAATTGATATTTTTCAAGCTTTTAATACGCTAATCAACATGGGTATGGACAAATATGCATGCTTTATGCACATGTACGTTTATTGTTAGTGAAACCATCAGAGCATGAAGACTAGACATGTATCAAAGGTCATAGATGTTTTTCAAAGAACTTGTTCATATCTCTTAAGCCTAAGCTTAAAAATTCAGAATAAGCAGGGATTTCTCTCATTTTAAGAATATAAATAAAGGCAGTTTTTACACAGGCAGTTTAGTTCAGAACGGGGCACAGTTCGCATGAAAAATTGGTCATGTGAAAGCTGTTGTGTGGACCAGGGAGCACACCAGGGTACTGAACCCGAGACTACCTGGAGGAGGTGCACTGAGTTCGGTTGCACTCGTACTGTGCCGCGATTCACGTGAACAGTGTGAGAAACACGGACTCGGGAGCGCTCTTGTTCAGAAAAGTACCGCGCATGCAATCTCCTCAGAGTCCCTTTACAAGCATGCCACAAAAAGCCCCTTCATCCAATATACTGACCCGCGTTCTGTTTTCTATCATACCCTATAGATGTTTGTGATTATTAAAGATGCACACAAATGCACCAGGGTTCAACAGAATCGATTTGACCAGTGCTGTGGGGGAATCCGAGAACTATCGCGCTCGGACTTGGACTGCAGCAAACGTGCTCAGTGTAAAAACGCCCTCTTCTTTTATTTCGACGTGGAGTCTAATAAAAGTTAAACAGAAAAAATGCTTATGTAGGCTATTTAACATCACTTGTTTCAGAATCGTAATGTTAATGTTAGCCCTTATCTTTCCCCATTTCTGTTTGCTGCTGCATCCTTTACGTCTGTGGCTGTTCTCGAGTTCTCCAACTAGGCCACGGATCAAACAGAAAATGCACGCTGCCTTAATTGCGTGTTAATAAAATAAGTGCTGTCAAAATGAATTTCCGTTAACGCGTTATTAACGCGTTCATTTTGACAGCCCTAAAATATATCCATACAAATTACACATCTACTTGTTCAGAAATGCCTTCTGGTGCTGATGGTGGTAATCTCACCGATACAACCTATAGTTTATGCTTTTTTGAGTCTTTTTTGAATGAGGTGGCTCGGGCGTCTGTTCCCGATGCCTCCTGGACGCCTCCCTGGGGAGGAGTTCCGGGCATGTCCAACTAGGAGGAGACCTCAGGGAAGAGCTAGGACACGCTGGTGGGACTATGTCTCTCAGCTGACCTGGGAACACCTCGGTATTCTCACGGAAGAGCTGGAGGAAGTGTCTAGGGAGAGGGAAGTCTGGGCGCGACCTGGCCCCGGAGGAAGAAGATGGATGGATGGAGTCTTGTTTGATGGGACGTTTTACACTGCTCTCCCAGTCTGTCAGCAGTGCAGTTTACACAGACACACAGCTGATGTTGATTGGCTGATGTTGATTGGCTTTGATCCTCTCTGTCACGATTGGTGGACTGATGTTGAGCTATTTTGTTATCTCTGCCCTTTTTAACGCTTAATAAATTAAAACTTGGAGATGTTTCAGGTTTAATTCTGAATCATTCTGGTCTGTCTGTCTTTACTACTACTACTACTACTACTACTACAATTACAATTTTACCTCTCACAGTCTGAGGAAAAAACTCAAATGTTTGTAATGCATTTGAACTTCTAGATTTTTCAGGCATTTAATTTCAGACTTCTGCATTTTCAGCATTGCTTTGCAACTATCTCTTCTTCTGTACACTTGTCGGTGGACTACAACTTCTCCATACTTTCAGCTAGAGAGGCCATTCATACAGTATGTCAAAATGTTTAGCTCTTTAAGGACATGTATGCTTCTGTTCCACCTTTTTCTACCTTTTATGCTTTTGACTCTGTGAAAACAACAGTCAGTAGTTTTCACGCCTTGCTTCAGTGGTTGAGATCTGTGATAGACTATAGGAATACGGTCTACGGTGTAGGAATAGGCCCTATGGCAGAGCTGCTGGGTGATAGATAAAGTAGGGCAGGGGTAATGATGAGGCATCATCGATGTAAATGATACTCAGGGAGGCCTGGCGAGAGGTGTGGGGGGGCTGTGAGCAGGTGAAAGAGAGAAATAGAGAGAGATGTGGGCAGCAGAGAGAGACAGCAGCACTCATGAGAGATGGGAGCAGGTGAGAGGGAGGGTGGTAGGAGAGGTGGATGGATGGAGGGAGGGAGAGAGGGAATAGGGATGATGAAGAGGGAGAGAAGAGAGAAACAGAGGTGTTGGGGGTGGTGATGTATGTAGGCCTGTCAGGGAGTGGTCGGGGAAGATGCAGTGTGCTCCTTACACTGGGGAAGCAACACCCCCACCCACTCAACCACAGACACACTCACACACGCACATTTGGCTTCCATCCCACACCCACCTACCCACCACCTTTCCCTAGGTTGGCCTGGATGTAGAGGCTGACTAATAACCTAAAGGTTGTTGGGTTGATCCCCACCACAGACAGGGAGTTTTCTGGCTGTGAGCTGGCAGCTGGAGGATGCTGGTATTATTTCTAAAGTTCTCACTAGCAATGCCCTTGAATAAGACACAGAGTCCCACGTTGCACGGCAGGTGGCCTCCAGCATCCTTGATGAAATGCAAATGTATAGAGGGGCTGCATATGTGATAGGAAAGATGGCAGAAACTGCATTTGTTTGAGTGGAAAGTCATTATTACAAAGGCATTTTGAATGGCCACACATTTTTCAGATCCACATAACTTTATTCTACATTCTAGTCCCAAAAGTACTCAAAATTCATTGTAACTGCCCTCAAGAACTATAATCTGATCTGATGTTCCTATCGGCTGGAAGCTATGCTTGGTCAACATCTTCCAAAACTGTTTTCTAATCTGACTATGGTTTGGTTAGGTTTAGAAACAAAAACGACTTGATTAGAATAGGGACAGGGTGTGGTTAGGTTAAAATAAAATTTCACTGACTGTTGGAAGGAAATCAGAAACCAACAGAGCTCTCTCGTGTTAAATTCTGACATTTTGTGGACACATCCTTTTGCTGAAACTACTGCTGTTTTCCTTAGGAGAACAATCTCAGATAATCTTTTATAACTTGAGGCTTTGTATGATAAAATATATTTCATACTAAACTACAGAGAAACATGGATGAAACCATGACAGAAACGTTTGCATTTGCTGCAATGGTGAAGTCATAAAAAATGGCATTATAACTTCGAATATATCTTTCAACTTCAGTTAGTGTTTCTACATTTGGCGAACTCCCAGAAAACAAACCTGAGCTTGATGCATCCACCTTCGTGCTGTACTTAATGCGTGGGTGGAGAGGACAAAGGTGATAGCAAGACTTTTTTTTCACTTTTCAAAAAAGCATTTTATCTCACATGTCTTTTCACATCACAGACACTTTACGCAATGAAAATATGACTGTTGAGCAACAGCAGAAACAATGACTGAAAAAAAACCTCCTTTCTGATTATACTGCTATTTTTTAAATTTTGGAATTTTTTGATAGTAAACGTTATTGTTGTACATTAATTTTGGAGAGTTGTCTGTAAAAATGAGGAGAAAACGCTACATGGATCCATAAGCCAAATCTGGTTTCAAGTGTAGAGAATGTTAGGTTAGATCTTTCTCTTAAACATTACAAATCCACACCGAAGACCACATACACAGAAGAGTGAGATAATAATACTGTAGGTGCATGGGCCTGCTGTCCATCCTGAATTATATTTTTTTACAGCTTAGTTTATGAAATCCTCATTAAGTTGTATTTTAGTATGTAGGTGCACACTTCTATCTATATGTATGCCCTCAGTTTGCATACAGTACATGTGCCAGGCATACGTAGGTGTGTAGTAGTAGTGAGATGAGAAAAGTGTGTTTCAGAGTGTGTGTGTGTGTGTGTTGGTGTTTCGACTCGGAGAGCAGAGTAATCCATTCTCTCCACAGTGGTATGGAGAGACACTGTTGTCATGGCGTGTTTCACACACACATAAACACAGAGACACACTCAAACACACAAGCGGTTGTCATGCTGTGTTACATGGAGCCGTGATCACATTATCTAGCGCTGGACCCTACACACTCATTCACTTATACAGCATTCTCTCTTGATTTCCTTCACACACACGCGCGCGCACACACACACGCAGACAATATAGGAACCAATGGCTCACCTGATGGGCTAGCTGAGATGCAGGGAGGAGAGCAGCACTCACACACACACATGCACGCACAGTGGTCCTGCTGACAAGCTCTTCCACGCCAGATTAATCTGGTTTACAGTCTTATCTGAGCACAGATAGCACCTCCACAGGCACACACACACAAATATAATATCACAAACCACATTTGGACCCAGGAGGAGCAATGAACTGGAGGCATGCAAACACACACACACACACACACACACACACAGACACACACACACACAGTTAGACACACAGATGCTGGTCACAAGAATACAATTGCCTGTTTACCTGCAGGTGGGCCGGTCAGGAGAAAACAGCCAAACAAAACAAACAATACAAAAAGAGTGAATCAAGAAAAACAGCTGAAAAAAGAGAAATAACTTGTCCATGTGAGCGCTGTGAGCAGGTGGGGGGCAGCAGAAGAAAGTTTGGATTCGACAAACATCACATTAGTCACAGCGAGGAATCTCCAGTCACTCCCCCACCCAGAAAGAAATATAACCAAAAGAATATTGAAGCAGTAATCCTCAAAACTTATTTGTCCTTTCTGCCTCATGAAGGTCAACTTGCACTTTAAAACATTCCTATGCATTTTTCCCTTCTGCCCATTGTATTTTTATTCCTTTTATGTCTTCGCTGCCAGGCTACCGGATTCACAAATTCTGGCTCATTCTGCGCTAAAACGTTGGCTATGACGGCATCATGCATAAACCATCCTAACTGTCATATGAGCACAGGTTAAACAAAAGGGAATATGTGGAAAAATGGGGGGAAAAGTGTAAAAGTGTAAACAATTTTAAGTCGCAAGTAATGTCCATTTACCATGAAATCAATTACATGATGAATTTTGCTTTAAATATGTAAACTAAAGGACTTTTTCTATATTGTAAATATCAAGACAATATAGATGTGGAGGAAAAAAATGTCTTGCACTTAGTCTGTCTCTTTTGGCAACCCTCCCCTTCACCTTCTCCTCCCCCTCCATCCTTCCTCCCCTCTGCTTCCACAGAGGAGACTTATTGATTTGGCGTCTCCTTTCCATGCTCAAGATGAAATAATTAGTGACTGTGCAGGAGAGAAAGAGAGGGGGACATGATTGTGGAAAGCAAGAAAAGAAAAGGAAAAGCGGAGAGAGAAAGAAAAAAGAAAGAAAGATACAGAGGAAAGGGGAAAGGAGGACACAGAAATGAAGATTTCTCTGCTGGGAGAGAAGCAGGCAGCTAGTAGGATTAAGATGATTTCATTAACTATCCTCTGCGACTTCCCCCTTAAACCCCTAGATTACAGACAGACACACACACTTTGCTCCCAGTTAAGTTGTGTGTGCTCACTCCAACACACTAAGGGCAAACGTGTGTCAGCCTGCCAAAAAAATAGACATTAAGCAATATATTTATTTTTGAACACTTAATCACATTCTTCAGATGGATTAATGGAAGTGTATATTCATTCTTTAATTTGTGTCATTTTACATTCTTTTATATCTTACGACAATGATACTGTATTTTATATTTTACACAATGTTCAGTATATTCGTATAGTTTATTGCAATATTCTATGCTGTTGATGACATACAGTATCTAATTCCAATTAGATGTATTTCTTTTTTATGATATGCAAGCAAAAAATGCAAAATTTCATATTTTTAAATGAAACCATGCTAAAGGGCTAAATCCATATGTGAGCTTTTTTGAATATTGTTTATTCATTTATTAATGAAACATAAAAGAGGTAAGAGGCACAGACTGACCATTCAATTAAAACAGTGAGGTAAATCCCAATATGCGCACATGGTTGTGAATAGTTTTGAGAATTTGTATATGTTCATCACACACCTTTCACCATTCCTGTCTCGTCCTTCACCTGGAGCCAGTAACAGACATAGAAACAGCCATAAAGATATATTTATTACAGTAGTGTGAATGTACAACAACAACAGTGTTGTGTATTATTACAGTGACGGCGGGAAACTAAACTCCCCTGTTCACTCCTCACAGAGAAAACTGGATGAGTGTCAATTCCAATTTCTCACCAATTTCTCTCTCTGCCTCAGTCAAAAACTGTGAATGTGAGTAAAGCTGAGTTGATAGGAATAAACAGGAACAAACAAAATAACACCCGTCATCATCAGCGCTGTCTCTACCTTTCTTTCTATATGCCCATCATTCCCACTCTTTTCCATTTACCCGTCTCTCTCTTTTTTCTGCATTTTTATTTCACATATTTTGCCTACCTTTTCTCTCTCCCACCCCCTACATCTCTTGTCCTCTCTTTCTACTGCCGCCTCCTGCGCGTTCACTTGTCCAACCTCTCCCTTGCTTTGTAATGGACAGCTGTCGTTTGTGTGTGTGTTCGTGTGTGTGAGTGTGTGTGTGTGCTGCCTGTCTGTACTGAATGCTGTGAGTGGCCTCTACTGGCTGACTGAAGGGAATTAAAAATGATTCATAGAAACTGAACACCGGACCGCTTAACCACAAACACCCATACACACAGGGCAAAAAAGGCGTAATGCATGGAAGACTGAAATTTAAAATGCAAATACCCTCTTTATGTATGAGATTATGTTGCTTGCTGTGTAGAACAGAAGGCCACAAAGTTATCTTTGTATATGTCTCCTTGTGTATATGGTATACTGAATGTGTGTGTGTGTGTGTTAGTGAGAGAAGTTATGCTCGATACATACAGGGAACAGTAGGCCATAGATTTATTGCTTTCAGGGGAGTAGAAGGCTGCAGGCCCCAGGGGTCTGTCCTCACATCAATATAACAATGACACACATCGACCCAACAACGACCCACTTGCTTCATCACTAGGACAAAGTAGCATCAATAGTTACAGAGAGAGTGTCAGCATGGTGGTTAAGAATAGAATAGAATAGAAGAAAGCCCACAGGGGTTGGAAAGTAGATTACATTTTATGTAAATACAACAAAATTAAAAGATACATAATTTATTATGTCATGTGACAACTTTATTTTAGTGATATTTCATTTAGAAATATATACATGTGATTACATTATGAATGTAGTTTTCCCACTCTAAAATTCCACAAAACAAATACTGTAATAAAACCTACAGTACAGTAAGTGTCCGTAAAAAGCAAACTATAAAACAACTAGATGATTTAATGCATTGAGATATAAAAATGTTTGTTATGATGAACAACTTGTAAAATCTTTCTGGAGACTTTGTGATGCACTTTTTGACGTTGAAATCTTGGATTGCATTACGTTGAAAAGTGTTTGTAATATTTTGTCCACCTCATTTACAAAGGAAAAAAATTACCTTACAATATAACATACTTCAACAACACAAATGTCTGCAGACTTTAATCAACAACTCTCTGACAAACTGAATACAATAAAACTTCACAAAGGTACGATTTATAACAATACAGTAGTCCCATAATACAGTCTGCCTATATTACAGTTGACAATGCCCAGAGTCATATAATCATATTAAATATAATGCTTGAAATGTGGATGTTGTGTCTGTACATAATACATTTTGTCTTCAAATACTCATATAAAAGTAAGCCTTCACTGTGGTGTCCCTGTTGTTACATCTCTTACACCCTTCAGCCTAACAGCACACACACACACACACACACACACCACCCACACTCTTAGTCACATACCAACAGCACAGCTGGCTCAGTGATAAATAGACTTATTCTGGAAAAATCAACATTGGTCAACATTGTAATCACCACCTTTGCTCTTTATAGAATTTCTAGAGGACTGAATGATAAATCTAAAATGGGGACATTTGCACTGTGTGTGTGTGTGTGTGTGTGTGTGTGTGTGCGTGTGTTTGCTATTAAAACTCAAACGATCCCAGCCTTTATCCACTTGGCATGTGTTTTATTATAATCACTGCATGACGGTGAGGTGTCAAACATGCCAGCACACACGCACACACACCAGTTAGCATCAAAGCATTAGGCAGTCAGTACATATCAGAAACACACACACTATCACTGTTAATAATCACAGCAAATTTACAGCAGAAATGTTTCACACACACATACAGACAATGCTTCAATACCCCGATTACAAAGATCAAAAGCAACCAACAAAGGAGGCAAAAGGTCAGGGTCACTGTAAATAAATAAAATGGCCTTAAGTAGAATAGCAGTCTTAAGACAAATAGGGGGGAAAAGGTAGTGAGATAAATGGAGGATGTGTATTTTGCCACTTTAGACCAAATCAAAGTAGGAATTGAAAAAATATTGACTGAGTGATGTGAGGTTCTTGTAGAAGACATGAGTTTTCAAGTAGTTCCACACGTCAGAATAAAATTGCTAATTTTATTTTTTCTTCTTTCTGATGCGTATTTCGATTCTTCAGTTATTACTGAACATTTAAAAATGACATTGGCTGAAATATTAGATAACCTTACAAACAAGAAGCTCCAATTCAATTTAAATTCCAGGAGTAATGAAAGGCTGAAATGAGGAAAATAAACTGGCTTCCATCTCAGAAAGAACAAGTTGTGAAATGAGACCCAAGACCTGTGACACAAAAAAAGGACAAGAAAGAAATAGAAGAGACAATCTCAAATGGAAAAAAGAGAGACAGAGATGAGGGAAAACAAACAAGCAAGTGGAAGGAGAGAGACAATATGCTGTACCACTGAGTGGAGAGACTTTGTTGCCATTGAGTGATGAAAAGTCCATATGTTACCGAGCCATCATAAATTATGTCCCACAACGTATGGTAGAGGGGGCACAGGGTTTGGTGTGTGTATGTGTGTGTGTGTGTGTGTGTGTGTGTGTGTATCATCCAGAAATAGGACACCCACCCAGCTAGTCAGACAGGTAGCCAAGGAAAAAAAATAGCTCTCCTCACTACCAGGACAGACCTGCTGCACCTATATCAGCCACGTCTGATGCTGCCCACACACACAGACACGCACAGACACACACACACACTTACTGTGGAAACACACACTCTGAAACATATATGTGTGTATGCTCACTCTCACGCCAGCAAACACACACTTTAGGGTGAAACTGTAAGATTTCTTTAAACAGAAGAAAGAGCAGAGCCTGCCAGAGAGAGAGAGAGGATTCATTTTCAATATAAATACACACAAACATGTTATTTTAAGCTAAGCATATAAAGAGGATGGTAGAGAAAAGCAAGGGTGAGGTAAGAGAAGGTGGAGGTGGGAAAGATCCATTGTAACTGTGAGTAAAGAAAGAGACAGAAAGAAACAGAAAGCGCAAAGGTGACCTAGAAGGTAAAAAAGCAGAATTATATAAGAATTAATGTGGGGGGAGATAATGGTCAGCAACTACAGCCCATCAGCAAGCCACTGACCATGCCCAGGAGCTGGCAGAATTAGACTGGATGAATAGGGTATCACCAAGTGAATGTAAGTAAATGTGTGAATCAATTTTAATGCACTTAAGTAACAGGGTAACAGTCTGCCTTCCGCAGAAACCTGATCACTAAAACATCATTAAACCTGGTTTCCCCAATTGCATAAAGGTCTTGGCCATGTGTACTGGTAACCAGGTTTCTCATTTTCTTACTACATATACACATGTGCATGACAAAGACTTAAGTCAGGAAAGTATCAATGTGGCAGCAAGTAGTGGGGTGATCAGTAAATGTTGGAAATAAATCCTTGTATTCAAAATAATTCAATTCAAAGTCGAACTGAAACTCACACAAAGTAGCCTCTTTAAGTCTAAATAAGTTGATTTCCACCGCTGAGCATTTGAATCGTCATAAAAATCAGTCACATTCACAATGTGAGGAGAAGCTGTCCTCTTACTGCCCTGACAGAGACACTCACAAATCAGTCTTCTTATATCACTAAAATACTCTATAATTATTAAATGCACTTAAAATTAGTAAGCCATGGTTCATAGGTAAAATCTCCATATTGATATGCTTAAATTTACATTAAATAGATAACTATATTATCTAAACGTGCTCTCCAATTACCTGCACAACCTGATTTCTCTGAATAACCTGGCTTCTTGTGCGCATGTAAGATTACTGTATGTCAAGCAGGGCATTGCTTGATAAGAGCAAAACGCTCACTTGACTTTCGCAGATTGACAAGATAAAGAGAAAAAGTGTGTATACAGGGCTAACAGCACCACAGATCAGTTGAACCCTGCAAAGTGGACTTTTTGAAGATGCACAGCTTCTCCAGTGTATTGTAATCTTCACTCTGATCCAGTAGGACACAGCCAGAGGTGGCTTGTGATCTTGCCCCAGTATATGATCCCAGACCATAGAATGCAGCGCTGTTACCTGACTGTCTGTGTCCCTGCTCTGTTTGCCTGTTTACTAATAAATCATCCCATTACACATCATAAGTAGGCCATCATAATTAATTGGCCAGTCGAGAGAAGCTCTGACAACAAGCCCCCAGCAGTGAACACACATACACCGACACACACACTGTGGGTAGGATCGCACACACAAGCCAGCCATCACTTGTATTATGCAAAAGTATGCAAACTTAGCAGCAAGAAACGGTACATACTTATGCACAGGGACGAGAAGGAAATCATGAATGTGTACACGAACATCATGGCAAACAAAAAGTTTTTGCTATTAGTACCCTTATTCTATTTTCTAAGGATAAACTTCTACAAATAGACTTCTCACACACAATGCGACATAATGTATGGTGGATGTGTTCCTGGTTTTATTCAACATTATTATGTAAAGGGAGAAAGATGTCAAATAACTCAAAAGACCAATCTTAACAGTATCCTTACCACCGCCCCATCTCCCTTCAGCCTATCCACAGTCTGCCATCCACCTTTGTCAACTATTGTTGGTACCACACAAAAGCAAGTTGCATGAAGAGCAATAATGCGTCACATCCTTGCAGTCTATGAGAAGGTCAGGAGGTATTCAGATACATGGAAACACAGAAGGAGAATGAACAATGTCCTGACACACACAATACAGCTCACTGCAGGGGAGCCAGGATGGCCTATTCAATGCATGTGTGTGTGTGTGTGGGTGTGCGTGTGTGTGCATGTGTGTGTGTGTGTCTGTAGGTATGTGCATGCCATGTGTGCACCGCTGGGTGAGAGTGTCTATGTATGTGCGTGTATGCACACGGCTGCTTTGTTTCTTAATGTCTGCGTGCATGCACAAATGTAGCAGCATGTGACCATGACAGCGTCCTATATAACATTAGTGAAAGAGATAGCAAGTGGAAGTGTGTGAGAGTCTCAGTACTAAAAGGAAAAGTGGGAAAGGTGACCCTGGAAGGAAG
This sequence comes from Coreoperca whiteheadi, assembly GCA_011952105.1. Lineage (NCBI taxonomy): Eukaryota > Metazoa > Chordata > Actinopteri > Centrarchiformes > Sinipercidae > Coreoperca > Coreoperca whiteheadi. The sequence goes on from CM022485.1 coordinate 22,035,963, forward strand.
AATGAATGACCTCTGATACCCATCTTTAGATCAGAGAAGAAGAAGACACCTAATTGGGCTTTGAATAATTTAAAGGGACATTCCACACCCCACCTTCTGACACTGAGCTAAAATAAACAAATGTTACTCTTGACTTCAGGTGAATGGCTGATTCAAACAATTTGTTGCTTGTGTATTTTTCAAGTTTTATTATTTTTTAAGTTATTTATCATTTCATTAGTTTTTTCATACATGACAGAGTTTTTATCTAAAGTATAAGATATTCAGCAGGGTAATTTTTTTTTTTTGGCCAACCTGAAGGTCAAGGGCAGAGAGGTGTGTGTGATTCCTCATTCCTGATAAAAGAAAACATAATCTTATGCTCATATGTGGTAGACAAGTAAAGTCTAATTACTGTAATGAACTGGATAGACTATTATCACCTCTGGATCAACATCAAAATCTAACAACAAAACAAAAACTGTGAGAACCACAGAGTGATCTTGGATATGCAGTATGTAGAGTTAAAACAAAATGTATATTGCAACCATACTCGAACCTGCAGTAAGGCACATGAAGAGAACCTTCGACCAAATCAAACCAGAAATTGTGTTCTTTTTTCAGTGACTTAACAGAATCAATTCCTGCACAGCAAACGCTGACATTACTGATGTGCTTCATTTGACATGTCAGACAAAGGAGCAACAAAAGATATGCAAAACAAAATTCTAAGTCAACAAAATCACTCAACCAATCATCAAACTAAACCTACTTACTCACTGTATAAAATGTAGTTCAACCGGGGAGTAGTGCTTCAGAAACAAGGTACTGTAATTAATAGCTATAAATAGCTTTAAATGTATAAATGCAGCTCACCAAAAAGGCATACATTGAATACGATTTAGGCAACAAAATGAAATATGAACACATCATACTATAATACTTATTGAAGAAAAAAGCAAGAGTACACTTTGCATTGAAAATTCAGTCTTATCAGATTTTTTCTGTACGTGTGGCAGTTGACGTAGAGATTTTTTATACCATTTTTATGCCGTGAAACTCACTGCGTTACCTTAGAAGCTCCAAACACACAAAACAGATTTATTGGCCTAAATTGCCGACCCCTGCACCCACATATGTGAGAGAGAGAGAGGAAAGAGAAAGACGGAGGCCAAGGTCAGGTTTAACAGGGTCAAGTTCAGTCCTCTCCCTGATGCATTGCATTATGCAGTCAGCTGACTGAATTAGCATGACAACCCGATTTAGCCACCCTCTTTCCCCCAATTCATCACTATAACAAATGCACACACACAAGCAGATATAGGCTGCTATTTTTAATTGTAATTGTAAGATGGATAGATTGATAGATAGATAGATAGAACAGCACAAAGATGCCTCATGCCCAGAAGTATTTAATCCAATAGACTTTCTGTGTTTGTTGGCAGCTGCTGAAGTTCATAGTCCAGAGAGACAAGAGAGAGAGAGAGGGGGGAGGGAACAAGATGTCCTCTTCATTGATCAGAAATTCAATTCAAAGTCTATAGACAGATATAAATTAGCTTTGCTGCCAGAAGTCAGTATGCCTAGATATATACATAGTGTACATACATACATACACACATACATGTGTACACAAACACGCAGTAGCCCATACACACTTACAAAGGTATGCCTGTATATGTTTAAACAAAGAGACCAGCAGGGCACGACTCAGAAGACACACAAAAAGCATCAAATAAAAAACATCATTAAAATACTTCAAATGCCATACACACACACACACTATCCACAGGTCGACTCTGCTAGAGGTGGAGATATCAGTATCTCCAGAAAGGTAAGTGCAGTATTCTTTTATTTTATTTACTTGACTTTTGACTTTGTGGCACGTGAGTGTTGTAATACTGTCGAGTTACACTGTGGGGGTTTAGACCACCAGTGGTGCTACATAGCAAGTCCCCATTTCGTTTACATCTCCTGCATGAGAGCAAGCGCGTGATACACATTCCTGCCGACGGTTTCTCTCTATTTCACAAATGGTGGTGACAATACAAAGAAGAAGACCGCTAGCGAGTAAACAATGCAGGCTGGTTATGACAGACTTAACAAACAAATGCTGCGTTTCCATCAAACTGTAGAAGCAAACTTTATGCAAACTTTTTAAATGTTACAAGCTTTAGAAATGAAACACAAACTAAATCGTCATCACGTGGCTGAAGCTAATTCATCGCTTTCCTTACTGATCAAAGATATCTGCATGTCAAGTTATTGACACATATAAAGATAAACTAACAGAGACCATAACAGAGGTGCATAGCGGGCAAAAACTACAGAAACAGAGACACAATGTGCACAGTGATCATCCAGCAAGGCAGAGAGAGATAGAGAGAAAAAAGGCTAAGTCTAAATTAAGATGTTGGATGCCGGCTTTCCAATAGGACCTTGACACAGCGGTTGACCTACTCATGACAGGATCCCAGTGCCGCGGATTTGGAATTCTATTAGTATTACCAGTTGTAGGGGAGGGGGAAAATGTCATGCAGTCATCAGGAAGAGGCCAATCCATAGCGTCTATCCATCAGCCAATTACTGGTGCTAAAGTGGAATTAGATAGGTATTGACAATGAGAGGAGGTGGAGGGAGATTAGGGATAGAGATGGAAAGAGTAGAGGAAGGAGGAGGAAGGAGAGGAGATGGTGGGAAGAGGTGAGAGAAGAGAAAAAGGAATGGGAAAGGACAGAAGAGTGGAGTGGAGCAGAAGAATGGCAAGAAAATGAGAGAATAGGGAGAAAAACGTGCAGGAGAAGAGATAACGACTGAAGGAAAGGAAGAGCAGAGTGGGATGTGAGGGACTGTAATCTTGGCTGAAGTAGCGTGACAAGAGAAAAGAAGAGTTAGAAAAAAGTTAGGGGAGTGATTACTGTGTAAAATTAACAGAAATCTCTTCTCACTTCATTATTTCTTTACATGCTGTAACAAGAAATAATAAAATGGAAAAATATATACTATCATCATACTAAAGAATGATGGGACAATGCGTCCTTTAAAATGAGATCAAACAGCAATGATCACCGTTTGTTTTCACCTTGGGTTTCATCAAGTGTGGGTGGGGTCCTTCTAGACTGGCTTTTTGCAACAACAGGGAGTGCTGGTGGTCGATAACCATCACACCTGAAACAGCAGCAAAAACAGCCTCCTGAGTTAACACTTAAAAAGAGGAATAAGGCCTGTGAAAACAAGAAAAAGAAGAGGAAGACAATGTACAAGGAGAGAGAGATGCTGAAAAGAGACACAGAGAAAAGAGTAGGAGGGGGAAAAGAGATGGGAGAGAAAGGGAGCAAAAAGAGAGAGAATATAAACTCAGTGCTATGTAATGAATTTATGCCTGGCTGGCAGATCTTTATAAGTTATTGGAAAAATAGCCGGGGCGGCGTATTGACACTGCTGGGTCTGAGATCAATACATTGAGAATGGGCAATACATTTTAATTTAAAACTGTTCAAACTTTAACAGCAAATCCATGCGGCTCAGCACAGCCTCTTGCCCCATCCGAGCTCACAGATACTTACACATACTCTCACACATACATGTGCATGCACACACACATACATACACACCAACACCTACAAAGAGTTTGGTTGAGAAAGATAGCAACTCAATCTGCTTGATCACAACACACACACACACACAAACACACACACACACACACACACACACACACACACACACACACATATACGTTTAACAAGACCGTGAGACTGGAGAGTAATCATTTTTTCAACTCCTCTCCAGGTCTCTCGAAATTTAACACTCACAGCAGCATACCTAAATTTGAGCTTAACTTTAGCTATCTCAGATTTTCTAAATGCCGTCTAAATGCTAAATTCTCCAAAGTTGATCCCCAGGAGTTATACATGCACAGTGTTGGATGCATGCTTAAAGGATGCTGCAAAGTCAAGAAGTATACTGTAGAAAGTTCTGTGCACAGGCACAGGAAACAACATCATGAAAACAAATGATTATGATGGTACAAGGGGACAAGTCACACAATCCAGTGAAAACTGCGCTCTATCAGCACAATGATTCTGTATTAGGTATCTTGCTCACCATCATTAGGCATTGCCGCCTGCCAGAGTGTCTTACAGCTAAGAGTCACAAAAGTGTGAGTTTTTCAAATTTTCAATTTTCTACACAAAATAGATTTCAACACAGCCAAGGGTAAACAAAAACAAAAAGGGTAAAGTTTAGAATATCACCTCCAAAGAGCAACTGACCAGAATCACGTTGAATCACCACAGAAATCACAGAAAAAAGCAAGTGTAATTTGCACCAGAAGGAGGATAAATGCCACATGAAAGGGTGCTTGAATTACAGACTCTTCAAATGGTCCTCAAATGTGGACAAAGTTCAAAGTTCAGTCAAAGTTTTACTGAGAGTATCAAACATTATCAAGTCAAATCTCAACTTTCCATGTGTCCTGTACTCTGGTTGTGTCAGTGTGAACATGCAAGCATCCATGCTGGTGAGGGTGCATGTGTCTGTGGCTGTCTGTGTCCACGTGTGTACTGTGTGCAAACACTTGCGTTGCATGTATTATGAGTTATTTTTGGATAAACCAATAGGATCTGTAATTAAAGGACCAGTTTCACAGAGGGATGAGTATGAGGGCACTTTCGACATCTGTTTTCATCCTGCTCAATTAGCATAATTAATTAACGTTAATCAATCCAAACAAATTATTTTTTAACACCTAGAATAAATCACAGCACATCTCTCCATTTCTCAGCACTGACTGATCCAGCACTCTGCAAAGCATTCATTGATCACCCAACAAATGAGACAATGCAGGGCGATGAGGCTTATTGTATTGTATTCCTATTGTATTCTGCTGTCTGAGTTCTTACATCATCCATCATTACCCTGCCACAAACAGATAGATTGTGATTAGAACTTGGTAATATAAATATAGAAAAGAAATTTGAAACAGCCGGACAGTGAACAAGGAGGCAAAACTTTGTTTACTTAATATTTTTCATTCCAAGGAACTCCAATATGTTTCTAAGAAAAATCAAAGAACATCAAAATGATAAAGAAAAGTACAGAGACATTGATACGTGCTAACAATCAATTGAAATAACGTGCTGAATTAAAGAAATCCGCAAATCAAACATGCATAAAATGTTCTCAGGCTGCTTTGAAATTATATGAACAATGTGACATCTGACAGAGTATTCCAGCAGCCAGGATCATGATAACTGCACCAACTTTAGATTTACCTACCAGCCAACCAACCAGAAGGCCTGTACTGTGTTGAAGCACAGTTCTGCAGTACTTGTACTTCACTTGAGTATTTCCATTTTATCCTACTTTATACTTGTACTGCACTACAGCAAATTGCAGAGTTAAATATTGTACTTTTGACTTCACTATATTTATATTGACAGATATAGTTACTAGTTATGTTTCATTGCACATACAAAAAATATATGATAAGCTTGTAAAATACAAAACATTGTGAAAGATTAAACAGTGGTTTCCAACATTTTTGGATTGTGACTCCTTCTGAAAAAAGCAGTGTCTACTTAGGGACCCTTGTCACATTGTGTGAGTTGTTAGCAGTTCTACCAAAGAGACATTTCCCATCAAAACTTTTTCGATGGTTTCATTTAACTGTTGAATGCCCAATTAGGTAGCTTCACTACATCACAAAAAGCAAAGATTAGACAAAAGTAAAAAAAATGTAAACAGATTTGTATATGTTTTCTAATCTCCCATTAATCATCTCATGACCCCTCTGATTTATCTGGTGACCCTTTGGAGGGGGTCTGACCCTGGTTGGAAAACACTGGACTAAACCACCGAACTCTAAAGTAGATACAGTAAATGTCATGTATAATTATATATCTGTCAGTTTTCTGCAGAACAAGGACTATTTTTGAGACTTTAAAAGTTTTAAGGATGCCGGACTTTTACTTGTAACAGAGTATTTTTACATTAATGTATTTGTGCTTTCATTTGAGCAAAAGAAAGTACTTCTTCCACCACTTGCACTATGAGGTCAACAGATGATAAAGTCCCGTGTTCCTCTTTTCAAATCCATTGATCTTTGACAGTTACTGAGTCAAGGCTCAGCAAAATTCTATAATAGTATCACCATGATAATTGAGATCAAGTTGGCCTTTAGTTTCTCTCTGCTCTTGTTAATGGATTTCATAATAGATCACTCAGATTAGACAACATGCAGGGCAATGAAGCCTATTGCATTGCAATTCTATTACACTGCTCTGAATCTGGGCCAAGCAGAGTATAAGGGCTCGAAAAGCTGAACTTTAAACTAAATAAATGAAATATCATTTTATAAGTATTACCTGTATTATTTTATTGTTGCTCCTGCCGCTGTCTGTGTTGCATCTGTTGCAACTGCCAAGAGCCCTTACAGAAGGAAAGGGCAATTATCAGTGATTTCTTCTTGTTTATGCCCGTGCTCTAGTGTATGTTATACTGGTATCTATACAATCTGGGCTTAATGTGGTAATGGGACAGGTGTGCAGGGAGGAGCACGGTCAGGCAGTAGCAGGAAACACAAAAGGGGTAACTGGTGGACCAATGAGATATGACAGGGTCCTACAATGAATACAGGGACACGGAAAGGTGTCACCATATTGTTTTGTCAGCTGACTGTCATCAGACAGCAACAATTTGGACAGTGACGTTTTTTTGTAACACTTGCTCAGTCTAGTTGAAATCATACAGAAGTTTGGGATAATTTGCTGTAGCAAGTTTATTTTTTTCTTTAAAACAACAGTCAGCTTCTGATTATGTACTTTAATGGGACTAGGGTAAAACAATGGCATTAACAAGAAAACAGTTCAATATGAAAAGCCCCTAATATGTGCAAAGTGTACATTTTACACCTTATTGACAGACCATAATTACTGAAGCTCAGCAGTATTGTCACTCTAACAGAGGTAAAGACATTGTACAAGTATATGGGCGATGTATACAGAAAATAATGTTGTTTGAAGGTGTAACTTAATGAAAGGTAATATAGATTGGTTTGAGTGACAAGTCAAATATAAGGCAAAGTGCAGATTGTTTTGTGGAATTGCTGTATTATTACACAGCTAGTTCCCTTGTTTTCATTCATTATGTGAAATGGAGTTTGGAAACTTTGGAAATACTTAAAATGGTGAGTAGCCTACTAACACACACACACACACACACACACACACACACAGAGAGAGAGGCGCATAAATAGGTAAGCTCAACACTGCAGTCAGGCGCAGACACCAACCATGGTCACACCTGTAAACATGGCTATGTATGTACACTGAAGGTTTTTTGAAAAGACAAAGGCAGTTTCAAATGGACTTGGGACATATGCACACATAAGCCTACAAACACCTTCACACACACACTCACATAACCCCCTCTAATATTATTATATTGCTGTCAGGTTTTCAGTGGTGTGGGTTAATCAGAAAGGCAAGGGGAAGGGTGCTTTCTACTCACCACACTGCCACATTTATTGATTCCATTTACACACAAGCACACACAAATTGACACCCATTTTCACCACAAGAACAGGCACCCATAACACCCCTTTAACTATTCTATTGGCCCCAAATAGATTTTCCCATTTTACGCTGTAGAGGCAGGGGAAACACTGGAGCAGAACTGAAAGTGATATAAATGTATCAAAAAACAGATGAACAAACATTGGGGGAAGATTTATTACTGGGGATTTTAATAAAAATTGGAGGCGGATGAATTGATTTTGGTTTAAGGGAGGGTGTTATAAGGAACAATTTATCGGGATGGCCCAGGTAAGATGCATTATTTTCCAATTGTTATCAGGCTTCACTGTTTAAGGGGCTGATTTGTGTTGTGTATTGCATTTTATGGGTAAGAAGGAAAGGGGAACTTTCGATGATTTAGGTAGGATGTATTAATCAAAGGCAGCCGGTGTGAACCATAGATCGCCAAGAAAAGGAGGTACAGGTGACAGCTCATTCTGCTAAAGAATGTTTTGGAGCTGCACATCACCGCTTCTCAATTCCCCTTTCTTCTTCTTCTTTGCCCACCTCCCGCTCTCTCTTTCTCTCTCCATCTCACTATCTTCCTCGCCTCATCATCTAAGTCTTTTTCTCTTCCCTTCCTTTCCCGCTATCTTTCTATATCCGTGCCTCTTCTCCACAGTTCGGTGCATGCTTGGTTTTAATTTTATGAGGCTGAGAGTAGCTTTTAACCATCCATGCGGCAAATAAACCGGGGATTAGGAGTATTCAGTGTTTTCCTCCTCCCTAAAAGCCTCATACTTCCTCGGTGCTCAGTGACCTTTGCTGCTGCCTCTGACATGTGAAGAGACAAGCCCATGATCGTCAGGTTTACAGTCACTCTGCTATCAGTTGGTATGGTAATGCCTGTAAATGATGTACTGTTTTCCTTAGTACCAACTGCTTGGTTTCTGCTCTGTCTAGCTCATGGTTTAGCTGTCTTTTTCTTGGTCTCTTGAGGTTTTTTAGGTTTTGCTGTTTTTCTCTCTTTTACTCTCACTGTCGATGCTATATAATAATCTTTCTTTGTGTCTTACTATTGCCATGGGTTGATTTGCATGCCTTTTTTCATTTTGTTTACATATCTGTATACATGTTTTTCATTATCTACTACAGCTGTATGTTGATCTGTCTGTTTTAATTTAACCCTCCTTCATTTACTTAATTTCATCAGCATAATCCACTTATAAGCAATACTACTTTCCACGATGTCCTGGGTACACTTCAATAAAAATAAAGTTGTCCTTGACTACTATGGTGTTCTTTAGGGTCCTCTGTAAATCTAGACACGTTTATTTTTTGCTTTTGACATAATATAAATTTAAATAAATTTTGACAAATATGTTAAGTTGTGAAATAATATGTGAAAAGAAATGAAGGCTACTTTGCAAATTGCAATCATGGCACCTTCAGTGTTGGACACCCCTGCCCTCAATATAAATCTTCTAATCCACCGAGAAAGACACAGGACTACACACACACACACACACACACACACACACACACACACAGACACATGTAATAACAGGCTATAAGGCTATTTGGCCAGGCCAGTCACCTGTGGCCAGGGCTGATTTCTGTTGATTTGAAAGTTAGATTGGTTCTGTGATGAATGAGGCTTTTGTATGTCAGTGGGCAGAGTGAAAGTGTAATGGACTATATAACTATTTTACAGTAATCTGATTACATTATTTTCACTATTAGAGTTTTCTGTAGGTAAGGAAAAGATAGGGATTGCAATTTAAAAGTTGGAGTACAGTATTAAATAGCTAAAGACATTAAAGTAAATGTTCTGGAGGTCAGTTTCTTTTTGTTTCATAACCTTTTTACCTGCAAACAAATTGAAAAAGGTTTATTAAGTAATGATTTGGTTATTATATTGGGAGTAATTCAGTTTACTATCTTTACATTTATACAACATGCTCTGCGAAAACATTTTAGAGTAATAGTCCAATCATGGCAATCGGTTAGTAGTAGATCGGAGTGGAAAAACAAATCTATCAGTGGGAATAATGGCCAAAGGCCAAACCCAGCCACAGTTCTTTGGACACACACAGTGAACCACAAATGCAAGTGTGTTGATGTGTGTTACAATGTGGTCATTGGCAACCAGTAAGTACTTCACATTCAGAAGCATGGCCGGAGTCAAGTAAATACTGTGTAAAAGCAAGCATCATGTGACCACCAAAGTTCACTATACACTGTCTCATAAAAGGATCCAGACTTAAACTGCCAAACAGGATTACTTTGTTTTAAGACTGAGCTATTACCAGGCACACTCACATGGCATCATTCATATGACGCATCCAACAGTCAACATTCCATCAGTTTCATTTTGTTGCTCTTCAGGTTTATCCCTCTGCTTGGTATGAAAATTTGCATTAGCTGCAATAAGGTTTGTGTGCCGGACACTGGCCAACTTTATATGTGGTCATGGCCATGTGGTGCACTACGGCCACACATTGCACAACTGAGACTGTCTTTACCTGAAAATGCTCATACACTACATGCAAACATTTAATGTACACTCCCACATGTGAACACACCCACCCATAGCCACACACACCACAAACAGTTAATGGGATCAGGGGTCTCTGTAGCACATGAATCATGCACAGGGGCCCATAGGGGCCAAAGGTCAAGGTCTTTATGAGGAGCTGAAAGCCCCGTGTTCTGAGACAGAGGAATGTTTGCCCCCTCCTTTTCTCTTTTCTTTCTCTCTCTCTCAGGTCAGATAAGAGCCAAGCATTTACAAGATCATTCAGGAAGAAAAAAGCTCTATCCATCCACAGGGATGATGGTTGTTGTGACAGTGGGGTGTGGTTTTGGTATCAGTCTGGTATTTGAGGCAGTGGCTTGCATTGTGTTACAGTTGCAGCTGCCGTCAGTTGGTAATTAGTGCTCAAGTCTGTTCATCTGTGTCGCAGAGAGGCTGGAAATCTGATTTCCTCTGACCACTCATGTAGTCAGTACACCTTCTGCACCCAGAAACGACTAACTGTTTAATAATCCAATTGGAATGCACACCCCTTGTAAACCCCAAAAGAAAGTGAACCCAGTTGGAGTGGTGGCCAGTTAAGAGAAAAACAGAAAACTGGAGGACTGAAGGAGATGCCTGCATGGTCCTCCCTGTGGAACACAGCGACAGTCTCTGGATAAATAACTTTACCATAAGATGTTTTCTGCAGCCTACGCAGATGATCATCATCATTGTGGCTGACAACTAGGAGCAGGGTCTGCAGATGGCGGCTGTGGTCCTGGATTCCCCAAGGCAGGACTCATGGCCAACCCCTAAAAAGTGTGTAATTGGGTGGGGGGAGATTCGGTGTCTGGGGAACCTCCTGGCCCAAAGGCAGGTGCGCCCCCAGCTAGATAAGTGCATTGCCATTACCACCTGCCTGAGACCCAGACTTAAAACTGATGTGAGGTGGTTAATATGGCTGGCATGGCTTCTGGTTGTTGTACTGGTGCTTCATTCTCAAATTTTTGGTGTTGGCCAGTCCCCTGACTGATCTTGCTTGGAAGGATAGATATAGCCCAGTAGACTGAGCAGTGCCAGCAGGCATTTAAGAAGGTTAAAGTGTCCCACTGCTAACTTCTCTCTCCTGTTTTTTCTATAAACATGTAATGGTAAGAGGGATGGGAGCCTTTTTGTCCCGCTTACTCATTGGAAAACAATAACAAAGCTTTCACCATTCATCTGCTTTAATGTTGAGAGTGATTTGGTATTAGTGGGAGGTAGAAGATAGCTATAGTGAATTTGTAAGTAGGAGTCATGTCTGCACTGAGGTTGTAGCTCCCCTTTCCCTCTTTACATGCATGTTGGCACTACCACGGCTATTTAACTCATGGCACCACAGGTTCTTGGTAAATCAACCACTCAATTCCTTACTCAAGCTTAATAAAAAAAAGAATGATGATTGTCAACAAAAAGGCTTCACCCTGCCGTTGAAGGTAACACAGCTCTTAAAGTTTTTTAGCGATACCCCGTCCTCCATCTATCATGCCTCAGGGAAGGAATTAGATGTATGCTGTATGATAGCAAACATAAACTTTTATACTGCATCAGAATTTCCTCAACCCTGCATCTGTCCAGCATTATACTCTCTAGCCATGGTAGAAATCCTCTACATTTCCCCATATAGTATAATATGCAGTAATTCTACAGGAATTAAAAAAAGCTTCTCCAGAGAGGCTGAGCACAAGTTAGGCAAGCATGAAAAAGGGAACTTTGACAACATATGTAGGTACAGATGTTCACACAAGAAGAGATTCAATTAATCAGTCAGTCACTCCACATGTCACTGCCTCAACCGAACAAGGTCCAACATATCTGAGCCAGAACTATACATTCCTGTGTGTGCATGTATGTGAGTGTATGTGCATGCGTGTGTCCCTGTTTGTGTGTCAGGGCTGATTGCTCTTGACTTCATTAATCTCTGCAGTGTGGTTATGATTAGCTCTCTGAGGCATGCCAGAGGACATCTGACACACACACACACACACACACACACACACACACGCTCACACACTCACTGTCAGGTCTGGCCACCTCTCCAGCCTGTCTCTCTCACGGTCCAACCAATTAGCTGGGAGCAAAGAGAAATAGACTAGCTCCTGTGGTGACAGGACATGCACAGACACACACACACACACACACGCACACACACACATACACACACACACACACACACACACACACACACACACACAGGCATGCTAACGTTTGGTTATACTTCATAAAGAAGCAACATAATGTGTGTGTTCAGATTGTCATAATCGCAGCAAAAACAACTGGGGGCTTTGGAGATATGTGCAAAGTTGGGCACCAGGAATGGCAGAACAAAACAAGATTTGAGCAGTTAATTGATTTCTGTGGCTTGTATTTTTAGAAGGCTGGGTGATCCTACAGTTCCCACATGGAATTTGTAAGGTATTTGGAGATCATGTGATGTGTGCCTAGTCACAAAGGTTGTTGCCATCATGATATATTATGTGTTATTTGTGCTTTAAGGGGCAGATTGATGCAGCATGTCTATTTAAATAAAGAGATTAAGAATGAGATTCAGGAGGGGAGAGAGAGAGAGAAAAACAAAAAAAGTGTGAGGTTAATGTCAAAGAAACAGAGAGAAAGAGAGCGAGACAGTAGACAGTCATGTGCAACAAATAAATAAAGCCCAGGTGGACAAAGATAAAGCTAGTAAGCAATGCAAACCAGAGAGAGCAGGCAAAAGACAGACGCAAATCAGAACAAGAGAGATGAGCGTAATAGCGGTTGGGTAGGGGGAGATGAAAAGAACAAGTGAAGTGTAAGTGGTGAAGTGGTACAGAGAGGGAGAAGATGGAGAATCCTTAGATGCATGCCTACACCCTGCCATGATCAGAGTATGCACTGGATGATTTATTTTCCCTCTCCAATATTGAGTCCCTGGAAAAAAAATCTACATTCCATTAAACTACTGAGGGTTTTATTTTGAAAGGAGAACTTGATTGTGGGTGTGGATGTGTGGGGGCAAAGGAATTGCCATCAGATGTGGCAATCATGCAACTAAAAATGTCTCTCCTTATCTTTACTCTCTTCTTCTCCTCTTTGATTGCTCTTCTTTTCTCTTTCCCCCACTTATATAAAACGTGTAATGAATACAATGCAATATAATTTCAAAAAAAAGATTGCTAAAAAATATGATAAACTTATGAGAACTCTTTGCAGCCACATTTACAGAGCCTTTGTTTCTGACACATACTGCGCCTGTAGTCATGTTATTTAGCAAACTTAAACACAAATGCAGCCTAGAAGCTCAGTTTGTCTTCCATCTGAATAGCACTCTGTATTTTAGGATTGAAGTACACTTTTGCTAATTTCGAGGGAAGAATGTGTAAAAAAGATATAAGTGTGATTAACTGTTGGTTAGTTAGGGTGAATAACAGTGACACAATATGTGAGGGTAGGTTTTGATATTTTGAAAATTCTCCAAAATGCATAAGTTGTGGTTATAAAGAAAAAATAACATCAAACAGTGGATGGAGAGATGTGACTATGTTTTTAAATTAAACTTGAATTGGAGCTGCTGCTGCACTACAGTTACTGTAACTTGTATTAATTTTCTGAAACATTGTTTTAATAAGTCTGACTCAACTTGCAGTTAATACAATTATATCATACGAATTGTATCAGAAGGCTAATAGACATTAAAATAATTAAGTTGCAATCCAACTACAGTACAAGTTTTGTAATGTTAAGATTTCCTTTAGTAATGACTTCTATTTTGGTGTCACTACATTTCGATTTTTTTCAAATCCAATTGAATGTTAGTAATTGTGGCCATGACCGTCTACACAAAAACATGCCACCATATGAATCCGTGGGTGTGTCTGTGTGTCTGTCAACGCAGAAAGCCAAATGACAAATTGTTGAGAAGAAGAATAAGAGGAGTAAAGATGGAACAATAATGCCACATGTGTACTGTAGCCCGCGCGCGCGCGCGTGTGTGTGTGTGTGTGTGTCTGTGTGTGGTGATGAATCTCTCATTGTGACAGTGGGGCCGGCAGCAGCGAATGTCCTTCTGGGTGGGACATACACACACTCACACACGCTGAGACTCGCATACACAGATGGAAACGACCACACTAATGGATCACCCCTGTCTGCACGCAATCCGCCACAAATAATGATGAACCACCCCTGCATTAAACTATTTTACACAATGCTCAATTCATTATCCCCCCCCCCCTCTCTCTCTCTCTGCCTCTGTCTGTGGGTATAGGTGAGCTAATAAAGGTATGATATTTCTCCTCTACCGGCACAATCATAGTTTTTGTCCATTAGAAGGATATTAGGATGGGGAATGAGGAAATGTTGGAGGAAGGGGATGGGATGGAGAGGGGAAAAGAGATGGCTTCAAATTGGTTTAAAAGCATTGCCACTGTAAAAAGTAACAGCAGCCCGAGGTAGGAAATATGAAGGAGCAATTTGCATAGTTTTGCTAAGAAGACCAGGACCAGCCTCGGGCCTTTTCAGGCCCTAGGTGAGCATTCGGTTTGAGGGCCCCCTCTATATGTTCACCAACATTTTAATGTCACACAGATGACATCAGCTCAAACTGTAAGTGCTTTAATCACTTTTTGGAATTAGCCCTGTGTGTGTGACAGGGAATTTTGATTGACTTGAGGACAAGAACTGAGAAAATAAAGCCTGGGATGAAAATACCCTTAATTATCCTTTAAAGAATCAATAAAACTTTATTGAAAACAGTATCAGTAGTTCAACAAACACCAAACTCAGTTTGGAAACAAACTACCCTATTTTGTATTCATTGTTAAAGCTTAAAATGAACGTTAACGTTACTCTGAACATATTTGTTGTATATATTTGGATCTAATGAGACACACATCTTGCCTTCAACTGGAGTGGGCTTTGGGACTGTGACCTTCAAAAAAACTGTCCTATTGAGAGTTTGTGAATCAAGGGAGAATACTTCAAAGTAATGTTATATTTTTTTAATTAAAATTTTCCCACTACTTAAAAATGACAGAACTATCCACAGCCCCAGTAAAAGATATACATTTAGTTATTGGAATAGACATAAAACTGACATACTGTATTGGTATTAAAATGAGAGCCAGTGGATTGAAAAAGACTCAAATATGACAAGAAGACACATACAGGATCTTTTTTGATTTGGGACAAATTCTGTGGAGCTGGAAATTGTTAAATGTTTGCATCAGGTGCCAATAGAATGTGAGATGCCAAAAAAGCTAAAAATAAGCTTTGCGGAACCCACCCTTTTTCCTTGTGTGCTGATGCTCAGAGACAGCCTCGATCAAAATAACATACAGTCATCCATCGTACAGTCATACATCTGAGCTGAACATGTTATTTTGTGCTAGGCTTAAATCTAACTGATTGTCGTAGACAATTTCATTATTAGCCCTTTGTCCTTTGTGATTAACTATATGTTTAATCACAATTCTTCCCTTTATTTTGTCAGTCAGTCATTTTCTACCGCTTGTTCCTGTTAGGGGTCGCGGGTGACTGGAGCCTATCCCAGTGGCTTTGGGCCTTAGCCCTTTGTTTTTTTATTTTAAAATTAATTTCCTTATTTTATTTAAACTTTATAGCGACTAATAGACCAACACATCGTCATAATTAAACATATTACATTGGTTTATTAGTGAAATCTTTCAGGAAATGCAGTCACCCTAATTTCTTTGTTTTACACAAAATCAAGATGTTGTATGTTACCTTAAAAATGTATCAGGCTGTTAAAAGAATATGCCAAAAGAATAATAGAATGATTTGATAACAGCTGACAGAAACCTCCTTTTTTGTCTAAAATATATTTTCCAGCTTCACTTTGCTCAGTGTGGAAGAGAAGAGAAGAAAGAGTCATTATGGATTTCAATTAAGTGATCCCTGGGCAGAGAGGGATGCGTCAGACTGGGGGAATTAATGTGCTGCGGACAGATGTTTAATAATAATGGCCGAACTGGTCCTGCCGAGAAACACACATTCCATCCGCCGCACCCTACTGTGGCTGCAGGAACACACATGCACAGACAGACACAGACACACAGAAACACACACAGACAAGCCCACATACACGGACACTCACATATAATCACTCATACACTGACACACACAATAATGATTCATACACACACACTGTGCAGAGCAATGTGTGACAGTCTCACACACACACACACACACACACACATTCACCCATAGACACTAGTATCACCACTGGCGCGCGTGTGTGTGTGTGTGTGTCTTTATGACCAGTGCTGGCCACAGCGCATATGGCCCTCATTTAGGAACAATGGGCAATGGAGAATGACTGCTTGGATGAGCTTCCTGACTGTGAGAGGTGACTGGAGGCATGTTAAATGACATGCCCCGTATGGAGAGATGGAGCGAGAGACAGAGAGAGAAAGAGAGGGAAAGAGAGGGTGTACATGGGTAATCCTGGATAAGGAATGATTGACTCACTGAGCAACAAAAAATGTTTTGATTTAGAAGGGACGGAGGATGGGGAAAGAAAAAGGAAAGCAGGAAAGTGGAGAGAGCAGGTAAAAGAACAGAAGAAGAGATACACAAGGGGAAGATCCAAAGGGATGAAAGGGGAGGAACTTGATGGAAGAGTAGAGAGACACGGAGAAGATGATGGTCTGGCTGGGTTTAGAAGTGGGTCATTAGACAGTGTGTAAACAGCATGTCTTTTATGAAGTGCTCTCGCTCTCCTTTTTGTGTCGTTCTCTCACAGATACACTCCTGGTGACACCTAATCAGTGTTGTGGCACGACGAATGGCTTCCAGCCGTCCTTACGGTCTTGTCAAAAGCAACACTTCCCTAAAAACCTCTCTGTCTCTCTCACTCACATACGCTGTTCATACCGTCTTGTCACAACAACATTTCTTCGGTAATTACCAGGGTGGCCGCCCTCCTGCCGCCCTCGATGGATGGGCTGAGCCACCATGGGTTCGCCCCTCCAGCCATAACTCTACCTGGGACGTCTCCCTACTGCTCTTCACCACTGTGGTGGACCTCAGACAGCAAATTGGCCTGAGAGAAAGACAGAGAGACAGAAAAAGATACTTAAACAAGCATACTGCCTGGCTCACAGAGACCGAGGAATGCTGGTACACAGACATGAAAGACCATGGAAACGGATACATACACACTCATTCGCTTTCACTATTTGTTGTTTGACTGTCTCTAAGGAGTAATTTAAAATACAGACAGTATTTTCCTCTGACCATTGGACAGACAGACATCTTTTCTCGAACAGGTACACAAGTGCACACACGCACACAGACCCTGCTGAGGTGATCATTTTGACAGCTGAATATGGCTGAAGAGGAGTGACGAGGAGGGGAAATAAGGAGAAATAAACTGATAACTGTATGATGAAGGCTGATAACGTCAGGAAAGCAGGGAAATGGATGGAGGGATAGATGGAAGAAGTGAGGCAGCTGGCAGATCAATACTCAGATCCACAATCTGCATCCAGAGAGCAGGCATTTTATTAATGTGTTTTCTGGGATTTTTTTTTTTCTCTTTTGTGACATTCTTATATTATTTACACTGTATTTTGGCTACAGTCAGGTGCACAGTACAACACTCTGGACTCTGTGTATTCTCTATGGACCTCTCCTTGCATCCATGGCTACTCATTCTAGTATCTTTGCAGGCCCTCCTCATATGAGGCTCTGTATGGAGAGGCGAAGTCCCTCCCCTTCTGGTGGACCACCATGGGACCTCATTTCGGAAAGATTATGTATGGTAGTCAATGGCAAGAGACAAATAATTTTTTGATCCCATTTGAATTTGTGCCAGGAATTACAGATGAGATGTTTCTCAATTTTAAAGATAATTTTTCAAGTCAAGAAAGTCGCAGTTTTTACAAAATAAGGTCCCATGGGAGTAACCGGGAGGGGAGGGACTTCATCTCTCTATATTCAGTCCCCCTTTCCCCTCCAGTCCTATGCCTCTGACTACATTAGCTAAAGTGGAGGAAGAAGCAGAGGAATAAAAAAAGTAAGAACACCAAAGTTTTTCTTGGAGACTAGCAAATGGTAGATAAGGCTCTTTCTACAAATGTTTTCAGTCCATAATAAAAGATTACAATATAGTCTACTGTATGCAGACCCAGTAGAATATCGATTAATATAAACTTTTCATTGCATCAAAATAAAAAATCTAGTAGTTAACTATATATTAGTCTTTGTTTCTTAAACTTAACAAAAATATGTAATGCTATGTCATCTTTTTAGATATCCACTTGCAACAGGATTATCCTTTTAGATAGAAAGTGAGGTCTAAAGGGTAAAAGAGAGGTGCTTTATGTTAAAACACTGGATGGACAGAATGTAACGTTAAAGAATGGTCTAAATAAAACGCTACGTTTATATTTAAAAAACAAGATGAACAAACGAACAAACAAAAAAAGCTGATTTTGCAAGTTAGCACTCTATTAGCTAAGCAGGTGTCTCTAACCTCACAGATAATGTCGATAAATATGGACACTTACATCAACAGAAGGCGGATATTTTTGAAAGTGTCTGTTTTGTTAGAATAGGAACTGTGAAGTACGCGTTATTTATTATGTTCGGGAAGAAAAATCCTACTTTCCAGATGATTTGAACGCATCTCCACCACCTTGGGCAATAGCTGTGTTGTCAAGACAACAGGTAAACTCTGGCCTGAGTAGACATGGCGAGGCTGCTGAAAATAAAAAGTGTAACGTTGGTTGAAGAGTTCCAAAAGGAATTCTTCTACAGAAACAGGTAAGCTATGTAACGTTATATGAGTGCATTTTATTCTGATATGAAACACCATTGTGGCTGTTGGCAGTCAAAGCCAAACCATTACACCAATTAACGTTAGCTAGCTAACGTTACCTGAGAAACGCTAGCGTCATGCTTTAGTGAACCATGCTAACTAACGTTCTTTACTGTAACGTTATAACTGTTATGTGTCTGTGTGCCGTAGCCAAGCTGAGGAGAGCAGAGTGAAGGAAAACCAGGCCGCCACCCGTATTCAGAGCTGGTTCAGAACCTGCAAGGTGCGGGCATACCTAAGGTATAACGTTGATTTGAATCTGTAAACCAGAAAAATATACTTTTTGTACTCCTTCATTTGCCATTGGCAAAAAAGTATACAAGCCTTAATATTTTATATGCCAATTTGAGGTTTGCTTTTTCCTTCAGGGGTTGAAAAACATTCAGTCAGGATTCCCAGAGTTAATTCCAAGGGAAACCCTGATGCTAGCTCACTCTCATAATTATCCCACTTCTAGAGCTTTGCAAATGGCCTCAAGGAATAAATGTCGCTTGCACCCTGTGCTCCTTTCACACACAGAGAAATGAATGTCTCTATCTCTGTGCTTGTTCCTCTACTGTGACCCCAGCACCATTCTGCAGGGTCAGCAGACAAACTTCCAGACAGTAGGTTAATTCAGATTACTTTAGTTAATTGATCAATGCGTTAAGTGGATAATTAGCAACAATTTTAGCTGCCTAAGTGCAACTCCGAGGTTGTGCTATCCCCACTATAAGCATTGATTTTCTGGGCATATGAATGGCCTTTTGGAAATTGATGGCCTCATTGGAGGCAGAGAATCGCAGTGGACTTGCATTTAGAGTATGTTTGAAGATGAATACAAATGTGTGCTGCGACTAAGGGGGGTGAGAGGCTCATCAGACATGATCGAAAAGCCTGGAGGAGCAGAAATATTCTGTGTGTGCCTTTGTGAGAGCTTGTGTTTGTAAGCATAATGTTTCCCTGACCTTTTAATTGAAGTCCTTTACAGCCTAACATTTAAATGCAGAAAACAAAACAACTATTTCCTTTAGTGTCAAAATTAAAACAGATCACAGTTTATCATAGCAGTTGTGATTTGAGTGATTTTTGTGATGTAATTAATTAAATTGCATTATATACAGGATTGCAGTTGTTTTGGCTTTTAGTATTTTTGTTTGCAGCTCCCTCATACTTCTAGAATGTTTTAATGTTCTTGCTTTTTAGGTTTTTTTGTACTCAATTAGATAATGTCTGAGCATAAACAGGATCAAACAAAGAAATGCAAAATTAGATTTCGTGTATCGGAATAACTTTTTTCAGTGTTTTCATTTCAACTACTAAAAAAACATCCAACATCCAACCCTGTCCTCAAAATGACTTTTTTACAGCCATCTGCACAAGAAGGCAATCATTATACAGAAGATATGGCGGGGCTTCACAGCAAGGGCACGTTTCAGACAAATCGTGAAGGTAAGCCAGCGCCCGGAACGGCTATAGATATATTGATTATGTTATGATAGCATGCATTAGAATTCAATTGCTATATTCCTAAGTCCCTGCGTCTGACCTTAAGAGATATAATTCACTCATTACACATTTGGAAATTAGCACTTAGGAAATATGATGCAATATGATAAGGAATTCCATTTATAGCGCAACTCTGGGATGTATATAGAAAGAGCGTGGAGAGCAATAGAGAGAAGGAAAGAGTATAGGAGTTTGTGTGTATGGTGTGTGTGTGTGTGCTTTAGTAAAACAAGGCCCCGTTTTCAGCATATTGCCTCCAACTGCTTCTTAATTGAACAGATTGTTGATACCGGATCCAATACCCAGTGCTCTCATGTATAATTTTCCCCTGGATTGAGTTTTGTAAACGTATCACAACAAGCTATTTATCATGCCTGTAAATTGACTGTTTGCTAAAGCATAACTGCCAGCCGCCGTTTGGGAGGCGTTCAAGAAATGGAAGGGGGAGAGGGAGGTTTGTGGGGGACGGTGGATGGTGGGGGTGGGGTTGAGGGGGGTTGAAATAAACGATGAAGGATGTGTCATAACACACATATGGGCTAAAAAGAGCCTGTTTGGTCTCATTTGGAAACAGACAAGCGCTAATTTGAATCACTCAAAATTGCCACAGTGCACTATTTTGAATTATCCCTGAGAGACTCTTTCTTCCTCTCTCTCCCTCTGTCTGTCTTTTTCTCTCTCACTCTTGCGGACCTTATCATGTGTAATGTGACATGCACAAAGCCTCATCTTAAAACATCAAGTTATATTTACAGCCTCCTTTCAAGTCTTTGTCTTCCATCTCCTTCCTCTCCTCCTTCTCTTCCCTGTGGTTATTAAAAAAGACGTGTTGCGATATGAATCCCTTTTATGGCTGACTCTCCGGTTTGCTTCTGAAATGTGCCCCCAGTGGTCGGCCGGCACGTTTGGCGTGCGACGGCTCGTCGACTGAGCTGCTGAATATTCTCTGGCCCTTTGTTTGTCACTTCTGGCAGTGCTGTCATTGATTATGAAATCCAGAGGAGAGCGTTTGGCCATCATACATCTCCATTAGCTCCCTGCTTGACTACCATAGATTTTCTTGGCCCTTGTCTGCGTTGGTGAATTAAGAGAGTACCATCCTCCCCTTGATACAAAGTCCTGCTAAATGCTCTGTCTCTCTCTCTTTCTTTCTCTCTTTCCTCTCTCCCTCTCTCTCTCCAACCCCCTGACTTTTCCCTCTTGTCTCTCTTGCTTTCCCTCTCTTATATTCTGCCCCCTTCCCTCCCCTCTACAGTGGCCCTATCTGTGCTGCCTCTGTGCAGTGTATTATGTATAAAGAGCTCTTTATCTCTGACGCCTGCTGTGGACAGATCAGAGGGCTGGGAGACAAGATGTAACGCCATCTTTTCCTTTGTGTTCGCAGGCGGCATATTTTATCATGAAGATGAATTTCTACGAGGAGATGGCGGTCAGGGTAAATATCACCACAGTGTCTTGTTATAGCAAATGGAGTTTCGTGGTGGGGGGACACTCTGTTTCTCTGTGTGTGCTGTGAATGGGAGGCCCCATGAATAGCGGCCTGTAAGCTCTTCACCTCACCACTTACACAAAATTGTCCATCATAGCTACTTTTTAAGTCTTACATGAAGTCTTTTTTTTCTTACTTTTGAACATGTGGCATCATGTTGACATTCCTGTACAGTTACATTTTTTACATAATTTAGACCTATGAGAATCAAGGTATAATACACAAAAGAAACAAATCTGATTTTGCTATTTAGAAATGGAATTATGTCTCGGCACATTACATGTTAGTTGGAACCTATTTATGCACAGTGCTTGATAAAAGTGTTGTTTGGATGCTATCCTTTATATTAATCTGGTTTATATCTCAGTTTTTAACATTTATTATAATCTTTTAAAATTTTTCCTCAGTTCTCATGCCTATCGAATGTTCCCTTTCTCCCCTCAGCAGCTACTACTGTTTAACTCATAATAAATCATAGCACCGTGGCTGTGACTGATGCTTTGGCACTTTTACACAAGGATATTGCACAGAAACCTCATATTTTTACAATTCCATATAGCCTACCTTTTTGGCTAACAGCTTCATTCTGCATAAACCATTAAAGGGTGTTATAGGCCAACAAAAAAAATCCACTAATGTTTATTGAAGAGGGTGTGTCGCTGTCCAGCTGAACAGAGATGGCTGCAATATTTTCATATTGGTGGAAAAGCCTGCAAATTGAGGGCATCAAGTTTTACACTTAATAGAAACCCAAAAAAAATAAAGCTGACCACCCCGTTGTTTCAATAAATGTCACATAATAGGAGAGACATAGATCCCGTAGTAGTGTTTGACCCAGCTGCTTTAGGTCACGGGGAAAAAGGTTAGGGGTGATGTCACCATGTAGAGCAGAGCAGAAGCTTCAGAAGTTAGAGAAACTAGGCCTTTATTACCCATATAAAATAACCACAGTTTCCTAAAGGAAGCAATAGGGATTTTAATGGAAAATGAAATATATGTGAATATGGTAGCAAAGTGGTTAGGAATTCAAGAAGGTACTGGGTTTTAACCCCACAGGGGCCAAATGAAACTTTTCTGTGCAGTGTGCATTTCATTCTGTGTGTTTGTCTGGGTTTTCTCTGGGTGCTCCAATTTTCTCCCACCACAAAAACATTTACATGAAGGTATTGAAGAACACTCCTGCCACTACCCTTGACTGCCCCCTGCTCCTAAAGAGCTATCATGGGGCAAATGCAGACACAAATTTCCCCAAGTAGATCGATTAAATGTAACTTCATACGTCAACAGTTCTGAATAATGAAAGGGTATTGTGAAAATATATTTAATACTCGGACCTGGAGCTATAATTTTGTATAATGCCACCTGTTGAAAGATGAAAACTTTTTTTAGAGAGAGAGAATCATCTCAGAATCCCCTTGAAACACTTATTTTGAATCAATTTTGATTCTTTTCTTTTTTCTCTCCCCTCCTGTTGTCTTTATCACAGCATGGTAGCTAACAGAGGATAATGTATTAGGGCCGTAATAGAAACCAGTGTTTACATGCCGCACCTCGGATTTGTATTAGATTCAACAGCATCGATTTCACTAGTCAACAAAGGTCAGCAAGAACTCGGGAGACAGCAATTACTTTATTTAAAATTATCTATTGACTGGCAGATCAATGCTAATTCTCATTTTGCTCTTTGTTTTTTTACCCCATCCTCCACTTCTCCTCTTCCCTCCTCTCATAGTGTGATTATTCTTTTACCTGCCATTGTTTTAATCTCCTAATTAGTCTGAAGGACATCCGCCCCCTTGCTTTAAAATGGTCCACTGGTGTGTGTGGGTGTGTGTGTGCGCTAGCTAATCTGCAGCCTCCACAATCAATGTGAATTGATACAGTTAAACGTATGGAGCTGTGACAGCTGTGTGTCCCCCCTTGGATTGTCCCTCACTCCCATCACTACAGGGGATAAAAAGTGTATGCATGGTTTTACATGGTTTAAATTGATGTTAATACCATCATCTGTGTTATTTTCTTATGTTTAATATATGTTATTATATAATATATAATATGATATTGTATGTTGGTGGAGCAAAAAAAAACATGGCATAATGTTTTACCTTACTGCCTGTGAAGAGCAACCCTATTTTGCATAAGTCATTGAAATAATTGCTATCTGAAAGTCATTTATTTCAAATTGGTTAATAATTAAGCATCAAAGTTACCACACTACCAGATTTCCTAACTCCCACATTTCCCCAAGTTGTTGGCAAACTTCTGAAAAAACCTCTGTCATGCTTTTATCCCTCACAGATCCAGCGGAGATGGAGAGGATTCTTTGTGAGGAAGTATATTCATAATTTCTACGCACGCAAGAGGTATCTGGAAGGACTCTCCAGGAAAAATGAACTTGTCAGGTAAAAAAAACAAAAAAATCAAATGTATATGAGAGTTTGACATCATTGCAATGAACGCCTGGTCCTCCTTTCCTTTCATTTTCATTTCCTGTGCAACTCCCATCCAGTTCTGTTGTTTTTTTATTATATTTCTAATTTATACAGTACAGTTGTCAATACTCTTCAAGAGATATTCCAACTGACATACTGCACAATAAGACAGTGACAAGAAGTAAGCAAGGTGTACCTTTTAGTAAAGGTGTTGTAACATTTTTAAGTGAAGGGAAATTGTTGAATATAATACTACACTATTCACTACTTCTCCTGTCTTTTCCCATTTTTCTCCTCTGTCATACTCACTCTCTGTCTTCCTGTGTTTTTGTACCATTTATACTTTATGTGTTGTGGTAAAACATATCTTTGCCCAGGGACCACTACAGGACTGCAAATGGAGTCAGCTGTTACACGTCAGTCAAGACAAATTGATTTGATTAGTGTAAAGGCAGTTGGTTAAAAGGCGTACTTGTGTACCCATAACCTTAAAGTGTGTGTGTGTGTGTGAGAGAGAGAGAGAGAGAGGGAGAGAGAGAGAGACAGACAGAGAGAGGTGTTGAAAGATCTGTACTTGAATAGTTGTTACCTCAGAGGGAGAGAATGGGGGACAGGGGAAGAGGAAAGGAAAAGTGAAGGAACGAAAGAGGCTGAGAGACAAAGAGATAGAGAGAGAAGTCCTCTAAAGCGCTCCAGGCTAAGAGAGCGCGAAGTGAACGATGTGAAGAAATTAAAAATTAGCCTCTGATTTGAACCGCAGCTCGTGCATTAATAAAACATCCTGTGCTCCAGGGCTTACTGCTAGAGATACGCCATCTTTTATTTTTGACAAAAAAAACCATCACGTTTAGCTAATAGTCACATTTTTAATGTTGCTAATATATTTTACCGGAAAATATCTTTAGGCTTCTGCTAAAATTAAATGTAAATTTGTTAAAGTGCTCCTTGGATCACTAACTTCCCCCCTCACTTTCCCACCAGCGTTCCACCTTTCCTCCACACTCCTTGCCCCTTTTAGAGGTATGGTAACAGCTAGGCTGCTAAAGTCCATTAAGGAAGGGTTGCCACTTCAGTATTATACCACACAAAGACAGACACTAAAAAGTAATTTGAATGAGCCTTTAAAGTCATACCCAAAATATATTTTTGTAATGTGTAATTAGACCAAAGTATTAAATATTGCTAAACTGTCACACACATCTTTCAAATCTCAGTTAAATACAAAGAGCAGAGTTAGACTAGATCAGAGAAATTTGGGAGTAAAGAATTGTCAAACTCAATTCAAGGAGCACAAGATCTAATGTAATTTCACTGGTTTGGTTTTACTGTTTCATTATCAACTGTTTGACAGCCATAGTCTCCTCATACACACACGCACGCACACACACACACACACACACACACACAAACACACACACACACACACAGCCCCTCCTCCACAGCAGTTTGGGGTGTTGAGGTCACTTTCTCTCAGTTAATCACATGTTTATTTAGTGCTGCCGGGGTCACGATCAATTAACGCCGTGCCGGCATTTATTTAAAATATCCTTTCTGTGTTAGCCACTGAGCCCTCGGATCGCACGCTGCCTGATCACTCACCCCGCAAAGGTCCGCATTTTAATCCACCTGCTTCCTCCCCCTTGTAAGTCTGTCTGTCCAAACCGCTGCATAAATTATTCAAAGTTGGACTAATGGTCCCCATTTAGTGCAGGCTGATCGGCTGCGCATGGTAATGATATAGGAGTAATACATAGACTGCGGAGCCTCTCTCTCGCTTCTCTCTCTCTCTCTCTCTGACTCTCTCTTTCAGTCTCTCTTTCACTCTCATGACAGCTCTCCCTCGCACAAAACCATCTGTGTCATTTCATTAGGTCCAGCATCCAGCTAATAGACGCTACTTACACTACCCTCTTCTATCCCCTGCCCTCACTCCGCCTCCCTCCCTCAATCTCTGCCTCTCTCCCCTCTCTTTCTCCTTCTCTTTCTCAATCTATTTTGCTCTATGTCTTTCTCTCCCTCTCTCTCTTTGCCACCGGTTCACTGTTCTTCAGTGTCCATCCTCATTCATCCTTCCTCTCCTTCTGCATAGCCTAATGAAGTCAGGACCTCGGCGCAGTCCCCACTCTGCCATAGTTTTCCTTGATACCCCAACAATTTATCACTTTGTCAGGGAGACACTTAAAGTTCCTGGGCTTTAATAAGGGCATGCAGTGGGACGATGGGGGCAATTAGGAAAGCTGAGCAAGTCCGCTTTGCATATTTACTAAATGTGCTGGTGTCATCTCTGCCGCCACCAACACGGCCTGTTGACTGCCTGAATTATTCCTCTATCTGCAATAAACAGCTGGGTAATTATTAGTGCCATAATCAGATAAATAATTCTTCCTGTGATGTTGCAACAACACGGCAAAATCTTTTTAACTTATCCTAAAGAGAACAAGCGAGAATTTATAGACTTAGTTTTGCTAGGCTGAGCAGTACTTGTGTTTTTTGCGCTGTCTCTCTTCCTCACTCTACATTTTTCCTATCTCTCTTTACCCCAGCCTTCTTCATTCCTCCCGCTCTCGTGTCCCTCTCAAGGACATTCATGAAAGGAGAGCTGCTATGGAGAGAGTGCAGGCCTGCCTGCACGCACGCCCTGCGATCACTCTCTGCTTCTATGCGTCAGTCTTTCTTGTGCTGCTCTTTCTTTCTGATCCAGTTTGGGTGGAGACAAGTTCACTCCTTCAGTCTGATTGGATTTATGAATTCTGTGTGTGTGTGTGTGTGTGTGTGTGTGTGTGTGTTAAAGTATAATATGGGTGCTGTGCTCTCCTTAGAAAAGAACTTTTGAGAACAAAACAATTGGAGAAAAGTATGTAAAATGTATGAAGTTGTAAATGTTTTTCTCATATATATAATAGAATATTGATTGGAGATCATTTCAATGCTGGAATCATTGTTTGCTTCCTAACCTTTTTGTGGCATCAGTTTTACTACTTTAGTGAATTAGTTAATCAATCAGTCAGTCACTTAAATGGGAAAAGGAAACACTGTGTTATGAGGGTGTTGAAGGCTCAATACATTGAGCCGGTCACTGTCTAAATTGACTGGCTGACTAACCCCTCCTTGCCAGCTATTGAATCATTCAATTGGAGCAATTAAAACAACCAATCAGGTCAAGCCTCCATTAAATATTTAGAACCTGGCCAATTACCTGCTCTGGTACTGGCCTGGATGACCGCAGGTGTGGCCTGCTGTCCCACAATGCTTCACTCTCTGATATCCCATCAGCCCTTGATGCCCTGTTGTGAACCATGGAGTAAATAATTGAAGAAGAAGGGAGAAATTTAGCTGTACAATATTAGCCATTTAAATAAGTTAACAGTCCAGGGTGAAAATGTCAGTTAGAGTCTCAATTATTTGAAAGTAGTTCAGGTATGCTTGATTAGCTTGTCTAACAGTTCAGCAGCTATCAAAAGTAGAGTCAGAGTGCTCACACTGCATTATATGGCATGCTAAGGACATTATAAGCATCCAAAAATCATTATAAGGGAATACAAGCAATAATAAAATAAAGCTATAATGTGCAAAAATAACTTTAGCTGTTATCTGTATATCAAATGACAATTATAGCAGGATGAAACAGTATAAGTAACATATAAATGTGTAATGTAATATACTGATATGATAATGCAATTAGAGCACATTTTTACGTGATTTTCCCTGAAAAATGATATCAGCTCTAAATATCATTTTCAGTAGCCACACCACATTAAAGGAGAGGTTTGTGTTAAAACAATAAACACGTGCCCAGATGACACTGAAACAGCTTTTGCTTGGTGTAATTGTTCCTCCTGTTCGTACTGGCAGTGAAGAGACAACGGCCTAATGTGCATTCAATGTAAAGAATGGGGGACAAATTCCGCAGTCATTCTTTCTTTGAAAAATGTAATGTAAATTCCCTTTTTTGTTTACTCTCATTCTCCTACACACAAAGAGGGTATTTTATATAAAAGACTGTAATTTTGGAAGATACCCACTTGATTTGGCTAACTTAAAATAAACTCAAAAAGCTGTTAAGTGGAAAATTCACATTGATTGCCATTGAGGTACAAAAATGAGCTTAAACAGTAGAGAAGTTTTAATGAGTGGCAGTGGTAGCAGGAATATGTGTTTTTAAAATAATGTTTCCAATGACTATATACGTAGACTCCAGCCTTTTCACTCAAGGGAGATACAAGTTGTAACCTAAAGTGTGATTCACGTACAGTATGTACTCTGAATAGATGTATATCTGTGCCATCAAAATGTTTTTCTTTTACAGAAGTCAAGCTATATCAAGATGATTCCTACGGAGGCATCAGTGTAGGTTAATAATCCAGATCTAACAACAAAACATATAACAGAATTACAAGCCAGTGTTTTACCACACTGTTTTTGCCTCTTTCTTTCTGTCTTTCACTTTCACTCAGTCAAACACACACATTCACACAAACACACACACACACACACAGGGCACGTGCTGCGTGCCGAACAGGGCTAATGAGGGTTGTATGTTGTGGCGGCTGCTTGGGTCGACACAGATCGAGGTGCCTTCAGCCGTTACAAATCTGTTTGGCTTTTGTCCACTACACAGCAATTAATAACACTGGGGCTGGGGGCAGGGAAGCAAAGGTCACCCATTCAGCCTGACGTACACACCAAACACTCTTTTTCCCTCTCACACACACACACACACACTTCCACACACACTCACACATATGGACCCACGTATAAGGAAAAGTGTGTGAATACGTAGTATTAACATTGAAACACACTTACATATTGCTGATACACACACACACACAAACACTCGGGCACCAGTGATGGGCAGTAGCGCTACAAGTAGCAGCGTTACTAGTTTAACTACATTTCTCAGTAGCGTGTTGGTAGCGTCACTGTTTTCTCAATCAAATAGCTTTTCATTAGCTTAGCTCCTTTATTGATCAAATAGTACGATAGCATCCACACAATCTAACGTTACATTTACCCAAGCATTTTCTGAAGGTAAAATGCAGCGGAGCTTTCTGCTGCGGTCTGAAATACAACTGCTAAGGATCAGTATGTGTAGTGGACAGAAGGACTTCTGTATGACGGTGACATCATGTACCAATCCTTGGGCTGATGCCTACGACGTCTCTGCTGCAGGAGAATACAGACACATGAGCTTGAGTTTACACGTTTAGGTGATTTCTGAATAAGCCAACACAACCATCACTAACCAAGCTACCCATCACAATTCAGTGCAGTCTGCAATCACCAGCCAGCAACTTGTGAACAACTAACCACGAGCTAGCTACAATTCTTTTCACTTCCTGTTTGCATAAAGTGAATACAATTAAGAGTGGTTGGTTTTGGAGCAGTGAGAGCAGAGAGCACAGCTTATTGCCAGTTTTATTCACTG
This sequence comes from Coreoperca whiteheadi, assembly GCA_011952105.1. Taxonomy (NCBI): domain Eukaryota; kingdom Metazoa; phylum Chordata; class Actinopteri; order Centrarchiformes; family Sinipercidae; genus Coreoperca; species Coreoperca whiteheadi. The sequence goes on from CM022485.1 coordinate 22,065,668, forward strand.
AGATAGCATTGATTTGGAATGAAGTTGGTTCAATGTAAAAAAGAAAAATAGATTCGATGTAGTTAAGCTACTTCTACCATGTTTCTGTAGCTTAGCTTGCTACATTTCTCTGGGGGGTAGCTTCAGTGTAGTGAAGCTTCATTTAATGTTGAGTAACTGGTAACTTAGCTCACTACAATTTCACCAGTAGCTTGCCCAACACTGACACATACAAACACACACTGATACAGTCACACTTAAACACTCTCAGCTCAGACACACACAGACGTATGAGAACAGGTTTTGACCCCCGGAAACGGGGGTATTTATGCATGAACGAACATAAATACACACATATACTGTAAATGCACCAATTGGTTTGTGAACCTGACTGTCCCACAATAAACCAAAACTTAATATTTTACATTAATAAGTAATATCCCTGTTAGCCAGGTGGATAAATAGAGGCCAGGCAACCTCTATATTGACGCACACACACACACACACACACACACACACACACACACACACACAAGCACATATAGACATACATCCATACACAGTCTTAAATTACTGTGCTTAATATTGCATAAACACACATAGACACATTTAGACATGCTCTCATTCTTGCTACACACTCACACACACACACACACAAACACACACACACTGCTCTGCATATTTCATTTATTTTGTAATTTAATCTGGTGCTGAGGAAGGAATGAGAATGCAAAGGCAACAGGAACGGTGTTGTGATTTCTTTTTAAATGTCAGTAGCCGCAGAATGTGTTAACCTCACATTACAGACACACTATGAATATTCTGATTCCTCTGTGGAGGCTTGTAATTGAAAACAGAAGTTGGGTAGAGAAAGAAGCAATGGAGAAGGACAGAAAAAAGGGATAGGAATAGAGAAAAAAACCAAGGATTGTCGATGAGCTACGGCTTTACTCTTAGCTGTGTGTGCATGTGTGTGTGTGTTTGTGTGTGTATTTTCACATTACCATGGCATGTGTGTTTTAGTAATTGTTTCCAATTCCCTTTTTAAGTTATTACCCCCTTGTAACAATAAGGCTATGTGACTGCGGAATGAAATTGCTGTGTATGGGCTTTTAATGCATCCCATTTAGCCAGCTTCGCTTAACAGATGTCACAGACAGACCTGTCCTGGCTGTGGTGATGAAATATATCCATCATCCTCTCACTTATAGCCTCTTGCGCTCTCACTTTGCTTTTTCTGTCCAAGCTGTCTCATTCTCATGTTTTTCTCCCACAGGTCCTCTGTCTTTCCATGTCTGTCCCAGTCTCTCTCTCATCATTAGGTGTTTTTTTTATGCATCTGAAGGACACTCAGGGTAACTGTCAGCTTTAGGACGGAAGACTGTGTTCCAAATACACACTAACACATGCACAGATATACTTGAAGTGCATGTGTGCACAAGTCTGTCATTTAAATAATGTTAAGATATAAGGTCAGCTGAATCTCTTGATAATGTGTAACATAACGGGTTCATTTTATCTGGAGAAAGTATCTCATATGATTGCTAAAGCGAGTGACGTAAAATAAATGTTAAATTAAATAAAATGTAGGGGCAGTGTCCAGACAGTCATTGTCTTTCAGTAAACAAACGTGTGTGTATGATGAACTATTGTATGATTTAGGTTGCTATGACTACCTTTGAAGCCATAAAATTATATCTCTGATGTTAGTGTACAATGACGCAAAAGCTTAATATTCATCTTTTTTCTACTTTATTGTACAGTGCATATATATTATATTTATATTTGACTGTCAAATACCCATCGTGTAAATGAATGCAAGTTCGGAATTTGAAATGCTAAAATGTTTGTGAATGTTGTGTGTACACCGTAGGAGGGAGCTGGATGAACTTGAGGAGCTCCAGAAGAGAGAGAGGGACTGTCAGGAGATGGTGAAAGAGCAGACAGCCAAGTTCTACCAAGCTCACCGGTTACACCACCTCCTAAGTACGAAGCAGGTTGGTCTACAGGAACACAAACACACACAATCCCCAACATTGACATAGAAATGACTATGATTAGACCAATATTTGATCAGAGGCCGATATTAAATTGTGATTCCTTCTTAACAGCTACAGAACATAAACATGGTTCAGTCAGAAATATTCTACAACGCAAGTAATTTGAATTGATGGCTCCATTCAAAGCAGCCTTTATATTCAGTCAGAAAGCGGTGTCATATTGGGCACGTAGAAAAACAAACCTTACGCTATAACAGAAATCAGCATCATATATCAGGACTTTACATTAGCACATGTAGGACTGAGTGTCAACACTAAAAACATAGCAGCAACATGATTAGGCTTTCAACTTGCAGTGTAGCAGATGTCAGAACCATCTACCACCTTTCATTAAAAATGGAGTAGTCTTGAATTTCATAGGTTTGAGGAGTGTGAGTGAGCAAGTCCATCAAGTTAGCTTGATGACATCATAATAGCTTTGTGGCACAGATGCCTGAAATATACTTTTTTGGCTAAAAATACATGTTTGCAACATTTCATATAGCAAATAACTTATAATCCAACACATAGAACCCAAAAATCTCATGAAATATTGAAATACATGGGACACAATTATCACTAACAATTACTTAGGGGTGGGTAGAGAGTGCAGGAGGAGGAGGAGGACTCCGTAATTATGACTCTTTTTGCATTGATATAAATACTACAAGTATTTGGACACATCTGTTATGTTTAACTTGCAGACTGCAACTTCAGTTCATACGCTTAACTTTATTGTGCGCTGCACATAACAACTTCAACAGCTCTCCTGACTCTTTTCACAATAACCTTATTTTTGGCAGACTGTCATAAAACTGCAATGCTTACTGCAGTTACTATTCTCTGCTAACATTAGCGGCACGCCCGTGTGTGTGTGTGTGTGTGTGTGTGTGAGAGAGAGAGAGAGACAGAGTGAGGTGTTGTATGATCTGTACTTGAATAGTTGTTACCTCAGAGGAAGTGAACGGGGGACAGGGGAAGAGGAAAAGAAAAGTAAAGGAATGAAAGAGGCTGAGAGACAAAGAGATAAAGAAAAAAGAAGAGAGAGAGAGAGAGAAGTCTGGGTGCAAGGTAGCAGTGAAAATGTGGTAAGGTATTTGATTGATTTGAGCATTCTCTCAATAAGCAAGCGGAATGGATTTCTTAATGAAACACTGACACACAGCGCCGAGTGGATGGCTCTTGATTTTCGACATGGTAAAAACATGGTAAAAGATGTAACATATGATGAAATAAAAGTTTTTAGTCCCTTCATGTTACACACATAGAACATAACAGATAATTAAATTCATAGGGGTAACATATAAAATAAAATAAAACAATATATACAGTTATTTATATATTCATATACTGTATACATACACGAATTACAGCCAGGAAATAATTCTGCAGTACATTTTTTTAATTTGCGCCTGATGGAAAGTAAACAGCAGACACAGATCTTGATGATAATATGATTTCCAGTTTCCGTCCACTTTGCCTGCATTTGAGCACCAAGCATCACCGATGTAAACACAGAGTCCTCCTCCTTTCGTCTTGCCGGAGTCTTGCGCTCTGTCAGCTCCGAACACAGTCCGCCCGTCGAGTACTTGGTCCGGGATGTTGATGGAGCAGGTCTCTGTGTCCCGTTGCTTGTCCAGCCTGGGTCCCATTTCGTCCAGACCGGACATTAGCCAGGAACAGCCTTAAGTCCAAGCTGGGCCAGCATGGCTCCTATCCCGGCTCTCTTTCCTCTCCTCCTGGGCGATCACAGCACCAGCCGTCGTTCCTGCCTGCTCCGGTTGATCTGGCTCAAGGTCCGCTGCTCTTTAATGCAAAGCGGGCGTCCATTTCCAAGGACGATGATGTATTACTGTGACAGGTAATACATATTTCAGCAGTAAAGCCGAAAATGAAAAAAAATAACAGATGAAAACAAAAATGTAGTTAGCGGAGTTTAAAGGAGCTTCAGCTGTTGCCATAGTCAAAATCTTCTGATCCAGTCAATTTGATTATTATGTTCTTATAACATTCTGGTTTATATTATTTAATATTTTATTGTCAATTTTATAGTTAGAATTCTTCACCTGCAGTACTGACTTATTTTTCTTTATACTTTATATATTACTTTATATTCCTATTATGTTTATTGTTTTGCACCAAAACACCAAAGTAAACTCCTTGTATGTGTAAACCTACTTGGCAATAAAGTTTCTGATATTTAAGTTTGATCAATTTTGGCTTAGCCCTTTTAAATCAAATTCAATCAGACATTCAATGATGTTTCACCAATAAAGCCAGAAAAAAAACAAATAAAAAAAATGTAGCAAAGTTTGAAGGAGCCACCGACCACTGCATCTACATGCACAGCCTTTAACAATTGTACTAATAATTAATCATTATTAAGTAGTAATTCCAATAGAGTAGTAATCGTATAGTAATTCTAGGTAAAATAATTATTAAAGTTATTATAGTACTCTAGTTAGAAACCCATGGTCACTTCATAAGTGGAACAGTGAGCTTAACTAAGGAGCATGGATGTGAAGACACATCCTGTAACACACTGTGAACCTATTTCACTTGCAGCAAATTTGTAGTTATCTGGTGTCACTGTCTCTTTCCAAAATGTATGTCATAGAGAATATACAGGCAACATCATTGACTCACTCGAGACTTTTGTGCTAAGGAAGTTAGCAAACGAGCATGCACATGTATGCGCATGCACAGCTAAAGATACAGGGACTCACGCAGGCAATAAGATAAGGGTTAGAAATAGGGAGTTCCTCCAGAAACAGGCCACAGAGAGAAAAAAAAGGATGAGTCTTCTTTCTTTCCTTCTTTTTCTAACACTGGTGTGCTGTGTGGAGTTGACGTGTGTGTGAACACATGAGTACGTATGCGTCCTCATGGCTCTTCTGATGTGCTGAGTGGAGTATTTTAGTGCTTCCCCTGGCACAGGTGTGCATGTATGTATGTATGTGTATGTGTGTGTGTGTGTGGCATCCACGCATCGGTGTGACTTCCCACTGGGATCATAATGAAGACAAAGCACACTGGTCACTGTTGATTCAGCACCACTACTCCACTCTCTCTCTCTCTCTCTCTCTCTCTGTCGCTTTCTCTCCTTCATGCCTGCGCGACCAGCATCGTCATCATCTGGCTTACTACCTACTTCCTGCAGGTATCCCATGTTCATCTACGATGCTCACATACACACATAGCTTTCACACACTTGATTATGAAGGTGGTCATAATCATGTTTGACTCTCCAAATGCTTTGGATTGGCTGTAGACCCATATGTCCATTGTTTTTTTAATAATTTTGTATATAACTTTACTGGCTATTTTATGAATAAGCAAGAAGGTAAGAAAGCCAGAAGAAAAGTTTATGTGCTTCCCCGCCCTCTGTCCATCTCTTTCTCTCTATATATCTCTCTCTCTCTTTCTCTGCATATGGCAGGGGACTCTTTCCTTTCGTAGCTTTGACCTTGTCAGCAGTGAATAGATGGTTCTCCCACACAGTTCATCCTTCCTCACTTCTCGGACCCCAGCCCACACACACACACACTCACACACACAGCTTACCAAAAGGCCCCAAGTCCCTATGACAGAGACAGAGATGGTGTGTTCCTGGGGTCAACATCATTGCTCTTCCCGTAGCTAGGTTGGTAGTTTTGGGCTTGTTTGTGCACGCGCGTGTGTGTTTCTTTTGGAGTGGTGAGTGTGTGTTTGTGTATATGATTGTGTGGTGTGTGTGTGTCCCCAGCCTTCTGTCCATTCCTGTTTGAGTTAGGTGTGTACACTCAACCCTAATGCATTTTATAGACTGATACTGAACACTAAATAAATGTCATTAAATACATAGAAAATCCTGATTTTGGGTTGGTTTCTCATATTTAGAGTGCCAGACACTACTTAAGATGTTGCTGAGTAGTCCATTGTATAAACAATTTTGAGGGTACATTTTATTCAGTCATCACATTTTGATATACCTAAATGCAGTCACGTGCATTTAATCTAACATAAAAACGCTTGTTTGCCATTTTGTTGTTGTGATATTTTTTAAAAGGTCAGGACCCTTATTAGAAGCTCATAAAGGAGTGTGTGAATGCAAAGGAATACGTGCAGTCCTGCTGAAGTGCATGAAGACATTTGTAGGAGGAATACAGTATCAGCACGTGGAGTTGGAGCAAGCTTCAGTAATGGTGCTCTGGAGGCACAGAGTGGCAAGGCACAAATATACAGTACCCAAAATATTCTTTCAAGGACATACAATGTCCCATTTTTAAAGTTGAATTTATGCTTGAGTAAACACTGAGTTAGAAGTTATTTTAGAAGACAAGAAGGCAAATACAATTAATTGTAGCAGAATGTACCTTTTGATTATATAATAACTATTGTCTGTTTCCTATATTTATTTTATTTACTGTAGTGATTTAAAAGGTTGCATTGTGTTAGTCATATTTGGATATACATATGCACAATAATACTGCAACTGCAAATATTGAACAGCAATGGTCTGGCCGCTTACATGATTATATAATCTGAGAACTTCCCTCAATAATTGAATTCTTGTTGGTGTATGATGTCTAAGGTTCTTCTCTTTTATAACCTGAAAGGAAAAGACCATATACATTTTGCAACTAGCTGTAGAAGGCATTATTGGAAAGAAACACCCATTAATCTAAACTAGTTGTGACTCTGGCTTAATCACCCTAAAACTGTATTTTGATGTATGTGCGGCGCTGCTATTTAGAGTCATGAAAATTGCTCTAGTCTAGGTGGTCCACCCATTTTGTCCCAACGAAAATAATGCATCATCTCTACTGTCTGCTTTGTGCTGGCAAAAAATAAAACTGTACCAAGATAAGGACCCATCAGTTAAAAACCTGCTGTTACCCAGTTCCGTATTCAACCCATGGTTACAGAAATCACGGTCAGAGAAGTTGAATTAATTTCTCTCTACTCACTCTAAAACACTTGACACTTACATCAGAAGTACTCATGGTCTAATAATGAAACATTTACTAATTAACCAGTCTGTTAATATGTTATTTTTAAAAGAGTGAGGTTTGGGTCGATATAGTTGGAGCAATTTCCCACTTATGCCCTTTCTCTCTCCTCTCTCTCCGTTGTCCCAGTCTTTTAGAGTGGCCTAAATAGCAAGCAGTGTTATTAGCATATAGAGTAGATACAGAGTCCTCCAACTCAAAGCTTTGGTCTGGTAATTAACACACAGGAAAAAGGATCACTGTGATTTGAATAATTATTATTGAGGCCGTCTGTGGCAAATCTCTACCCCACTTCAGAACAGGGGAAGCAAAGTTTTGTGTGTGTACAAGTGTGTATTTGTGTGTGTGTGTTGTTCTGGTGAACAACTAGATTCAAGTCTGGTATAATGCCACATTTGAGACAAATGCAGCTAGGTTGTCCCTGTAGTCCCTGTATTTTTGTTATGTATCTGTGCACATGGAACTTCTTCTTTCTTCTTTTCCTTTCGGCTGCTTCCTTTCAGGGGTCGCCACAACGAATCATGTGCCTCCATCTAACCCTGTCCTCTGCATCCTCTTCACTCACACCAGTTAACTTCATGTCCTCTCTCACTACATCCATAAATCTCCTCTTCGGTCTTCCTCTAGACCTCCTGCCTGGCAGCTCCAACCTCAGCATCCTTCTACCAATATATTCACAGTCTCTCCTCTGAACGTGTCCAAACCACCTCACTCTGGCCTCTCTGGCTTTATCGCCGAAACATCTAACACGAGCTGTCCCTCTGATGTACTCGTTCCTGATCCTGTCCATCCTCGTCACTCCCAAAGAGAACTTCAACATCTTAAGCTCTGCCACCTCCAGCTCTGCCTCTTGTCTTTTCTTCAGTGCCACTGTCTCTAAGCTGTACAACATAGCTGGTCTCACCACCGTCTTGAACACCTTTCCTTTCATTTTTGCTGATACTCTTTTATCACACAACACACCTGACACTTTTCTCCACCCGTTCCAACCTGCTTGCACTCGCATCTTCACCTCTTTTCCACAGTCTCTATTGCTCTGAACCGTTGACCCTAAGTACTTAAAGTCCTGCACCTTCTTCACCTCTGCTCCCTGTAACCTCACCGTTCCACCTGGGTCCCTCTCATTGACACACATGTATCCTGTCTTACTGCGGCTAAGCTTCATTCCTCTGTTTTCCAGAGCAGACCTCCATCTCTCTAGATTCTCCTCCACCTGCTCCCTGCTCTCACTACAAATAACAATGTCATCCGCAAACATCATAGTCCACGGAGATTCCTGTCTAACCTCATCTGTCAGCCTGTCCATCACCAGAGCAAACAAGAAGGGGCTCAGAGGCGATCCTTGATGCAGACCCACCTCCACCTTGAACTCCTCTGTCACACCTACAGCACACCTCACCACGGTCTTACAGCTCTCGTACATGTCCTGCACCACTCTGACATACTTCCCTGCCACTCCAGACTTCCTCATACAATACCACAGCTCCTCTCTCGGCACCCTGTCATACGCTTTCTCTAAATCTACAATAGACACAATGCAACTCCTTATGACCTTCTCTGTACTTCTCCATCAGCATCCTCAAAGCAAACACTGCATCTGTTGTGCTCTTTCTAGGCATGAAACCATATTGCTGCTCACAAATGCTCACCTCTGCCCTTAGCCTAGCTTCCACTACTCTTTCCCACAACTTCATTGTATGACTCATCAGCTTTATTCCTCTGTAGTTGCCACAGCTCTGCACATCTCCCTTGTTCTTGAAAATTGGCACCAGTACACTTCTCCTCCATTCCTCGGGCATCCTCTCACTCTCCAAGATCTTGTTAAACAAACTAGTCAGAAACTCTACTGCCACCTCTCCTAGACACTTCCATACCTCCACAGGTATGTCATCAGGACCAACTGCCTTTCCACTCTTCATCCTCTTCAACGTCCTCCTCACTTCACTCTTGCTAATCTTTGCTACTTCCTGCTCCACACCAGTCACCTCTTCTACTCTTCGTTCCCTTTCATTTTCCTCATTCATCAACTCTTCAAAGTACTCCTTCCATCTTCCCATCACACTCCTGGCACCTGTCAATACATTTCCATCCTTATCTTTAATCACCCTAACCTGCTGCACATCCTTCCCATCTCTATCTCTTTGTCTGGCCAACCTGTACAAATCCACCTCTCCCTCTTTAGTGTCCAACCTAGCATACAAGTCCTCATATGCTCTTTGTTTGGCCTTTGCCACCTCTACCTTCACCTTACGCTGCATCTCCCTGTACTCCTGTCTACTCTCTTCAGTCCTCTCAGTGTCCCACTTCTTCTTTGCTAACCTCTTTCTCTGTATACACTCCTGAACTTCCTGGTTCCACCACCAAGTCTCCTTGTCCACTTTCCCCTTTCCAGATGACACACCGAGTACCCTCCTACCTGTCTCCCTGATCACATTAGCTGTAGTGGTCCAGTCATCTGGGAGCACTTCCTGACCACCCAGAGTCTGTCTCAGCTCCTCCCTGAAAACTACACGACATTCTTCCTTTTTCAACTTCCACCACTTCGTCCTCTGCTCTGCCTTTGTCCTCTTCATCTTCCTCACCACCAGAGTCATTTTACACACTAGCATCCTGTGTTGTCTGGCTACACTCTCCCCTACCACTACTTTACTGTCACTGGTCTCTTTCAGATTACAACGTCTACACAAGATGTAGTCCACCTGAGTGCTTATTCCTCCGCTCTTATAGGTCACCCTATGTTCCTGCCTCTTCTAGAAGAAAGTGTTCACTACAGCCATTTCCATCCTCTTTGCAAAGTCTACCACCATCTGTCCTTCTGCGTTCCTGTCCTGTAGACCAAACTTGCCCATCACATTCTCATCACCTCTGTTCCCTTCACCTACATGTCCGTTGAAATCTGCACCAATCACCACTCTCTCACCTCTGGGGATGCTCTGCATCACTTCATCTAACTCACTCCAGAATTTCTCCTTCTCTTCTAAATAACATCCTACCTGTGGGGCATAACCATGCACAACATTGAACATCACCCCTTCAATTTCCAGCTTCAGGCTCATCAACCTGTCTGACACTCTTTTCACCTCAAGAACATTCCTCACAAACTCCTCTTTCAGGATAACTCCTACTCCGTTTCTCTTCCTATCAGACCCATGGTAGAACAACTTGAACCCTGCTCCTAAGCTTCTAGCCTTGCTACCTTTCCACCTGGTCTCCTGGACACACAGTATGTCCACCTTCCTTCTCTGCATCATGTCAATCAACTCTCTAGCCTTCCCTGTCATAGTCCCAACGTTCAAAGTCCCTACTGTCAGTCCTACATTCTTAGCTTTCCTCTTCTCTCTCTGCCTACGAACACACCTTCCTCCTCTCCTTCTTCATCTTCGACCAACAGTAGTCCAATTTCCACCGGTACCCTGTAGGTCAACAGCACCGGTGGCGGTCGTTGTTAACCCGGGCCCCGACCGATTCGGTATGGAAGTCATTGTCATGATTCGCATTTTTAGTTTGGCATGTGTTTTACGTCGGATGCCCTTCCTGACACAACCCTCTGCATTTATCCAGACTTGGGACTGGCACATGAAGACACTGGCTTGTGCCCCCCTGCGGTTGCATTTGCACATGGAACTACCCCAACCAAATATTTGACCTGGCAAAAGCCTTTTCATTTGAGGCAGTGAAGATCAACAAATGTTGTCAGCAGGGACACATAATGGTGAGTTTCACAAAGTTTAGGGTTAATATGGATAATATGAAATATGAAAAAATATGAAAAAGTTGTCAGCAAAACTGATGTTTCCAATTACCTCAGAATATAAACTAATTTTAGTTTAATTTTAGCTCTATTTTTTGATGGCTCCGGATAAGCCAAACTTCTTTTTGGTTTTCCTAAATTCCAAATGGATTTTAATACATTATAGTGTTTGGGGAGTACAATACCCAGGGCATCCTGGTCCCTCAAACAATTAGAATCCTACTAATAATAACCCAATTGCAACATCTTTGGTTTGAATCTGGGTGGGGATCTGGGAGCAATATCCTCAGAAATGCTCGTATCCATCTGATCATATCACATTGCCCATACTGATACTCTGTGTCTCGCAGTCGCTCACTTTCTCCATAATATAAGGTTAACCTTTCTCCCTCTCTCTCTCTCTCTTTCTTCAGTGCCCAGGGGTTTTCAACTCTCCATTCAGGCCAGCCCCCCATGAGATGGAACAACTGCTGAGGCAGGTCAAGTACCAGGCCCCCACCAGGCTAGCCCCCAGGGGCAGGGCTTGTCTCTTGGGCATGCCTGGCCCAACAGCCCCCAGTTTCCCTGGGACTCTTGGATCCCCATGGATGAAAACAACTAGAACCTGCTACTCCTCCAGGCCCGTACTGCCCCCCATTTCCAGCAAGAAACAGCAGGTGAGATGGTAAAACCTGGGACCATGACAGGCATAAACAGGTGGAGACAGAGTAACAGAGCGCAGAAATATAAAAGAAAATATACAAGAGACACAGACTATAAGGGGGAGAATGAGAATACAAAAAGAAATAGAGTGTGCACAACAGGGGAAAGAGTGTATTAGTTTTGTCGTAGTGTCATACTAATAATTAGAGATCCCCAACATCCCCTTCTTGTCCCATTGGAGATGGTTCTTGATGCAAGCAGAGATCCTTTAAAGCTCTTTTTAAAGAAGAATGACATCATTAAAACATGGCAGACAGCTCTCTTGGGGGCTACTGCACAGAGCCATTTAGTGTCTATATTTCAGTGAGTATTAAGTGTGTGACTGTGTGGCTACGTGTTACTGTCAAATGTTTGTGTATCACAGTGTGTGTGTGGATTAAAAGTGAGTCCCATGTGCAGCGCTCGTTTGTGTTCCTCATCAGTTCACTGTGGCTTGTCCAACCAGTATGATCTGTGCTGTAACAGGCACACGAGGATTTCTTTGTAAATTTACTTTCATGTGGAAATGACATATTTTTTCTTCTGCATGACCAAACTTAGAACTATAGTTTGATATTTTACTTGAATTTGTGGTCTGGACATTTATTGTATAATATGTGTTAGTTTATTTATTGGCCCGCTGGAAGAACTATGTAATTTGTATCTTTAGGGACCTCCATGTTACCATATTAAACGTTTGATCACAGTCATTTTTGAAAAAGACAAACCCACAAGAACACAGTTTTGGCATACTATCAGGCTATCAAGTTATTATGCCTAAACATCATGCCTCCATACACATTCAGCAGACACTTGCTACCTGTTTGTCCAGTATTGACTCTTTTTTTTTTTGCTTGTTAAAGTTGGGAGTGGTTGGACAGTGCTGTTGAGATTTAACAATACGAATGGAAAAACCAAAGCAGTGAGCTGAAGGGGCCTGAAAGAAACAAAAATCAAGAGACAAAAAAAAGAGTATATAAGCCTTTTTCATGGAAGACATTTTGACATGTCACAATAGGAAAAGGTGTAAATAATTAAATTAATGATTACTGAATTCCGTTTAGTTACTTCAGTGTCAGGGTCCTGGTATTGTGTATGCTGGCTCGCTGTCATGGCTCTTGAACAGAACCGAGCCATCGTTCGATTCGTTAATATTTAATTTTTAATTTTTTTCTATCTATCTATCTATCTATCTATCTATCTATCTATCTATCTATCTATCTATCTATCTATCTATCTATCTATCTATATATCTATCTATCTATCTATCTATCTATCTATCTAATATTAATTGTTAATTAATATTACCTATTAAGACCTATTAATTCAGTGTTAATACCAAAACTATTTATGAATGAAGCTTTACAATGCAACAGTTGAACTGGAGCAGATTGAAGAGTCCTTTCAGTAGCTGTCAATTTACAATTTAGCATGGTCCAGCTGTGCATTTGTGCATGTGTCTGTGTACATATGTCTGTGAGGTATATGTGTGTGTATGTTGATGATTTGGTGAGGAGCCATTTCACCATTTGTGTTATTTACGCTCTGAAGCTCTTTATGGCAAAGTGCTTTCCCTATTATTAGTTTCAAGTAATGTAAAACATAAGTGAGCAGAAATGAGGCGTGGATCTGTCTCATTTTATTAGCTGCACTTCACACACACACACACACACACACACACACACAAACACAGACATGTCTCCAGCTGGCTGTAGTCAAGGTGAGTTCATTAATGATGTCAAAAAAAGGCTTTTGGTGCTGACATGGAGAACAATTAATTATTTATCTATATTTATACACGTCTGTCTTTTTCTGTCTCTGCCTCCCTGTATTTCTCTGTTTTGAGTGTGTGTGTGTGATTAGGGCAGGAAGTCCCTCGTTCTTTCTTTTACACTCCCCCCACCCCCCGGTGTGATAACTATCTGGTGGTGATGGATAAGGTTGAGGTGCTGGCTGTGGAAGTGGTCAGGCCAGGCCACTGATCCCGTGGCGATAGGAGCAAGGACAGGGTCCCCGTCCCTCCCTCTATCTCTCCCCCCTCATCCTCCCCCTTTTTTTTTTAACACCAAACAACAACTGAAGGTCACCTCAAACAAAGCAACAGCATTTAAGTTAATCTGCACTGCACAAAGTTTACACATGACTCTCAGGAAAGAGCATATACACTTACATAGAGTTACATAGCAATGCATGTTTAGAAGTTGCACTTTATTCTTCTTCACACATAAAAGTTTCAATATTTGTTCAGTATTTGTTACTGAAAAATGTCTTTGCATGTAGGAGTGTTAAATTATAAAACTACTAATGGATAGTGAAAACAGCATTCCTGCTCTTTGTTCACTACAACACTGAGTTTTTTTATACATATTTTGCTTATTGTATAAAGTAACATGCCAGGTTAATGAACTATTAACCTAATTTTCTCTCTAGATAGAAATGACATTTCGGTGACACTAATAAATGCAATGTCCTCAGGTTTTCCTTGACATATTAATAAATACTCCTCTGCTTTTAGAAATTACAAAAGCTGACTTGTATAATGAATACAGTTTTTTAGTTGAGATCACTTATTAATTTACTTGTTAAGACAGTAACCGCCGTATTGAATATGTTTCAAACATATCCCGTGCCTTCAGTTTCAAGGCGATGTAAGGAGGAAAGTGAGGTTAGACACGGAACGGCACAAAGAATTGCCACTAAAAACGACTTTTCTTTGTCTTTGCAACTTTGATATGTCAGTAGACATCAGAAACCTATCACTCCAGGGTAGGAGCCACAATGTCAAGAAGATGTACAAGGAATACAATTGACAGACAGCTGTTTAAAGTTTAACTGACTTGTTTGTGAGATTTGGTCCCAAAAACAGTTGAAAGAATAAATTTAGAGCAAAAACAGGATATATATTTAATGCAACTGCACTTCAAGCAATAACAAAAACAGCAATGAATTTAACCTGTTACAGGCATTGTCGTTGTAGCCACAGTCTGATATAGCTTATGCCACCGTTCTATAGAACTTCATTCTTGTCAAAAACTGTTAAAAACACATTAAAAAGATATACTGTTGTTGTGGTTGACATATTCCTTCATTGTTGTCATGTGTTGTCTTGAAAACTATTTTTTTTACTTAATGCTTAAGAAATCGTTTTCTTATTTCCCTTTTTATTTTATACTCTAACAACTTTTTCTTTGTCCCATGATATTGGTTTCACCCATTGATCAAGTTAATCAAGATCAAGAAATGAAAAATGATCAAGAAATGATAAATGAAAATGTCTCAGAGGTTAATCAGACAATATAGTAGTTTTCACCATCTTGCTTATGTTTATCGCTCCTTTACGGCTTCTCTCCCCTCTCCCCTAACTCTGTGTCACTCACTTTTACTCTGAGATTCTTGGTTTTGCTCTCCCTCCTCTTTCTCTCTCATGATATCATTTTATTCACTCACTTTCTCACTCTCTCTCTCTCTTTCTCTCTCTCTCTCTGTCTCTCTCATGATGAGGAGAGATGAAGAGGATTGGCCTCTGGTCTTAACAGTAAGCCATCACTACCTGTGGGAGAGGGATCAGAGAAAGAAAGAGGCAGTGATCATTATCTGATGCTTGTGTGTGTGTGTGTGTGTGTCTTTCTGTGTGTGTGTTGGTGGTTGTGGTTAATTCAGGGTCTGTTTAGAGAGCCGGGGGAAGTGTGGGAGCAGCGCCTGCGTTGTCCTGACCTGACGTGGCGTCTGCAGACCTCTTACACACATCTGGAGGAGGCCCAGAATCAGCTACGACAACACGAGTCCATACGATTTCACAGTGGCACAATGTGAGGATGATACACAGGCACATAATACACGCAAAAACACACCCACACACAAAAATGTGACTACAAAAGCATTCTCGTACAATACAATCACACCGACATAAATATAAACCATAAGTGTTTCATAAAAGGCTTCCCTTAATTATGTCAGTTTTTTCTTTCATATACACCAAGGAATACATGCTTGTGAACACATAAGCACTCTACACAGTCACAAGCAAATTCATGCAACTAATGGGTGTATGCTGTGAGATTATTTTAAGTCTGCCTTAGAGCGGGTTTCTTATAAACATTCTCTCCCTGCTTTATTTCAAGGCTTGTATTAGTTTTAATTAGGAATCGTGCATGTGTATGTGTATGTGTCTTTGCTAAAATACTTGACTATAACCTCATTACCACTCACAGGCTAATCTACTCAGTTGTGTGAGTGTGAAGTAACTGTTATTAACCCTCTGTTTGAGCTGTCTCCCACGATAATAATTTCCCTGACTACATTATAAAAGACCACCCAGTTCAGTCTTTTGTCCCACTGCATTCAAATAACAAAATTGTTTTTTTTGTTTTTTTTAAAGGAACATGCACAGCTGCATTTTTAAGTTTTCCCCCTGTGTCTTGTCAGTTTATGTTGTGTTTTTTGAGTTTCTACATTATGGATTCATGCTCTAACCAATCACTGTTTGGTATTTTGGTAAATACTAACCTGGGCTGAACTGCAACCTTTATGACATGTAACCTTTTGTTGTTGTGTCTTTGCCATTCACCAACCAGAAGAACAGGAAGTATGCTCCACCATCTGCGCCACAGCAGCAGTTCCTTTACTCCGCCAACCGACGCCAAGAGCTTCAGATAGTAGATTACACACTGATTCCAAGAGAAGGTAGGTTGAAAACTACAAACACAGACATTATTATCATTATTATACATTTAGTTATCGGGTATACCTACTAAAGTATAAGTCCTCGTTGGAGACCACACACCCCACCTAGCCATCGTGCTGTGCAGAGATGCACAGCTAAAGAAAGCTGTGTTTTCTGCCTGGCCCCAACACTCACAGAATCCATCAGGGTGGAAAACCGACACTTAAATTGCTTTCACACACAAGCCCTGTGTGTTCCACAGGATAATGAAGATGTGGTAAAACCTGCATATGAGCCATTTATTTCAGACTGCTGTCACATATGGTCAACATTGTTCACTAAAGACTAAGTGAAGCAAACACATTACAGCTAAAACACACAATTATACAAGACCATGTATACATTAATTTAATAAACAGAGCTATTGTTTTTCACTTCATTTAAAGAGTTTGCTGAGATTTCTGCTGGAGATTCAACATGATTGTGTGGCTCAGCTCATGTTAATGCAACAACCTAAATTGTACAGTCAAGAGTCCAAAGTCTGTGAGATTAGGAAGAACAAAATTTACAGTTGAAAGGGAAGGAATGTCTACTATAAACCTATAGCAGATCCTAATCTTACAATCATTATTATTAGTTATTGTAGAAACCTGTGTTCACCCTTTCATGTTGCTAGGTCAGAATACACTTGCCAACACATGCAAATGGATGGCAGCCACAGATTTATAATATTTTTGCCTGGATTTTGGTCTGAAAGGTACTATTCCCCTCTAAAATAAAAGAGAAGCAGTGTAAGCTAACCCTTTCAACTTGAGTTGCACAAATTTGTCAAAAGTGACAGCAATTTAATAAATCGCCGCTCTCCATCACACGCATATGCACACCCACCCACACATACACACAATTCCCAGTTATGCCCTCCACTGCCCCCTCTCCATGTATACGTAAATGAGGTGCTTGCATGGGTGTGTGTGTGTGCGTGTGTGTGTGCGTGTGTGTGAGAGTCTGTTAGAGAGTGAATGTGTGTGCGTAGGCCCTGCGGTCTGGTCCAGGCATTAGGTAATTGACTGTGTCTTTGCTCAAGGCCTTTCATGGATCACCGTCCTTTATTAGCTCACTTCCCAGCACACACACACATATGTGCAGATCACACACACACACAAAGTTCCCAGCAGCACCACCCCAACCTCTTACCCCCCCCACCACCAGCACCCAGACCCAATTGCCCAGAAACGAGGAGTGAAACAAGAGAGAGAGAGGAGCAAGGGAAGAAGTAGAGAGCAGCTACAGGGGAATGAACTAACACGGCCCCAGGAAGTGGAGATAAATAAGTATGGGGAGTGAGTGGGCGGTTGAATGGAGTCTCCTGCAGCTGACAAAAGGGGCCGAGGTAGGAAAATCAGTTTTGCTCGGTGCATCTATGTTGTATTTGTAAATACAATATTCATGGAAAGCTTGTAGAGTCTTTGTGTTTGAGCATATGTGGTAAATAAAGGTTTTCACTGATGCCACCAAAACTGAAACCATTATGGATAATTTAGCTCACCATTCAAATCATAAACTCTACAAGTAGACATTTGCTAAAGCCGAAAAGCAATTCAGGCCGCAAGTCAAAGCATCAGCCGTCATTAAACCCTATTTGCAACCAAACAAACAACAACAACCACAAAAACATATGCTTCGTGGTACATCATAGCTAGACATTATGACTATATGACATTCCTCTACATCGCCACTAGTGGTCAAAAAGTGCAGCACATTAGCAATAAGTTTTGCTCGATTTAGTGTAAGTAAGGAAGTGTGTATGCGTGGGGTCCAAAAACCAGGAGCCCGCTATACTTGTGAGGTCCCACCTGCTTTGTGGGGCCAAAATGCTGGACCCCACAAGTTTAAATAGCTGTAAAGGTTAGGACTTGGTTTCAGGATTAAAATTAGATAAGGGTTAGGGTAAGGGCTGGGGTTAGGCACTTAGTTGTGATGGTTGAGGTTATGGTAAGGAGCTAGGGAATGCATCATGTCAATGACGGGTCCCCACACAGAGACATAGATGCCACAAACCTGTGTGTGTGTTTGTGTGTGTTTGCACACATAGGGAGTAGCTATCATCTAACTGTCTCTCTGATGGATGCTGCAAAATGACAGCATCCTACTTGCCACTTGTCTAAACAACATGAAACACATACACACATGCACACGCACGCATAAATACATGCATGCATTGGGATACTGACACACGCACACACACCATCCAGACACACATTCATACATATTGGCTAAACTTGACCTCCCTTGTCTCTTTGATAACACTGCTGCTGCTGCCGCTGCTGCGTCGGATGTTATTGAAGAAGATGATGGAGATAGTGGTGCCTGTTCTCAGCCTGTCATGTCATGCTGCTGTCACTCAGAGTGCATCAGACCTCAGATTTTCCCCTTTTCGTCTCTCTATCTGACGCTCTGTGTTTCTGTATCTCTCTCTACCTCTATTTACTCTCTCTCTTCTCTCGCTCTGTGGTAATTAGTGCATTAGTCCTATCGTTGGCATCACCCTGAGCTACAGCAGCAGCCAGCAGAGCTTCTTGTCACAGCTCAGAGGGCCAATGGAGTGGACAGCTCAACCCTGGTACTCATCATCTTCATACTGTGCCCAGCCAGCCTCCCCCCAGCCACATTATCTAGCTATGTTATCCAGCCATGCTCCTAATTATTTTCAAACCCTAGCCACAGCCCTCTCACCCAGCCTCTGCCACATTACCTAGCCCTGCTTGTAATCATCACCCTAAGCCTTGCTTCAGCCCTCTACACAGCCCGAAGCCTCATCATTAACATAGCCCAGTTTTTTCCTAGTTCCAGACCACGGCTATCTCTGGCATGACCATCACAGCTCTTGGCAGTATACACACAGCATCTCCAGTCCAAACCAAGCACTAGAAATAGCACATGACTGCTGGACCTATATTTACCTTAGCCATCTGTGTCACAGTAAGAAAATCTATCAATGCAAATGTGGCCCAGCCTGTCAGGACCAAGCGGCAACCTCCGGGGCTGAAAAATGAAGCCAACACAGAAGTGGCAAAAACTGCAGTTCCTCGAATGGCCACTTGAGGCTGGCTCAAAGCTCCTATTTGCCCTTGCCTGGACTTCCCAGGTTCCCCACTACAGATTAGCTTCATAGATATCAGACCCTCTTCTGCAGCTTTGTTCTTCATTCATTCACATCCTTCATCTCTCATCTAACGCTCTTGAAGCACCACATCTCAATATCAGTCTGAAATTCAGAGCTTTCCTTGAGAATTGTAGCTCCGACTTTACTGTTTTTGTCCGATAACGCTACCAACACAGTGATGCTGGTTGAACTTTGCAACATTCCTCCAGACCAGGGTGAAATGCATGTCTCACACTACATAGCTTTGGTGAGCTATGGTTGGTTGGTTGAGCTTTCTATCTGTGATGTGAAATTTGTGAGAAAGTGAGTGAGTGGGTGAGTAAGCGAGAGTAAATATGTGTGAGAGAGAAACGTATCTTGATTTGGTATTGATTTAATTTAAGTTGTTATAAGTCTGTGTTTTTTTAATGATTCAACAGTAATTTGTATAGAACTTCAGCTGCAGAACGGACAACACTGAAAACCAGAGATTAATCGATAACAGCAGTCTCATATGAATGGGTTGTATCACCACTGTATCAGGAAAAATTGGAAACACTGTGATCTTTAAGAAAGAGGACACTGCTGTTCTCTTGCTCAAGCTGATTGTATGTACTCTCTGCCATTTTCTACAATATCATATAATATATAACCACAAATATATTAGTTATTGTTTTAAATCATATTGAATGGGTAAAAGGACAGTGCTGCATTAAGTTAGCATGCTTCTCACTCAAAGATGGCAAGTTTTTTATGGAGAAAGGCTAGGTTTTGTGAGTGAACAGTGCCTAAACTTCTTAACTTTATTGAAAGCTAGCTCTATGTTATGTTGATTGTAAGATGGAATACTCAAAAGGTTTTTTAGCTTCTGCACCAGCAATGACTCATTTCAAATGCAGATATGGGAAAGCCCTCTCTGTCCATGCTAATTTTGTGGTTGTGTTATTAGGCATGTCACCAGCGGTACTGCCTGTAACCATAGAGGATAGCTAATTAGGAGGCTACGTGCTAAACAAGTACACTACAGTGAGTGGTCACGTCTGTGTCTGTCTGCGCTCCAAGCCTTTCCTTCCCCTCGCATTAGACTGACACCCGTCACAACTTTCAAAAGCTAGCGTCTGATCAGAACCAACACACACTGATACACACCAGAACACACGTTTGCACAGGCATGCCTGCTTTCCTGAACACATGCACATAGACATATACAATTGTATGCATACACATGAATACAGGCATATACACAGACCACTGCCGATAGCCCAACCACACATACACTTTAATGTTAACCCAGTATCGTCTTTGTTACCGCCTCTCGCCCCAACACACACTCAAACACACACCATAGTCTCCTCCCAGCTACTATGGTGTAACTTTATTATTGTCATTATTACATTGTGGGTGCAAAGCTTGAGGGAACGGGGAAAGGAAGTGTGTCTACACACATACACACACTTGCTTGCTCGCTCTTAATGGCCTCAGCCATAATGTATCACCATGATGCATACAACTGATGTATGATGGGTCTTTTTTATTCATTTTTTTTCATTAGCAATTAATACCTAAACTGAAATAGGCCACACGTTGGGAGACAATGGGATTAGTTGGGGAAGGGGCAGCAAATGCATGAACTCATATAGGTCCACCTTTATGTGTGTCTGTCAGTGTATGTATTTCCTATGTTCCTATCATGTCCATCCATCTCTCCAGCTCTGCTGCATTAGTGTCCAGGTCACTGCGGTGAGAAAGAAAGAACTCTAATTCTCCATAACCATTTTACGGCGTGTGTAAAACTCTGCAGCCCCTTCATTTGCACAGCCGTAAAACATTCCCCCTGCCACACTCCTTCCTACTCAGGACCTCAGATTTATCAATTAACCCAACACTTCACTTCCATTATGGTGGCATTTTGCACTGCGAGGCCTGCATACAGAGTAACGATGAGGGCCGAGTGCACGCAGCATGATATTAAATGGACAGTCTCAATTAAAGTATTAGAAATCATATTTTGGTGTGACTTAAGAGAATGAATGACATTAGACTTTATTATTTATGTTCAAAGCTGTTAGACCTGACTTGACCAGATTAACTCAGGTCACATAAGGGCAGTTTTTTTACTTAATCGCATGAATTTGTGTCAAGCTCCTGTTTAAAACTAATAAATAAAAATGGTGTTGGTAATTTATCATTAAAAATATTCACAACTTCTGCCATGAGTAGGATTCAGTAGTAGGTTAAGATTTATTTCTTTAGGCCTGAATGCAACCTTCAGGCCTACTGTAAATCAAGGCCTTTTCAGACCAAGTCTGAAACTAATTTATAGCTTATAGGTTCATGTGTGCTTTTGTTTTTTTAAAGTAATTTTCAAGTAATCCTTTGGATACTCGGAACATATGACATCGGAACACTACTGGGTTCTTTGAAATAGACTTAATTACAAGAAAACTTGTGGTTTTATTTTGCTGAAGATATTTTGTGAAATCCGGTTATAAAATGTTGATTTACAAATCTATTACAAATTTGTGAGTATGAGATACTCTAATTGGCATTAGTGGTGCTGTTAACATTAATAGACTTTAGCTAACTATAACTGTTTTAAATTTTACAATCCTCAAATTATAGCATGAGGTTACTGAGGAGTACTACAATTCAGCAGGAAATTATGCATTTTAGATCTACCATCATAAAGCATGAGGAAGGAAAAATAGAAAGATAGTGCTTTAGTAGTGATGCATTTAATTTCCAGTGTGCTGGTGTCTGTCTAAATGCCAAGTACATGAGTTCTCTAACATTCTAAACGTAAATGAATTGTATAGTTAGCATATTCTGTATATATGTTAGCATGAGTTTCATCCAGACAAAAAGTTAAAGATACCACCTCTATAAAATGCATTGTCATCATGGTTATTCTGAGGAAAAGTCAAGATCAGAGATTTTTTTCAGGTTTATTTACATAGTTTCCTCTCCATGTATACATGGATGTAAGAGAAAGCAGGCAGACAAGCAGGATAAGGATGTGTGCTTTTAATGGACCGCCTGTCCCTGTGCAGATATGCTCCACTGAACCATACTATATGTAGTGTGGTATAATCACTGCCTATCTCTATCTCTTGCCATCACTCTTTCTTTCCCTTGCTGTCTTGTGTTTTTGCACACTTGTTCTCTTTTTCTCTGTCCTCTTCATCTGCAGTACCTAGCTGCAACTTTTTTTCTGCCCCCCCCACCCCTTATCCCGCAAACAATTTGTTGTGTGTGTGTGTGTGTGTGTGTGTGTGTGTGTGTGCTAGCTATCAAATAGCTGAGTGCACAATACACACACGCACACACACACACACACATATACAGACATACTTGAGGAACATGACAACCCTCTCATACAGCAGTGTGTTGGTGATAGAAGTCAACCCTAGCTGTGAAATGCAAATGGGTTGTGATGAAGCTGGTGTAGACGGACACAGAGGATGGAGCAAACAGAAAGAATACATTTTCTAATAGGAAATAGACATTTTCTAGTAGAAGAGTGTTTTATTCTCTTACGTTGCCTGTTTCCTCTTACATTTTATGTATTCTGTTTCTCCTGAGCAACCCTAGTCCATTGTTTATGATAAGATTCCCCCTCATTCTTTTATCTGTCCACATTTTTGTGTACCTTATCTGTCCAGCTAACCATCAATCCATCTATCTCCCAGATGAAAGACATGTCTTTTGGTGATACAAGGTGTGTATGCATGAAAGCGTCTGTCTCTGTGTGTGGGAATCTAGTCTTTCCAATGTGTGTTTATGATTTACTTTGTTTTGTACTCTTGGTAAGCAGCCTGATATTTATGTGAAAGCCGCACCTTTACCTATGCTATTATATGGTTGATATATATGCATGCATGTGTCTCTGTGCATCTGTGTGTGTCTTATTACAGGCTCATATTCTCACTAGCCAGCGCAGGGAGCATGTGTGGGGGGTTGGGGTGGCAGTGAGATCTGGAAAGGGAAGCAATCACAAACACTTAAACCTGCAAATGGCCTTGATGTCCTGTGCTAAGCAGCCTGTGTTGACTGATGAGCCTGTTAACCCTGGCTGAAACAACTCCAGCACAGGGGATTAGACACCAACGCTGGTCCCGGCTGTTCCTGGCCCATTTTGCATGGGAATTGTGCATATTTAATCTAAAGTGTGCCGAGACAAGCCCCACTCTTCTCCGTTTCTCATTATAGATCTGTAATAGCACCCTGAGGCTGGGGGTCTTAATTCACCAGCCCCAGCCCCTGTCTTAATCTTACCCTCAGTCTCAGCCCCCACCTTCCCTCAGTGCCTACTCTCAACCCAAATCAGTCCTAGTCCCAGCCCTCTTGCCAATCTTTGTCTCTCCTAGTCCTTTACTGCATTGTACGTTAGCCTAAGCCCTGTCAGTCATGGGCCAAAGCCTTTTTACCCTTGTAAGCGGACGTAAGCCCAGCAAGGACATGCGTTGGTGTTGTTTCAGGTATCGATGAGACAATGAAATGTGATCTAAGAAGGCTAGTTTGGGTACATCTATGAGTTTAAAGGTTTATCAGAAGCCAAAACGCTGCACCTAGGCTTATAATACAATCAGGCATGATTTTAAAACTCTGGGAAGTTATAACATCTATATCTTTTATCTATCACTGATCGCCAATGATATAGTACAAATGCGGCGGCCACATTACAAAGTAATTACCTTGAATGTGGGTTTGCATGTATTTTATTGGGCAGCGCTGCACCTTGCCAGATGACGCTGCATTGCATCGCAGGAAAAGTTGATTCAGGTTTAATCTTGCTCAACTCATCCATGCCAAATCTTCTTGCTGTCGCACCTACAACACCACAGTTCCTGAGGCTTTATATTCCATACTTATTCAAAAACTGACTAATATAGGAGGACGGCAGATAAAATGCATGCAGGAAACAATGGGGTTTGGTAGGTAAAACATAGGCCTGTATTCAGACCCAACTCACTAATGGTGCCATGGAAAGAAAAAGGGAGTGTTTCTTTGCTGGTAAGAACATTATGAAACTCAATAGACACCTCAAAACTCACAACAGTTAGGTCAGTGAAGTCAAAAACGATTATGTTTTTAGAGTTATGTTTTTCACTTCTGGTGAAAGTAACATTTCTGGATGGTGGTGGTTTTATATGAGACTCTTTCCTGATTATTTGTAATTTGTACTTTCAGACAAGCGCACTCATTCCTTGAGCAGTTGTGTCCTCGTATGGATTTGCTGCTCCTTTTTTTTTTTAAATGCTTTGTTTTTCATGTGGCATTAGTTGTGAATTCTGCATCTGTTCTCTGATTAATGCGATTGAGTGTCAATGACAAGAGCTCTCTGAAGCATCTATCCATCTAATTCCATCTATCACTCCATCTCTCTCTCTCTTCTCTCATCCCCCTCTAATCCAGCCAACACTACTCTCTGCAGGACAGAACAATTAATGTCTCCTCGTTTACTCACTCTCTCTCTTTATCTTTTTTCCCTCTTCCCTTTCTTCATATTCCTCTTCAGACAATGTTACTTTTCTCACGCATCTCTCATGCATCATATTACTACCTTATGAAAGAATAGTATGTGTAGAGTGAGTGTGTGTGCATGAACATAGTTTCAAGAGGGGCCCCATGCTGTGGGTGTAATTTCTTGTTTGTACATGGTTCCAAACATCTTTGGCCACTGCAGAGCAGGGGAGAGATATTCAGAGAGACAGAGAGGTTGAACAAGACAAAAAAATATTGAGAGAAAAGGAAAGAGAGGGGGGAGAGGGGAAAACAGGATGATAACAAAAGCAGCTCGGATTTCACAGACGCATATTTCATCAATCATGTGAATAAGTCGTGGTGATTATGCATGGCGGTGGCAGGCCGAGGGGGAGAGGGGGGGGGCGATTACCATACACCATAAAGGCTGCTTTCTTATCTCACACACACTGATTAGTTTCTGTCTGCAGATAGCCTCTCACTCTTCAGTCTTTTTCACACACACACACACACACACACACACACACACAGACACTCATGCAGTGCGTCTCTCTCTGCCATACACATGCAAACACACACACACACACACACACACACAATGCTGCTAAAATTCCAGGTAAATGGAATTGGCACTGGTGACAGTAGGCCAACCCTAAGAGCCTGATGAGAAAAGTTCACAGAGCCTCTCATTGCTAACTGGTTTTACTTAATCAGGAGATAACCTGCCTTCCAGAGAATTGTGGTAAAACCATGAGAAATGCACTGAACACCTCCCCAATAATGTGTACATCAGAGGTTGATTTGGGTTCTGAATGGCACAAATTACAACTAAGTATGTTTTCAGAAGAAAACATGCAAGCAGTGTGACAAGAATGCAGAGTCTAACTGATAAAGTCTTTGCTGAGGTTTGTGCATTTATAAGACGTTAAAGTTGGGCATATGGTAAAGCAGAAAGTAGCAGGTAGCTAAGATGGTTAGACAGTCAAGGTCTTATGTGCCACCACACTGCTGTGAAAAATGACACCAAATAAGGCTGCTTACTTTACCTTTTTTTGGCAGACCAAGTGGTCGCTAGGAAATTGAAACCAACTTGTCTTACTATCTTAATCTCAGGCTGATATGTTGTGGCCCTGTTTTGGTACTGTAGGTCATTTTCCTGGAGCTGTGGCATTCACATGATGCAGAACGAGAGAGAGACAGCGAGGCGGGAGGAGGATGAGGAGGTGAGGCTGGGGCTGGGGCAAAATTAGCTACGTATGAAAGGCCTCGCTTTGTGTCTCAACCAGGGAATTAGAAATTACTCCTTTCTCTTGCGCTCCCCTCTCTCTCGCTCTGATATATAATGTAAACTCATTTGGTAACCAGGCTGGAGCTGCGTTGCGCTGTCTGAGTGCCTGCATGTGAGAAGTGCGCCTGGGACGCATTAGGGCCTCCTGACAGGGGCCTGGGTGAAATAAGTGAAATTAATGGAGCTCCTTTCATGTCGGACAAGGCCGCGGCACCCCTTTCACGCCGCGTACAGTCACAGAAAAGTCAATACTTTTTTATTACTCCTCGCTTGCCCTACATTCCCCGCTACAAGAGCTCTGCTTGCTAATTGGTTTCAGTTTGCAGCGAAAGAGAGAGAGAAACGGGAAAGAAAGAGAGGGAGAGGACTCCATCCCAAAGAACACTGAAGCAAATAAATCAATCTCATATTTCTTCTCCCCGCTGTCTTTTTTCATTGAGTAACATCATGGCCGAGAGAGGGAGAGATGAGAGAGAGAAATAGAGAGGGGGTAAATGGTTGGTTAGAGCACGCCTGGTCCCCAGGGAGCATAATGATATCTGGGAGTCTGTTAATGGAGAAAAGTGGTTAAAGTGGTCTGGGGCCCTGGCCAGGTCACCCCTGGGGGTTTTTAACCAGCAACCTCACCTCAGTTGGATGCTTGCGCTCTGGGCTCAGAGGCACAAAGGAGCATCCCACCAAAACACAATTTCAGGAAAACACTTTGTAGCGTTGCAAAAAATGACAACTAAACTAAACTATGTGCGTGTGTGCAGATGTGTGGAGATGTTGGAATAAGTCTTCAAATACATCAAGGCTTGTTTAATAATTGTTTTCATGGTGTTGTTGTAATAAGGCTCGTCATGCTGAATTAACACATCTTTTTCAACTGAAACAAGAATTTTTTGCAGTTGCAATTCAAAATGACAAATGTACACCTTAAGAAGGATTTGGAATTTGACTGCTACAGAAACTGTATAACCGTGCATGCCTCCATTTCGGTGTAGGTCTGCAAGTATACTACATGTCTTTAAGTGTGTGTGTGTGTGTGTGTGTGTGTGCTCGCATGTGTTTACTGTATGTATGTGTCCTGTCTGCCAGTGTGCTGTTCATTCTTGTGCTAAGCCTAAGTGGCAGTGGGGTTAGCCTCTTTCAGAAACAGAACAGCCACAAATTGATGTGACACTTTGAACCTCCACCCTCCCTCCCTCCCCGCCAGCCCATCACCTCCCACAAACAAACACACACATACACACACACCAATCAGCCTCCAGTTAAAAGGAGGTTCCACCAGTTTCATTTTCTTTCTGCGTCCCAGCTTTCACAACTCTGGAGTGTGGGTTAGGGTAGGTTTGGGGGGTTACAGCACGTGCGTATGTGTGTGAAGGAGCTGTCACACAGGGCTGGCATCACCATCCAGTTTGCCATCTCTTCCTCGGCTTGACAAGTCCCTGCTCCCTACCCCATGGCTAACACACACACACACACACACACACACACACACACACACACACATCAGCTCTCTGTCTCATTCCTCTGTCACACACACATATGATATGTGAACACACCAATCACAAACTTGCATGCACTGTATGAATGCATACAAAGAACACATTTATAAACACACACACACGTATCCAGATGCACAGGCAACCACATGCTGCATATAACACAATGAATGTGTTTGACAAGTGCTGTGGACACCGTGACAGTAACACATCACATCATTATTACTGAAACATGTAGCTGAATTTAAACTGGAATTTGCTGCAACTTTTGTGCAAAGAGTTTCCATTTGTGTGGCATCACTGTGTGATGGTTGTTATGTGTGTGTGTGTGTGTGTGTGTGTGTGAGAGATCTTCACGGCAGTTGTTGGCGTCAGATCGCGGAGGGGTTCTGTTTGTTACAAGGACAGGCTTGTCCCCGCCCCCAGGCGTCAGCATTACAATGATTGTCATGGCGATGGAGTGTGAGTGACAGGCGGGATCACATGTGGTAGCCGGGGAGCAGGAAGCCCGAACCGCCCCAGTCCCTGACATTAGTTTGTCCTTCATCAAAACTTTACACTCGTTTATAACTACTCACTCCCTCTGTTGCAAAATCTCTCTCGTTTACTTCTTTTTTTTTACCATCTGTCTCTCTCATGTACTGATCTCTTCTTCTCCCTTTTATTTCTATTTCTCCGCCTCATTCTCTCTCATTTACATTTCATTTAATACTCTTATGTCTCCACTTTCTCTCCTCACCTCTCTCTCTCTCATTAACTTCTCAATTTTTCTCTCGCTGTCTGTGCCAAGCTTAAGACATGTTTTTAGGCTTTTTTGGACATCACACTGCTTTCTAGGTAATCTAAGTGATTGGTTAAGAGGGCAAATAGGAGAACAGGTCGTATCATTTCACACTTACAAGCACACACACACACACACACACACAGTCAGTACATTCCCCGAGCAACCAGGCTGGTTATTAAAGCGGGCTCAGAACCAACTATGGAACAGCAAAGTGTGTTTGTGTGTGTGTGTGCAAGCATTTTTATCCATCTTCGTTTGCCTCAGCAGTGCTTTTTTGTCAAGATGTATGTGTTGATGCAAACCTATGCCTGTTTGTGTGTGTACATGAATACATGTGTATGTGTGTGTTTTGGTGAGAGCGATAGAGCTTTTTGTGCATCGCAGCAGAAAAAGAGGTCAGGGTTTGCGCGGAGACTCAGGCATTCATCATTAGCCTGCTCTGCCAGTAATGTTGCCCGTTACAACCGTGATTAAGAGCCCCGCTTAGTTCCAGCAGCCGGTGCAGACGCACAAACACACACTC
Organism: Coreoperca whiteheadi; assembly: GCA_011952105.1. NCBI lineage: Eukaryota > Metazoa > Chordata > Actinopteri > Centrarchiformes > Sinipercidae > Coreoperca > Coreoperca whiteheadi. The sequence continues at coordinate 22,094,480 of CM022485.1, forward strand.
ACATGTGTGGTACCACCTACGTCTCCGGGACTCTGGTTTTACAGAAAACTCTGTCTTTTACACCATCACCCAGTTCAGCAGGCGTTCATGTGAGTGTGTGTTTGTTGTTTGGGGGCTGTGCTGTGCATGGTCTCTAACTGCGAGGAGGCTTCAGGGCCCAGTGAGAAACCTGTCACAGTCACTCATGAAAAGAGCAATTCACCCCCCCCCACCACACACACACACACACACACACACACACACACAGCAGGAAGTTGAATTTGGTCTTGGTGAGTGTATTTGGGAATCATAATGGATGGATGTACACCTTCATCTCCATTTATGAAAGCCAGAAAACAGCCATGGCAGCTTCAGTGTTCTTCAGGCAACAGTCATTTTGCCTCATGTTTGAACTCTGATATTTTAACTTAAAAGAAATATTTAATGACCCCCCCTTTTCTCTATTTTTCTCTCTATCCCTCCTCTTCATGTCCTCTCTGCCATTGCCTCTCCTCCCCTCCAGCCGTTCAAGACAGTGTTCGCCACCTACAACGTCTTTGATAGGCTTCCTCGTCTGTACTCCAAGGCAGACAGCATTATGTGACACACCTCCTCCTGGCCTGAGAAAATGAAAAGAAGTACAAATAACGAAGATTTATTGTATTTAGTGCCTGATGTGTTCAGTGTTCTAATCTTATGCAGGCTTTTTCTTAAAGACAACACACATCACAGTGTTCTGCTGCCTAAGTTGGATTGTCCAGAATGTGTGTGAATCACTGAGTGGGAATGTGCAACACAAGCAGGTCTGGTGACACATTCTAAGAGACAGCATGTGTGCCTGTAGGCAGTGATAGTGCCAGCAATGGAAAAGGTATGAAAGAGTTATCTCATGTTATTCACCAACAGCTCTGTACAGTTAAAAAAAGATTACTGGGGCCACAGCATTTTAACATACACATATCACACCACATTGCAATGCACAGAACAGAGTCAGATTGAACTGCTGACTGCTTGTTTTGTCTTAGGTCTCTTGTAACTATGTGTTGATTCTGTATCGCAAACCGAATTCGTGTCTAGAGAGAAACACCCATATCACATGTATTATTTTTAATAGCAGAAGTCCAATTTCCTTTCCAGAAATACAAAAGGTCTGTTGGCTTCTGATCCAGTCTGGATGAGGAAGTCTAGTATTTTCATGATATGATACAGGATGCCAGATTTTGTGTCATTATAGATGTCACATGCATCTGAGATCACATCATGGCTTAAAATGGTGATACTTTGTATTTTGACTATAATGAGTAATGTACTATAGGATTGGAGCTACGTGCTCCATTATAAGCATGGCCTGGTGGGGGTCATTGAGGATATTCCAGATCTTGTTATTTGGAGCATTGACATATAACAAAATGGTAAAATAATTAGGACATTACCGATGAATCTACCAATTATTTACATGATTACGTGTTTTCTTTGGTCTATGAAATGTAACAATTTCTTACTTTGAGAGTGCACACACAGCGAGGTGCAGATCAGTGTGAGCTTTGAGTCCATTAAAATTAAAACATGTCGCATAACTCTTCTCTAGTACACCTTTATTCATGAGAGTGGTCAAGGCAAAATAGCTGAAAACATTTGGTGAATAAAGCATGGTGTACTGGAGAAGAGTTGTGCGACGTGTTTTAATTTTAATGGTCTGAGAATTGTCCCAGAGCCCATGGTGACCTCTTCGAAATTCTTGTTTTGTCTGACCAACTGTCCTAAACCAAACCAAATCACAGAATACTAAGAAAACCATAAAGTACTCAAATTTGGTAAGCTGGATCCAGTGACTTTTAAGAACAGTTACTTGAATTTCAGTTAATCAACTAATTGTTTCAGCTCTAAAAAACCTTAAGAATATCTTCCACAAATGTATCACCTTTCTTCATTCTGACACCTTTTTGAAAGACTTTTGAAGCAGATTTAAAATTAGAGTCTAAATTATTTAGACCAGCAACGAACTGAACTTGTCTGGATGTGAAGACTTCACCTGACACCTCCTCCTACGAGGCCCTGAGGCAGAACTTCCTCACATAGTCGTCTGTTTTGATGGTGAAGTGAGTCTCTGCTGTCATCACTTTCTGTCACAGGACGCGGATGTTTTGTCATTAAACCTACTTGTTAATTCCCTAACACAAACTTCCCCGGTTTTTCCTTCCTTTCCTTTTTTTCTGTCTATTCACTCTTCTCTCACTCTCCTCCATGTTGCTGGCATTCCCCTGGGCCTGTGCTATAAGGCGTGCAAGAGGAGCAGAGACAGAGCATTTAGTAATGGCTTCTTAATGGGCTTGTCGACAGCCACATTAGAGCGCACAGGCAACGGGCGAGGCCGGGCAACGATATGCCAAGCCAGATGCCATGCCAGCTGTGGCACTCCGCTCTCTCACTCACACTCTCATTTGTAATCACATTTCTCATACGGATGGACGGCATGTGCGTAAAAGAGAGAAAGCAGACAGACAGGCATTTCCCCTCCCATCTCCTGTCAGTATATTCTTTTAGTCTGCTCTGTTCTGTTTTAATCTGGTTCTGCTGCACTTGGTTCTTTTAACTTTATGATCTTAGTAGCAACAGAACTCGTTTAATGTTTTTTGCAGAGATGTAGTGGTTGGAAAATGCATAAATAAACTGTCATCAGTAGTGTGTGAATGCCAGTTGAATGGAAATTAAGGTTTATCACAACTCTGTAATAACCTTGTACTCACCACTTTATTTGTTGAGATTTAAAAAAAAAAAAGCAATAAGACTGAAAGGAAGTATGACAGAGCAAGAAACACAGGCAGGATCATGAATGTTTTAAAAAAAACAACAGGTTGTTTCGAAGGGAAAATGCAAGCAAATAGAGCCTCGAGGTAGTTCAGGTATGCACAGGAGTCATTTTATAGTCACATGTTCCATAAACACAACAACCATGTATGTCTACGAGCTCTCTCTCAATGCTGAGCTCTACATCATCACTGCTGCCTGCTTTCAGAAACTGAACGCTAACCAACCAGCCTCCTCCTCTATGAGCATTTAGTTGTACGTGAATATTTAAATGTTGTGAAAGGGGGTTCATTTTAAATTAAATTGAAATTAATTTAAAATGAATGTAATAAATGTTTAAAATTATTAAGCAAACTGTCTGTTGTAAACGTCCATCATAGTTTACAGACCTTCTGTACTTAGCCCAACCAATTCTTAATTTTCAAGGCTGGTAAGATCTCAGTATTAAAAAAGTCAACGATATATCATCCCCTATTCATTTTTACATAAACACATAGTATAAACAAATATATTGGATGAGGATCCCTGAGGTGTTATAATTTTTTTATTTTTATGAATTGTGACCAAGATATGTACTGAGCGGACAACTTGCTCCCTTGAGGACAATCTATGTAATGGTGACACTGTTTCTAAACACCTGAAACACATCTTGGATATTTCTGTTCTGCAATTTCTTAGTCAGTATATATGCAGATACTGATAAATCTGTGAAAAGCTGATGCCAGCCCAATGTAGATATATCGGCCTGGCTGAACATAGTTGTAGATTATTACTGACATATGTGCGCACTTTCTGTCTGATCTTCTGACTGCTCGTGTTTCTTGCCTTATCTGTAATGAAAATAAGAATAAAGTTGTTTATCATCCAGTATTATCCCTTTTTAAGGGTTTATTCTCACTCAAATTTGATGTCTTTTGAAAGATGACGTGCCCACATCTAAACTAGGAGAAACTTTGATCTTGCATCAAAGAATTATTAAGGGCATTATTAGGGACGTAAAAAATAAAGGAGAGGTGGGGAAGGGCAGAAATAAAAATGGAAAGATTGAAAGGAAGGGTACAAGGATACAAGTTTAGCAACTAAATGAAGAAGAGAAGACAGCAGGAAGGAAAGAAGGAAGAGTTTGAGAAAGTGCGGGGAAAATGATGGCAGAGAGAGGGAGGAGTGATTAAATGAATGGACGGATGATTGAATCAATTAATGAATGTTAATGCGCTAAAGTGTAACCAGGGACAGGGATGTCATTGCCAAAGGTCTAATAGGTCTCCAGTAGGGGGAGCCATGTGTCAGTGACTCCAGTCTTTGTCAAAGACCTTCATCAGTACAATAGTGTGTGTGTGTGTGTGTGTGTGTGTGTGTGTGTCTGTGTGTGTGTGTGTGTGGGCTGCCAAAGATTGAATAGTCAGAAGGTGGTTCTTTGTTTCCTCATCTGATCTGATCTCGTTGCTACCAAACCAAATGTTCCTGCGTCAGCGATGATCAAGTGTGATGAGGATGCAAAGAGAATAAGGTGTGTGTGTGTATGCGTGTGTTTTTGTGCTTCTGTGCATGTCAAGCCGTGTGTGCGCGCGTGTGTTTATGTATTGGCAGCAGGTAGCATTTTAGGAGTTGAAGCCTATATACAGACTGGCGGCCCTCTGCACTGTATCGACAGCTGCCAATTGTCACGCCAGTGACTGACAGTTCTGTATTGATGGACGGGACCTGCTGACAGAGAGATGGAGGACAAAACAAAAGGAAACAAAGCACCGTTGGCGGAGAGGGGCAGAGGAGACGGCAAAGAGATGGAGAAAAAAGTCCAGGGGAGGACACTGACTGGGAGCTATGAAACTTTCTCAAGGTCATGGTAAGGGGAGAGGGGACGAGAAGTGGGAAGGAAAGTCTCTAACCTGGGTCTGCATCAGTTCACATTCAGCTCTCTCACGAGAGTACATTTTCTTTAAAAGTCCAACGTTGACAATTGTTCATCTTCGCTTGCCCACCTTTGACACCATTTTGAACATGATGATGATGCTATAATGAATAAATTACAGGGTATGCCATTTAGATTCACATTTGTAAGCGACTGAATTTACTTCAATCACTCATATTTAGACTGACACTATTTAAACACTTGTTTGTACTATTTCACATTTGAATCAGAGACATTCAGGTCATGTTAACTCTAATAGAGAGAAATGCTATACTAATATGATATTTTGGGTTTGTTTTCCGAGTCCAAGCGCATTACATTAAATTCATTTGGCAGACACTTTTGTCCAAAGTGACTTAACAATAGGCCTCTTCCACCGCGGACATTTTGACTTATCATAGCTGGAAATGCACAGTTGTCACTAATAATATTAATAATAGCTCAGTTGTATTCATGTAAGTCAGTAAGCCATGACAGTGAGCTAAATGGAATTCAGACATCAATCTTTTTATTATTTACACCTGTGCTTTTCCCAATGTGACATGCCAGTGTCTTCTATGAAAAAGGCCTCAAAGTGTATTCAACCTCCACTTAAATAGTAAGAGCACCCCTTCCAAACAAACAGCTACAGTTCAAGTGCCAAAAGATTTTGTTGTTATTTTTAGTTTTTTTTCTGTTTTTTTTCTTGTTTTTTTTTTAGTAAATGAGATGTTAGAAAGGGCTAGTATGGCCCATTTAAGTATTGTCTGAAATGCAGAGTTGCAGAGGTTGGGCAGTGGCTTCTGCTGTCCTGACTTCAGTGGAGGGTTTATTCCACCATTGTGGGGTCAGGGCAGAGAAGAGATGAGCGCCTGCAGGGGAGTGACAGGGCTGCAAATTTTCCGGAGGCAGAGAAGCGTAATGTTTGTACCGGAGCCTAGAGTTTGACTGAGGCTTGGAGGTATGAAAGCACTACAGTCTTGAACTGGATGCAACAATATGCTATTGTAGACTAGTGAAACTAGTAATTTGTGTATGTATACCTATTTGATGTGCACATTTTTTCAAAGAGACTACAAAATCAGGCTTTTAACAAAACAGGTAGATTAACAATACTTAAATATTGGCTTGCTTAAATTTTACTTATTGGCTTACTTGCTTTTTTTGGCTTACTAATCTCAAAAACCTCTAAGCTAAAAGGTACCATGGCTCTGTTGGGCAGAAAAGCAATGATAATCACTTTTTTTAGTTTCTCATTGTTTTGGCAGAGTAGTTTTGGACTAAGCCGCGATCTTTGTGTGTCTTCTGATTGACCTTCGCAGCCCATCCCCAAAACACAAACACCAAATTATCTTGTATGCACACACACACACATACAGTACACTCACTTGTGTGTATAGGTCTGTGTCTGTCAGTGTGTGTGTGTGTATGTGTGTGTGTGTGTGTGTGCGCGTGTGTGGGTTGCCTCACCTCAGGAAACTTGTGGCTAATTCCATTAGTGGGAGGAGAGAGTATGTAAATGAGGGGAGACAGCTGGTGGTGAATGGAGGTTGATGGAGTGAGCCTGGGGGGGCACAGACACAAACACACACACACACACACACATTGCTACACTTTTACACATGCAGCCATTGTCTTTATAACAATATAATGAGACTCAAAATGAACTTATTATATGTGTGTACATTATCTTTGTTGGGGGAGTGACATTTTTCCCTTCTTTAGATAGTATGTGGTATAGAGCAGTCAGGAAATGGGGGGAGAAAGAGATGGGAATGAGTTTTATATGTGCACCAGTGCACAGGTGCACCTATGCACACTCTTGCTTCTACTTAATGTGTTTCCACTCAAAAGTCTCTGTCAATGTACAAAACTTTCTCTTAGATATTAGGTTTATATACAAAATATTTAGGCACTCAAATCACTTGGTTGAGGTTAGTGAAAGGTTAGTAGACTTGGTTAAATATTGAAAAAGTTCAAAGTGACCTGAAGCATGAGATATGAAGGGTTTACTCGCATTTAAACGAAACAACTGAACCAAAGTGAGTTTTTTTTTGCCTAAACCTAATCACTCGCAAGACTAAAGATGTGAGCCCTGGCCTGCAGTGCTAAAGTCCTGCACTTTTTACATCCACCATCCACCCTGACCACCTCCCCACAACTAGTGGTAAAACATAGCAATTCCTGCGCCAGGAAAAAACATTGCAACTTAACTTATTTCATTGCGTGATTACTATTCCTTCAAAACATATCTGGCAAAACAAATTAGTAAATGTCTAAATAATGTCTACTGTGCACACAAGACACACACAAACATAATATGTCAAAGACACTTTTACCCATACCTTCTATGCATATGTTCTTGTCACGCATTTAAATGTGATGTACTCAACATGTGTGTATACATGTGTGTGTTAGGGCTGATATGGGGGGGTGTTGGACAGAGGGTCCAGATGGTTGGAGAGATAGATGGAGTAAGAAAGACAAAGAAAGAGGGAACAAAGACAGATGTAGTCACGGTTTATCATTCAGATGCCTTTCACGTTGGACACTGCTCTGCTTAAACACACACACACACTCACACAAACAGGTAGATGTTGGTCATAATCCTATTGTGTATCAGCAGTGACCACAGTGCAGGACTCTCTCATCACCTGTCACCTCACACACACACTATAATCCTGTCAATAACTGTGATGGAATTTAGAGGGGATTTCACTTTTTCTAAATCCAACAGCACACTGTGAATCATGGGAGCAAAAAGTAAAGTCCTGGACATGCGTGTATATATATACACACACACACACACACACACACACACACAAACACACTCTTTTCTATTCTTTCTGCAGTATGTTTTCATGTCACTTTGATCCCCTTGCCTCTGTTCTTCCTCTGTTGCAGTATCAGTTTGTAGTTTGTACAAAAGCCTCAATAACAGGTGACAACTTCGATATATTCGCTTGATCCACTATTTTCCACAAACTATTTATGATTCTTCTTCTCCCTCATGGCAATTTTGCATAATATTACAACCAAATTAAAGTGAAAGCAGCGTATGTGGGATTGGAAATGGCTGCGGGGATATGGCTGCAGATGGGAGCCGTGAGGGTAAAGGCTACTAAAAATGGTGCTGAATGTTCACAGATATACATTAAACTATCCTGAAGCACAGAGGCAGCGTGTTAAAACTTTAATTGGGTGGTTCCTCTCTTTAAAGTGAGATATTGTTGGCTGAATGTGATGTACTGTGCTTGATTGACAGGAAATGAGAGAGGAGGCTGGGCAGTCTGTCATATTGCTAATGTGATAGGTAATGCCCTGAGGACACACACACACACACACACACACACACACAAACAGAGTGACTCTCTTTCTATCTGTCCCATTGTACACTCCTACACACACCTCAGTTTCTCTATCTTTCTCTACCTCAATCTCCCTCCCACATACACATGAACAGTTTGTCATTTCTTCTCTTCACACACACTCTCCCTCACTCTCGAAATCACTCACACACACCAATATACGCACTCAATGTTTGGCTGCGTGGCGTTTTACTGCAGGTTAATAATGAGAGGAGAGGTGTGTGACCCTGTCAGAAGTGTGAGAAACTGACCCAAAGAAAGCAGACAGAGGCCAAGACCCCTCCTCAACCCTGAGGGCATAAAGTGTGTGTATGTAATAGAGAGGGGAAGAAAGTGTGTGTCCCTCCCCATCTTCTCATGGATGACATATGTGGGGTCATTTACATACTATTAACTTTCTATTGGATATGAAGCACCCCACACACACAAACACACACGTGGATTGGCCTGGTGTGATGCCCCTGTCAGATGTCAGGATGCAGATGGGATGGGATGGAGGGGGGTAGGTCACGTCTGTATCACTCTCTCTCTCTCACACACACGCACACGCACACACACCTGTCTTGCCCCCCTAAGGTGCCCAGTTACTAAGAGAATTGTCAGCACGTCGGTGTGAGGCTTCAACTGTTTGACATCTGCCAGCGACCCCCCAACACACACACACACACACACACACACACACACACATGTCCCCTACCACCTCATTTCAGAACAACAGAGCATCTCCCAGTGATCAACATTTAGACACAGTCATCACTTACTGGTCCCAGCTGCCAACACACACACACACACACACACACGCACACACAAACAGGCTCATCACGAGAAAGAGTGTGACAGAGAAATTGGAGAGATTGAACCACACACCTGAGACAAGTTAGGAAAGAAAAAGAAAGGAAAGAAAAAGGAAGTAAAGCTGCCTGTCCCTGTGGGTGTGTGTGTTGAGGTTTTGTTTTTCAGCTCTCCATACTTATACTCAGAGTAATAGAGAGACAAGCCTCCATTTGTCCCACTTTCATACAAGATAATGAAGCTGTCATTCTCAGACAACTTCAATGGATTGGTACAGGAGCACAGACTGCTGCTCAGGGACACACACACACACCTACATGAGCACACAGCGCTGCAAGCGATCCCCCTGGCCCCCGTTAAGCATATGTCAAATATAACCATGTATAGAAAGTGAGATTGTGTGACATATGTACAGCTGGCTGAATGGCAGAGACACAAACCACACAGCAACACACACGTGCACACCCAGCTCATATCTTTAACATGCAAACAGATAGACAGCCCTGATAGCGAATAAAATGAAATCAACCTTGAATGGTAAAACCCTCTGTGAATACTTGTCTTCTCTTTACAAGTCAATTTAATATCCTGAAGCTCCAGACAAATCTAAAGAGATTTGGGAAACAGACGGAGAGGAATAAAAGGGGTTACAAAGAGAAATGGAAGAAAGTGAAAGTGAGACAAAGAGGGGGAGAGACCTTAGTGAGAGCTGGGATCATGTGTTAAATTGGGGTTGAGAAGTCGTAACAGTAGCACCGATTCATAACTACAACTACACTGACTTCATTAGATAGGACTGGTATTCTTTCAGATAGGTCAGTGGGTTAAGACACATGACATTTAATGATGTTGTGGGTTTGAGGTCTTTGCCTTTCTGTCAGGCTGTCAAAATGAATAACAATTTGCCTTTAAATGGACTGTGTGTCTTTTATTGATGGGCAAAAACAACCGTGCAAATAAAAGGTGAATTGTGTGCACATCCAACAAAAATACACAACAAAGGAAAAGGGGAGACATAAGAGACTGCAAGTCATGTTTGTGCCTAAACCTAACTACACCTTAACCAGAGCATTGTTGCATCAAACTGTGTTTGTAACAGTTTGGAAGGCACTAACAAATGATGTGGTCCTGCTGATAAAAGGAAACACTTCTGTGTGTCGTTCTAAAGTGCAGTTACCAGCAATATATTTTGTTGTTTAATGTGGAGGCCATTTCTCTAAGAATGAACCACAGTGTTTTTATTCCTGGACAGCTGTATTTAAAAATTGGTAATAACATATTCATATTGAGGTAAGTTATTTTCTAGATTTAGCCTATATTATGTATATTAACTAGCCTTAATCATATTAGCTAAGTAAAAGATAAATACCTTGATTCTAGGCTAATATATGAGCATTGATATGGGCATTAATGAATTACTTGTAATGATATCGAGTCCTAAAATGTATATTATTTTTAATCAGTACTGTTGTATTTCAAATTTTCAATGAGTAATCCAGTGATTTAATGTTGAGCTTCCATAAAGTAGGAGGATAGATTAATAAATGAATGGTCAAAATAGATGCAGCAGAGGCCAGGATACCCTAACTTTTAGTCCTTAGTATGCTCCAAAAACACTGGATCCTACACTTCCCATAATGCAACTTTAGGAGCGTCTTTCTTGAGACCCATGTCTTTCTATCTCCACACCCACAGTCTTTACCGCAGGCTTTCTGTTAATAATGGAAAGGTCTCTAAGTCCAAGTAAAGATAAGATAAGATTTTCGAAGATTTGACAAACCTCCTCCAGAGCTTTATACTGTATCATACAACTGTTTTCACAGAACTCCTCATGGTGAGTGAACTGATCTTCCCCTGTAAAAAGGGTCCCGTTAATGAGTTTAAATAAACCAGGAGACACCTCTGCATCTTCTTCTACTTATTTGAATGAACTTTACTGTGTCTTTTTAAAATCTGGGTGAACAAAACACAATGGGAAACTCAGACCTACACAGAAAAAGTAAGAAGCAGAAATGAGATTCAGAATAAGTGTCTGTTGTGTGTGAATGACAGCAAATGAGGAAGGCAGTTAATTTTTTTTTTCATCCGATCATCCTCATACCCACTCATCTCTGTCTATTCAAAGAAAGGCATAATTACAGCTTTGAGTATTTAGCCTCATAATTTACTCGTTCTGTCACATTATTTACTCTCTCTCTCTGTCTCTGTCTCTCAGTGGGGGTTCACCCCTATAATCTAGTCTGTTAGGGCCAATCCATATTCCAAGTTATTATCACTCTCATTTGCTTATTAAGTGCTCCCTTGTTTTCTTCAAATAAAGTTATAATTAGAGATTTAGTGTCGGCAGCTTGAAATACTATCTCCTCTTTATGGAATCTTGGGTGGGATGAGAGAGAATCGTGTTTTATCATACTCGAGGAGTTAATGAGGATGTGCACAGCTTGATATTGTGTTTGTATGTGTGTGAGGGTGTGTGTGTGTTTTCTAATTATGTCTCTGACAGTTTTCTGGCCTCCAAAATACCCATATACTGCATACCCTCTGTTGTGTTGTCTTCCCACTGATTTATGTTAAGAAAGTCAATCACAAAAGAGGGAATATATAAGCTTGTGCTTTATATATTGCTTGAGATAAAAGCATTGCAGCCATATTGACTTCATGCTTCAAAATTGTTTTCAATTTGAATTTGAATTTCTTTAAAATAACTAAAAAAACTAAAATATTGCACCAAATGTACTTTTTAGTAGCTTATTTAGCCTAAATTACATTAATAGGAACTGGGAAGACTCATAACTCGGGCCAGCGTCCGCTGCTTTGAATACCAATCACCAATGTTTCCTGAGGATGATCCACTGATCCAGTCTTACCTTCTTGTGACCCACCCCGTGGGCTCAACCCTGTCTTTGAGAAAGAGCAGAGTAGAGTACATTAAGACACGCCCCAGCAACACACTGATTACATATGCTAGCTACGGTAATGAGCTGAGCTGGACAGTGGAAGACTGCTGCTGTTTATGGCAACTCATTATCTGGCCCATTGACCAGAACTGTTCTACACATCATAGAGCCCCGTGTCCTCTACATCTATTCGAGCATCACTCTCTCTCCTTGTCTGGATCGGGGGGGCGTGTGTCTGTGTCAGTTGGTGGTTGGTTGAATGGACTGGTATGTGTGTGTGCATTTGATAGGTAAGATGTGGTCGTGTTGATGGATGGATAAATGAAGGGATGAGTGGATGGGTAGAAGTGAAAATGTGTGTGTATGTGCATATTTGCTTACGTGCGTGTTTACATAATGAAAAGTAAGATGATTCCTAAGCTAATGATCTCACACCCGCACATGCAGCATTACACGTTCATTTGAGTAATACTTTGTGCCGTTAGTTTCATTTAAGCGTGTGTTTGTGCATTTCTGAATTCGATTATACGCTGAAGTGTCTTACTCAGGAGTGTGTGTCTGTGTGCGTCTGTGCGTGCACGCGCGTGTTACTATGATCGCCTGCCAAAGTAAAGTGTTTGCAGCCGAGAGAGACAGGGGCGCTAAGCTCAAGGGCACATTTGTTTCAAGCTAATGATAGAATGTAAATGGAGCAAATTTCCTCTGCAAGAACAGAAGCTCTCCCGCTCAAACACACACACACATACTTTCATACTTTCACACACACACACACACACAGAGCGGCATCGTGTTGATGGAGTGCAGAATCTCATTACACATCTAATAGAATAAGTGTAGTGTGCGTATGGGGAGAGGAGAGGAGCAGCCAACCTGATTAGCCTTATCACTTTATTATGCCGCTCTGCACGCAGCACACAGGACAATTGCATTAGAGAGGAGCAGATGAGCTGAAGGCAAGGAGAACTCAGCAAACACAGGCTTAATTGATTCCTCACCAAATTAGCAGGGACAGGTGGGGGGCTCGCCGGCTGCGTGGCTGCTTGACTGACTGGATGCTCGGTCGGCTGCTTCACTGAGTGGCTGACTTGTTGACTTGTTCAGTGGATGTTTGACTGAGTTACAGCAAGAGTAGTTGACTGACTGAATGGTTTACTGACTGACTGCGTTAGAGGCTTTCAGTGGAGCTGAAGGTGAGGAGAACTCAGAAAACACATTAATGCCTAAATGTATTCCTCACCAGATTAACAGGGACAAGTGAGGTGACAACCTCAATGACCTGCTGATTGACTGACTGACTTTACATAAATATCATGAAATTCAAATATCTTTATATGGAAATAATAATTGAATTGCGTATCAGCCACCAGTGGCTTCAATCAGAATGCCATACCAGCCCAACTTAACAATTATGAGAACTAAGACTAATGGTAATTTCCAGACTCGCATTACTTTAAGGGGAAACGCCTCAATAAGTGGACCATAATCATGATTCTTAGTCTTTATTATTTTGTAGCAAGACGTTAGACCTTTACTTTAATTTTGTTCCTGTTAGTTCCTGTGTTGAAACCTGGCCCTTGGGTGGCATGTAAGGGATGGTGGGGGTACTGGGTGGGTGTTATGGGGTGCGGGAGGAGGAAGGAGGGGGAGAAATAGGGGGACACACAGGACACAAGGGGGAGAGAGTTTGTCTTTGTCTCTGTAGGTCCCCCGGGGGGATTGTGGGATAGTGGAGGTTAATGAATGTGATTGGCTGCTGGGAGTTTTTTTGCTGGTGCTGCGGTTTGCACACTGACAGAGCTTCACTTTTTTATTTCGCCAAGTTTGGCTCCGGCACAGCGCGGCATGAAGGGCAGAGCGGCAGGCAAAAAGTGTGCTAAATTTTGCTGAAGGTGTGGAATAGGCTTGAACACTGTACAGGCGCTGAATTACAGTTGCAAAAACATACAGTTTACAAATATGTGAGGACTAATAAACACAAGCTCACGGACACCTGCAATGATACAAGCCAAAGAACGAGATGTGGTTCTAAATTATGTTCGAAGATTTGGGAATATTTTTACGTTATTTTCCCAATAAAATGTAAATACCACATTTTTTAATACATGATAGATGTATTTAGTTTATTCTAATTATCTGTTTAGAGCTCTCGTTCCTCCATCTTTTATTTGGTTCAATCTGACTGTGGGGTTGATTGGTTAAAGTGGATTAACAAACCAATAAAACACATTTTTTACAGCTAAACACACTCACGCAGCTTGTATGAATGTGTGGTTTCAGGAATCATAGTGTGAGTTTACTGTGCTTCTTCCTGTCTGGCTGCAAATCTCCAAACACACGCACACACACACACACACACACACACACATACATACACACACACACACACACATAAACACTGTCTGGGCCAAATGAGAATTTTGATCATAAAAATATTTTTAAATGCATAAGCTTCTTGTGTTCTGAACCAAATCTTTTGGAGAGTTAGATATTTGGATAAAACCAGTAAAAATTATAGGAAGTCTCTGAATCTTTCTTCACACTAATGTCTGCCCACATCGGACAGATTTTTGATAACTTTGAAAGTTGGCTGCCCTTCAGCTGACTACACCTTGATGAACACCAATGCAGAATACCAATATTACATTGTTAGGTCAACTGTGAATGTAAAGAAGAAGTTAACGCCTCATATTTTCTGTTCAGCGCCGTTATGCCTTCTAGGTAGATATCCAAAAAAAACGTTTGCGCTGTCGAGCTCTTACCCAATAGCTGTGATTATGTGTGGAGTAATTATAAAGTTTCTCCTCATAAGATAAAGTAAATATTTCATCATTTTAATCAACATTGATATTATAGATAATTGCACCAGTGATTCCTGTATGTCTGAGTATAACTGTCATGTGTGAATTGTCTTTGAATCCTTAATGATCTCGCAGGGAAACAACTAAGATAAGTCCTGAACTAAAGACAGATCAAAGTTTGTGTATGTGTCTCACCATAGTTACATCTTGATATGTGAAGCAATGTGAGTCTGCACACACAAGTGCATACATTCTTCCATGTCTGTGTATGCGCGTGTGTGCACAAAACTGTATGTGTGTGTGTGCTAATGAGAGTGGGGGGAGCGGGCCGTCGCAGCAGTGCGTCCTCTGCTCTCCCGGCAGGTCACTAGCGACAGATGTTCTCAGCATATGTGGCGAATTAATTAGCCGCTAGTAAACAGAGGGGGCTGCCGGTCTGTGCCGCCGCCGAGCCGCAACGGGCCGCCTTTTGTCCAAATTCCTCTTTTCTCTCCATCCTCCTCTGGTAGATAGTTACGGTGAGCATCATTCTTTTTGATCAGTGGACCCATAATGAGTAGGGGCCACGTGTGTGTTTGAATTGTGTGTTTCTGGGGGAGGGGGGGTTACACACACTGTAACTGTGTGTGTGTATGTGTTTGTACGGCAGCACCCCATCATTTGGACATGGCAGTGAGCCTGTTTTTCTGATGAGAGATCCCCTTGATGACCTAATTGGTTGATTGAGGTGCATCTCTGCGTGTGCATGTGTGTGCCAGGGCCTTCCATTCCCATAACTGGGAATGTTTTCACAGCCTCAGAACAACTTGGCAGAGACTGGAAACACTTTGAGAGCTGTTTGGGTAAACACACACACACACACAAAAGGACAACATGCTGATACACCTGGAATGTATTTTTAGTCCTTTAAAGAAAATTGAATTTGCTTTGAAGCAATTTTCTCATCACCTAAGTATTTGTGTATATCCGTATCACACACCAGGTACCACCAGTGGATATCATGCAGTCCCTGACAACAAAGGTGCCGCATTCATTATGAATGACTGTAGAGGGAGTAAACTCAGTATATGGGTGATCAAGTGATATATTTCAATGTGAAATAATTTCAAAATAAAACTGAAATAAGACAAGTCAGACTGTAAAACCTTCTGACTGAATGATATTTGTAAAAAGTACAAAGTCTATAGAAAATGATCAACAGTGTGTGTTAGGGCTTGTGTGTGTGTGTGTGTGTGTGTGTGTGTGTGTGTGTGTGTGTGTGCGTGCGTGTGTGTGGCTGCAGTAATGAAGTTGTTAGTTAAAGTGGCCCCCACCCCTTGGGACTGGCTTAAGCTGTGTGTGATTGCTTAGGGATCGGGCAGATACACACACACTTATCATTATCCACACACATACACTGAGTCATTACTCCATTACGCACATGGACTATTGATTTTCTGCCATCTTTCCATCAGGTGAGAGCTTGCCAGGGAATATGGGAATGAACGCCTGGCTAGGAAAATCAAACTGTCACTCCTCCTTTCCTCTCTTCCTCCCTTCCCTCCTTCATTACAGACAGATGACAGGTCAAACCTGCTGCCGTTCACTCCGTTGTTTTTCCTCCATCCGTCATCACTCAATCACTTCTTGCTCTCTTACATCTTCATCCAACAAATCTCTATCTGTCTGTTGATGTCTCTCTTCATCTGTCTAGTCTATTTCTCTTCTATTTCACTCTATACCTCCAGCTTACTTTGTTGTCGTATTCTTACCTCTCTTTCTCTTTTCGCGAGCTCTTTACCTCTCTTTTCTCTGTCTTTGCATGCCAATGCCTTCCTCTACCTTCCTCCCTCGAAGTGATGGATTCAGTCCTCTGTTTTCTTTTCCCTTTCCCCCTCTCCTCATCCCTCTTTCCTCAAGTCTCCAACACTCTGCACAATCAATCAGCTGGCCCCTCCTCCCTCCCTCCATCCTTCCCTAAACCCCTTAGTCCCCTCTGTAGTTCCTCTTCCCCCCTCCACCTTACTTTCTCTTCTAATCTGTAGATTCCTGCACTTCCTCTGTATCATTCAACTCCATCTAATCACTTCTTTTCCTCCCTTTTCTCTTCTTCTTCTACGCTCACTTCTCCCTCCCTTTCTCGATCTTCCTTTCCTCTCCCTTTCTCTGGTCAAGTTAAACATTTATGAGCCACTTTTAACAAGACAAGTCTGCCATAATCCTCTCCATATCCTCTCCTTTCTTCTAACTCCCCTCCTCTCATTTAAACTCCTCATCATGTCCTTTCCTGCTTCTTCTCTACCCTCTACATCTTCACTCTCTTTCCTCTTTCCTCACTCCCCCTTTCCTCTCATGCTATAACCATTCCTCACCCCCTCTCTACCTTCCTCTCTCTCTCCCCAGTTCACCTCCTCTCCCCTGCTCACTTGCTCTCTCCCTTTCTTCACCTCCCGCGTCTCCTCCCTGAGATGAGGATATGGGATCAGAGGATGTAATTCACTGACAAGGGTATCTATATTTAATATTAATGGGCGCATAGGACCCTTCACTCTCACACTCGCACACACATATGGACACACACATGCTCGGTGCCAAATAAAGAGTGATCAGAGGCTGTGTAAGGTGCTGCGTTGTAGCCCCCAGGATAGACGCCTTGTGGACACACACGCAACACACACACACCTACCCGCGTAGCGCTCGGCGCTCCAGGATGGATGTGGCATCATTAGGCAGAGGAGTGTGGCCGTTCTCAGCAGAAACGGCCACGCCGGCGGTACACATCAATCTAGCACCGCACGCTCCCTCAGATACTGTCTCTTTCACACACACACTCACAAACAGAGAGAAGGAGGAACACAGGAGAGCTGTAAGGGTTTTTGTACAAACATATACGCACACACACCATGGGCCCTGTAATGTATCTGGCGCTATCTCCCTCGCTCTGTGTTTCTCTCTCTCTCACACACACACACAAACACACACACTTCCTTTGTCTAATTTATTTACTGTTGGAAAGTGCCACCAAGGAGAAAAGGACAGAGAAGGAGAAAAATAATGTTCTTCTTCTTCTTCTTCTTCTTCTTCTTCTTCTTCTTCTTCTTCTTCTTCTTCACCTTTCACTTCTTTTCATGCTACTTTCTCTCCGTGCAATCATACTGTAAATGTTACATTGCACAAAATTATAACCTTTGGAAATGTTTGGTTCTAAATTAGTGACCAGAGTATTTTCATGTATGCACACTAGTCCGAGTCCTTTCTGTACATTGCATGTTTCCTCAGGGGATTTAACCAGTTGAGTCCAAATCTTTATTGTCAGACAAGAGGAATTTCTTTTTGCAGCAAGACAGCTTGAGAAAAACAACAACAAAAAAAACACTTAAGACAAAACACAGTAAAACAATAAGATAATTGGAGATATTAAAAGTGCTGGGACAATATGCATAATGCAAAATGTGTTAAAATGACATATATTAGGGTGGCTTTGTGGTTTAAGAGATGATTTTCCTAAAGTAGCTCTAAATCTGCCACTTTTTGACCTGTTTGAACAAACTAACACTATTTTAACTGTTTACCTATTTCACATCTTTGCAGTCATCAAATTAAAGTATCAAACTGATACACATGTTTGATATCCATGGAAAAAAAAAAATCCTCTTCTGTGACAAAGTCAATGAATCCTTGCCTTCTGCTGGCTTCTAATCCTTACTGACCCTGCATATTGTACACTGGTTTATATGAGTTACAGTATATTTATCCATTTTTTAAATGACAAACTACAACAACATTCTAAAGCACATTTTAATAATTTTTTGGTATTTTCTTTATATTACACATTTCCTTACAAGTTTATAGAAGTGTACTGAAAAATGAATTTAACTAAAATATATTATAGCAACGTAATCTACTTTAAGTTTGTGAGTATATAGCAATATCTTTACTGTTGAACACCAATGATATGTGTCTAAAGGGGAACATTATGGGAAAAATAATAATATCTTGGAAATCTTCTCTTTATATTTATGGTAAAAAATTACATTTTGAATAACATTTTCTAGGTACCACATGTCTGCTTTTCCATCAATTTTAAAACGTTCCTCATGCCTAATAATCTCCCTATCTGTTATTTTTAGCTGTGGCATGTGTGTTCAATGATTTAGCAGCAATATATTGCAGAGAAAAATCACACACATGACTGCTTTAATATGGTGATTTCTAAAGTAGAAAGTTTTATCTCGTGTATACGCTTCAGGTGTTTCAACGTATTTGAGTGTTTTTCTTGTGCTAATGATCTCCATATCAGAGTTGTTGGGAATAACAAGCGTCTACTGCAGATACCATCTGCCTGCGGGCTACACACAGTCTGGTGTGTGTGTGTGTGTGTGTGTGTGTGTGTGTGTGTTTGGTGTCTCCTTGGCTTCAATTGATCCGTGGGTATCATACTGTATCAAGTGATAGAATGCGTTGGGACAGGGGCAATATTTAAATGAAAGGGGACGTGTGTGTGCACATGCAAAGACACAAATATCTACCTGTGTTTGTGTGAATGCGTGTGCACCTGTGTGTGTGTGTGTGTTGAAATAAAAAGAGAACGGTCGTGGGACGAGTTTCTCTCCGTTCCTCCAGCCGACAGACGAATAGACGGCCCTATTGGGAATCAATGGTAAAACTGGAGCCATTGAACAACTGTCCGCCTTTTCAATTGTGTCCCGTTTGAGAAACAATTTGACAATAACGTCAGCTTGAGAAAAAAGACACACAGTCAATATACAGGGAGAGTCGTGTGAAGGACAATTTAGAGCGTCGTCATCTATATGTGAGTGTGTGTGTGTGTTCTTTGTCCCAGTGTTTTTTCGGACAGTACTGACAACAGAGCATTGTATACCCTTCACTGATAAACAGCTTCCAGAGTCATTAAAACAGAGTTAGTGTGTGCATACACTGGCCCGCATGCACACAGAGGTGAAACGAAACGAGACCAAAGACAAATGTTTCAAATAGAAATGTAATAACAACTTAATGTATAGCTGAAATTCAATTTTCTATATCAAGTTAAATAAGGAATGGATTTATTCAGATTGTGGAATGATGAAGAAATTAAAATGAATATTAGTGAATTCTTTGGGTTAGTAGATGAATATCAAAATCACTACACACTTTACCATCTTAAGAGTCTTCATGAGACATGCGCATGAAAACTATTTGAGGAATGATATAAGTAGAAACACGATTTGGTGATATTATAGTAATGCAAACAACACATTTTAAATGACAATGTTGATGGCTGATTTAAACATGGATATGTAATACATTTGCAGGAAAGGGGGGTAATAATTAAAGCCTAAGAATAATTAAGGCTTGAATTAATCTAATGTAATTCAAAATAATTTCTGGATTTGCAAACATTTACCAAAACCTACAATGCCTAGTGTGTCAGATCTCAAACTTTATTGTACACTTTAAAAGCATGTGCAAATGTTATCAGTACAGGCTTACTGTTCTCTTGTAACCCTAAAACCATCCCTCTTTCTCTCTCCCGTTACCTTGCTGCCATCTTTTGTGTCTCTCTGTCGATACTTACATGGGACTGCGGTTCTCAGAGGTTCTTGCACATAAGGAGGCTGTGTGCATGAGTGTGGAGGATAGCTAATCTTCTATTTCTGTGCGTGTACAGCTGCCGACGGGTGTGTGCGTGTAAAGTATGTTTACGTGCATGTGTGTGACTTCACACCTACACGTGTTTTGTTTACAGTTAACAGTGTTTGTATGTGTGTTTTTTGAGAATGCACACAGGTTTTCATGACTGTTAGTCAAAGTGTTTTATTCTAAACACTTTCAGGTAGACACATGCACACAGGACCATACTGTCTTAAGTTAGTGCTCAAATTGTTGCAGTGAGTGTCTGTGTCTGTGTGTGTGTGTGTGTGTGTGTGTGTGTGTGTGTGTGTGTGTGTGTGGTTGATTAAGGTAGGGGTCCCCAGGGCTCTGCCCCCCTCCCATCCATCAGTTTGATAAGTCCCTGAACAGGCAAACATATTGCCTGGGACGCAGAGACACGGCCGGGGATATCAATTTCAACTGTCTGTGTGTGCTGTCACACACACTCACATAACTACATAATGTCAGATGTACATAACCACGCACGGTGTAACACACACTGCAACTGACGGATTTCAGCACACACACCACACGCAGACTCAACTCCAGAACATCTGAGGTGAGGGCAGAGGTGAGGGGGGAAGGGGAGTGTAAAGCTGTGTCTATACAGTGTGTGTGCAGGGGAGGCAGTTGAATGGAAGTGTTAAAGAGTTTTTTGTTGTTGCATTTCCCAAGATGCACCTTGTAAACTTCTTTGGTGGCAATTCATGATGTCAAGTTGTTTTTTGCTTAAAAAAAAAAAAAAAAGGAAAGGTTGCTGAAGTAGCAGCTGTATCCATGTATCTATTTTGTTCAATTATTTGCATTTTCAGTTAATATTTCTTTTTACTATCATCCTCACTTTTGTCTCCATATAGTGTGAAGACGTTCGTCTAGCCTTCGATTTTGTAAGTGTGAATCTTGTTCTTCACAAATAAAATCTTTCAAGCTGTGATCAAAAATGTAATAAATTCAATCTTGCCATTCCCTCAGGTATTGTTAAGTATATTTATAGGCCTCCAAACTGTAACCCATCCAGACCCAGACTGGCCCTGTTTGTCCCATTAGCCATGAACACAGCGACTAGGCCTCTCTCTCTCTGTATGTGTGTGTGCGTGTGTGTGTGTGTGTGTGTGTGTGTGGATCAATAGCCATCCTAGAGGTGTGGATAGTGAGGGGCAAGGTGAGGGTCAGGGTTAGCCGTCCCGTGTTAGGTAAATAAGTGGATAAACAGATGAGAAAGAGCGCGAGAGAGATTGAAGTAAAGTAATTACAGGAGAGAAATTATGAGAAAGAGAAAAACATTTGACAATATATTGCTCTTTCTTTATCTTTGTTAAAGGAGCGGCAATGTTTGTTTACATCTATTACATTTTTTTGTAGATCTACATAAATTCTGCTCTTTTTTAAGTTCAGTTTGAAATTTTCTGATTTGTAAAAATAAAACATAATATTTAAGTATTTAAGTAGTATAATATCATATAGAACTTTTGGAAAACCAAAGCAATCAATATAACAATCCAAGGTTTTTTAAGGCAAGGTTTAAAATGCCATTCTTTTTACAGTCATGCTATTTTCTCCAGCAGTTACTCAGGTTGCTTTTACAGCTGACAAACTTCTTTTCCCAGTGATAGCTTCATCTGTCAACCACACACACACCCCCACACACACACCACACTCCAGCGCGTACAGCGACTGCTCGGTTTTGCTCTCTAATTGAATCAAATTCTCCAGCACAAAAAAAAAAGTGTGGTGTCAGCATCTTCTGTTCTTTTTTGCATGGCCACTGATTGTCCTTTCTACTCCACTCTTTAAACTATAATCGTACAAATTACGCTATAGGCCAGAATGAACTCACGAAACCATCAGTAATCACAGAGAGAGACAACAGGAAGTTGTTCTCTCTTGCTTTCGTGGTGTCCATATCTTTTTCTCTCGCTTTACCTTTCTCCCCTTCTGATCATTTTTTGCATACATGCTAACTTAGGTTTTCCACATGGCATAACCATGTCAAATGCGTGTGCACACAGTCCTATTGTCATGATAATGGATTCTGTGTTGTTGGCTTTAGGGTCAGGAGGTCAACATAAGCTTCTTAATGGACTGTGAAATAACCCTAAATGCATTAACCTCCCAGATATCACATCTCACACACACGCACACACACACACGCACACACACACACACACACACGTGCATGCATTCTCGTACAGATAAATGTATACACGCAGACACACGCAGACTCCCCCACACATAAACACACTCAAGCTCAGATGCGATTGGATTGGTCTTTAATTGGCAGGGCGATCACACCTTGAAGATGGAGAGAAGACCCTTCAATCAGACGGAGTGATGGAGCGAGGGATGGAGAGGAGGGAGGACTGTATGGATGAAAAACAATTGAGTGAGCCTAAAAAGAGGACACTTTTGTGTGACACAGGACCGCAAAGCTTGTCCTGCATGTGCTTGGACTCTGGCACGTACGTACGCACACAACAGTACACCCAAACAAACAAACACACACACACACACACACACACACTCTCAGGCTTACATTAAGATAATGTGCTGTGCAAATACTGCTTTGCCTTTTAGAGTGAATTAGAAAGTGGATGATGTTCAAGTGCAAGCTCAGTTGGTATATAGGGAGCCAGTGAGAGGCTGCCGCTGGCTAAATTTGACCTCAGCCCAGTGTCATTCTCCATATGCTCTCCTCTAATGCAATTATTCCACAGTGTCTTTGCAATTATTAAGTGGGAAGTGGTATCTATCTATCTATCTGTCTATCTATCTATCTATCTATCTATCTATCTATCTATCTATCTATCTATCTATCTATCTATCTATCTATCTATCTATCTATCTTTCTTTCTATTTATCTATCTATCTATTTATTTCTAT
>CM022485.1:22117551-22262551 GCA_011952105.1 Coreoperca whiteheadi
TATCTATCTATCTATCTATCTATCTATCTATCTATCTATCTATCTATCTATCTATCTATCTATCTATCTATCTATCTATCTATCTATCTATCTATCTATCTATCTATCTATCTATCTATCTAATCAAATTCAATTCAGGAGACATAGCTCAGGGAAATTGTATACTTCCGTTATCTATTTTTTCCTCAGTTTATTTACTTTTGTAAATGAATACTACAAGTTAATTTTATTCTCACATCAAATCACATAAAAAATCCAAAGAGTTTGACAGATGTTAACATGTCATATTTACAACAAGACTAAATCAATTTCAAATCTCTCCTCTCCTCTCCTTTCCTCTCTGCTCCTCTCCTCTCCTCTCCTCCTGTGCCAAATGGGTGTCTCCCTGAGAGGGGATCACAGTGGATTTTGGGGGGGGATTTAGCTCTGTGTCTTAAATCAGTCTTAATTTTTGCTCTCTGCCATTAAAGAGCCGCCATTAAGCTCTTCTCTTCTCGCCTCATTTCCCTCTTCCTCTTGTTTCACTTTTTCAATTTGTGTGAGAGGGGGAGTTCACTCCTCATAAAATTTCACTTTGGCCAGCCTATCATTTGCATCTGAGCCAATAAATAGCAATTAGCATTAACAATTAAACCAGCCAGTGGAACTGCGGGCAGCTCCCTGAGATGGCCTGATGGATGGGAAGGTGGATAGGAAGGAAGGGAGGGAAGGTTCTGTGTGTTTGTGTGTGTGTGTGTGTGTGTGTGTGTGTGTGTGTGTGTGTGTGTGTGTGTGTGTAGCTACTTACTACATGAACTCTCACAGGGCAATCCAGTATATCTTGCACTTTCATTTTCTTCCCAAAGCTAATTTGTCTACCGTCTCAGTGGCCTAATCACAACACACACAAATGCAGTGTGGGCAGAAATGCCAAGCTGGCATGCCATTTGGTACTCAAATTTTACTTGTTAATTACACTCATTAAATAACAACTGATTTAGGCACTCCACAGTTTTTTAGATTCATTCATAAAGGTCTGATGTAATGAGGCCACCCCTGGCCTGATAATGTCTGTTGTGTCAAATTGTGTTGCTATTAACACATCTTTAGTTGAGACTGCTATTATTTTTAACATAATAGCTGCCTATTGCTCCCCATAGGAGAGATTTGTCACGATGGGTAAAGTATTGCTTTCAAGTTGTAGCCTTGCTGCAGCTTGAAAAGGATGCCTACATACAAAAATATAAAAAAACTAGACTTGCAAGCAAGCATAACAGCGTAAAATCTCATAACTGAAAACTCGTTGAAAGAGCATTGCTGAATACAGTATAAACATGTGGTTTAACATACAATTGTGTCTGTATCTTGTAATTATGAATTAGAATCTCATAAGTACGAGATAAACATTTATTATGAGAGAAACAACCCATATCTTGACATCCAAAAAAACTACTCATAATTACAATATCTTCAGCTTGTCATCATCAGAATTGGATCTTGCAATTATGAAAACGTTTCTTTGAATGGTTAGAATACACTTTTGTGTCTGATGCATGTCCAAGTACAACAAGCATTTCTGATTCAGTGCTGCTGACACCAGTGTGCAGGGTGTCTCCACGTCCCCTACCCCCTGTGTGCACCTCCACTGTGCCGGCGGTGAGAATATTGTTGGTGGCTGGTGACGATCAGTCCATCTCCATACATTAATCACCACCAATAGAAAGCCCTGACACAGCAACTACAGCAGTGCCACTGCCCTGCCTAACAAAGCATAGAGCAAGGACACACAGTGCCAACAGCAGAAAGACAGAAAAGAGGGAAAGTGTGTGTGTGTGTGTGTGTGTGTGTGTGTGTGTGTGGGTGCAGAGGAAGAACAAGAGAGGGGGAGCTAGATGGGGAAATATGGAAATATGGAAATGTAGAAAGAAAACAATCATGCTTTATGTTTCCCCCTCCGTCTTAACCTCTCTCTTTTTGTCTCTCTTTCTCTGTCGCTCTTTTTCTCTTGTTCTCCTGGTTTTTATTGTTATTACCACGGCAGCGCCATTAGAGAGCTCTACGTTCTTCTCCACTGGAGCAATAAATGAAGAGGGCCTCACTCCTTTTTCCTCCTCATCCTCTCCTTTCTCATCCCTTCTTCAGGTCCCCGCTCGTCTCCTCTCTCACCTCCCGTCGCCTTCTTCTCGGTTCTCTTTTCCTTTCCTCCTTTCTCTTCTGCAATCTTCTCATTCCTTCTCTTTTTGTCCTATTCACCTCAACTTTCTTGTTTTCTCTCCTCTTTTTCTCACAATTATCTCCTTTTGATGTTTTCTCATCACCTTTTGGTTTTTCTTTCTTTCTTCTTTTCGCGTTCTGTGTGTTCTTTTCTCCTTTCCTGTCATCTCTTCTCGTGGAAGACTATCGTGATCCACCCATAACACAAACCCTATGATCCTATCCCACTTTGTAAATGACACACACACACACGGAGGATGTAGTGTAGTGCAGTAATACTTGTAAGGGGCAGATGTTGCAGCCATGACAAATCACCCTGTGTGATTAAATGCTGGTTTGCTCTGAGTACAATGGAAACACTTTGGACCATTAATTAGTGTTCCAAACACACAAACACAGCAGTCAACACTAGCTGAAGACTCATTACATTAAACTTCCTTGATGTCATCAATGTTGTGGTATAACACAGTCACTACTGTACCCAGCCTGGTGACTTTGAGGACTGATCATACCTTTTAGAAAATTAGACCCTTATTAATTGATATTTTTCAGTGAATCAAATCACTCTGCGTAATGCGAAAGGGTCGCTCATAGTGCCAACACCTGCCTCTACGAAGCCTTTAGCTTGTTCTGTTGTTTTTCTTGCACCTAGACTGTGTGCTTGAGTTTCACTTCTCTCCTTCACCTTGTAAATTGTAAGCTGCCCTTTCAGGCAAACAAGCTCAGACAGTCCACTACATGCCCAGCACAAAATGGCAGAAAGCCGAAGTTTAGCTGAGAAATACTGGACAAATTTGTTATGTGATTATAAACAGGACTCCAGTGGGATACTCATGTTGCTCTATGTAAAGTGGTTGTGTAGGTAGGCAATTCTTTGCTAACACAATGGCTAACAACTTGATGAACTGTTCCCATTTCAAGGTTATGTTACACTCCCACCAGAATTTAGAGATGGTGAGTAAAGTTGCAAATAAAAACTTACATACATTTAGATAAACTGCTTACATTTTATGTTGCAAATAGATTTATGAATTCCATGGCTTTTTTCAGATTTAAATTACCGTGCAACTTCACAGTGTAAAGCAGCTCCTACAATAAGCCTCGCATTCCATAGTGCAATAACAATTTCAATAACCACGTTCTATATAACTGAAAAATGTTTTGTTTTAATGACCAACGTAGAAATGTCTACATCCAATTTCTCTGTGATTTTTTCCACTTTTATGGCACTTTGCCATTTCTATTAGTTGTTTATGAATTTTCTGTTGTACTGTATATGATTTTTTTTAGAAAAGCCAATCTAAACACAAATGTGTATGAATGAATAACACAGCTTCAAATATGTTTGTCTTCTACCTTTTATCAGGCTGAAAATGTTTTTCAGACAGAGACAATAAAGAGGCAACATAAAATGTGTACAGAAAGCTTATATTTTCACATATATTTCATAAAAAGTTAAAAATGTATTTTAGTGACACAACACAAAACCATTTCGTTTTGCTATAATATATTACACTTAATTAAAAATACTGTTATGCAAACCCACCTACAAAAGAACCACAGCATTGAAAGTAGAAATGGCTACAGATATAGGCAAAACTCAAAAAGGTTAACAGAGGGGGTTAAAGAAGGATCCCATGTTGAGAGAAGAAAGGGCTAAAAAGCAGTAGGAGTCCCAACACCCGAAAGTGCTACAGTCAAACCACAGCCAACAACACACAGAGACTCATGTGAGGACTTTGGAGTCAACTGCCCTATCGAGTACACCACATGGTATGAGACGAGATACAGACACAGCATGCAGACAGAGATTAAAAAAAGGAGAAGGACAGAGGTGTAAAGTGAGTAAAGGAATATATGGAGTTGTAAAGGGTGGGATGAAGTAGGGAGACATGTGGGAGGTGGTTCAGATGCCAAAACTGTATGACAGTGAGTGTCAAACAAGGAGAGAATGAGGGCGGGAGGAGCAGTGGGTGTCTGCAAGGAGAGGTGAGAGAGAGGAGACTATGGGAAGTGCGTATTAAAATAAGATAGAAGGACTTTGTGGTTGGGAAAAAGACTAAGACAATGCTTTGTTTTCAGAATATTGTATGTGATTCTGACCTTAAAGGATCATCGCAAACGCTGATAATGTTTTTGTACTGAAAATGCTTTTGTCGCAGTCATAAAACAAGCTTTTGGTCCCCCTGATTTGTGCGTAGGTACCCTCTCATTACAGCCAAATTTTATGGTATACTACCACACAGAAAAACACCCCTCCTAAAAGGAGACACCTGAAATTAGGGAAATGCAATCAAATGTGAAATCGCATTGAGATTTTTGTGTGACGCAGGCTGAGCTCGATGTTAGCTTTGTACGGCAGATATGCTAGCATTGGGGATTTTTTTAAATACAATGCAGCATTGTCACCATTTGTGTTTATTACTTTACTTCCTTTCAGTATATCATCCTAACACACGAGAGCTTTCTAAACTCATTACTCCTGCATGATCAAATGTGTTTCAGTAGGACAAATATTTTTCAAATATATAAGTCATGACGTCACATCTGGGCTAGCGTCTGCTCCACTAGCTTCTGTAACTCAATGCAATCTCAAATTAATTTTGTTCACCTGTCTTTCTGAAAAAAATAAGCATTTTCCTGAGGTTTACTTTCCATATTCGACGACAAGTTGACATCCACTACAGCACTCACTATTACAAGGGCGTAGATTTGGTCTCAACATTGGTAGGGACACAACAACCCACACAACATACACCCCCTACCCATCCCGTGGTGAGAGAGAAAAACGCTATATGAATACAAGCCCTAAGGCTACTGTTTCAAAATCAAAGTACAAATCAATCCACTCACATAAGAACGTAGCACTAGCAGAGCGCTAAATATTTTTTTAATTTCATGAACGATTTCTCTGTCAAAATCAGTGGGGGGAGGCGTGTACAAGCAGCTTGCAGATCTCTCTCTCGATCAGTGCTGTCCATGGTTTTGAAACAACAGCTAATAAATAGTCACACATATCTCTGCCAATAGTTTTGTTTAGCTATTTTTCTATAGATACATAAAGCTTAAACAGAGGGGCTCAAAAAATACACCTGAGGACCACTTGGCATCGGACCCAGGCTGTATACATTGCAAAATGGCTAATGCAAAACCAATGAATAGGGAGGGTGTGTGACCACTGCAAAAAAAAACAACAACAAAAGCAGACTTAATGCTGTCAACCAAATGGTTTATTAACACATGAGAACTATTTTATGCCACTGATGTTACAGATGTATTATAAGCAACAAGGAATGTCTCACAATGTGAAATGCTATACAGTCATGTACCGAAGATAAAAGTAACCAAAGTAACATTACATTACATTTGTTACATAAGTTTGTAATTTACAATTAATCCATAATATCATATGTTTAATCACAGTATCATTTTAAGACCTCAAGCCCTGAAAGTCCAGCTGCTTCTCCATCAACCTTCCCTACAGCATCTTTACTTGGTTTTCATTTGCTACCTATTACTTACGCTCTGGGTGGTGAATAAGCTCCTGATGTCCCTTCTCTTTTTGGTGGCATCATTCATGATATCTGCAAAGCACAAAACGTGTTGGTATGGATACAATTACGTTATGTGTGCTGTGAAGTGCAGGCAATAGAGGAAAAGGAGTTAGTCATCTGAAAGACCTTCGCCCATGCTTGCAGTATGGACTGACAGCCCTGATAACTTACTGTTGTCATTTCACTGATCAGCTCTCGCCTCATCCGTGTCTGGCAGTTAATATTTCAAATATCAATTTTGCACCTGACATTAACCTTCAAGCCTTCTCCCTTTCATCCAATCAAATGCTAGCATATCGTGCCTAAATTGGTCATCTTCGAGACATAGCCTCTCGGAGGGCACATCAGAATGAGCTAATATGACTCCAAAGATAATGCGAACGAGTTTGCTCAAATGTTCGTAGGGACAAGTGTGTCCTTCCAAATATTGGTAGGGATATGTCCCTACCATCCATAATTTTAATAAAGTTCACTCCCAAGTGGTTTTTCTGTCATTTTCATGCTGTAAAAAATCTCGAGCCCTCATGTTTAGCCGATGAGGCCAGGGTCTAGGGTTTATAGGAAATGGTGTTTGTTAAAGGTCACTAAAAAACAGAAATATATAACAGAAATGACAAAATTGAGTAGTTTAAGGTTTTCTTATCTCTGGAACAGAACCTGGAAGATCTTACTTTACCTCTCTATTAGGCAAGGTCTGGCAAGATCTTGCAGATGTACACATTTTCATATTGAACTTTAACTGACCTCACATCTCAGTAGCATTTAGAGGTAGCAAAAAAAGTAATGTTTCCTAATAGTGATATATAAAATTCACATGGAAAAGAAACAGGTCCCACGCACTGGAAACTTTGTTCTTTAAGACCTTTTTGTGTCTCTTTTGCATCTGATACTGCAGATATGTTTTAATAGCACTATTGGAAGAGAAGGACTGGATTAAGATGTTTTTCATGGGGTTCATCAAGGAGAAATAGCCGGGATCACAATTATTTTAGCTCAGACCAGCTAAAATTGCAATAAAAACATAAATCAATACAATAATAAATAATAATAATAGTTTGAGCAGCTCAGTGCCACTTCTAAAGCTGAGTAAGCAGTAAAACTTCCCAAAACTATCCCGCTTTAAAAAATGAAAGACCTTGAATGGAGATGGAAGGAAGGAAGTGATGGCAGACTGGAGAGGTGAGAAAGAGAAGATTATGTGGTTATAGGGAGTCAAAAAAAAAGTTTTAAAAGTCCCTCCAGTAAAAGTAACAGTTTGTAGAGACTGTGGAAGAATGTTCTGTATGTGTTGGCAACTGCCTTATGAAAATACATTAGCCTTCCAGACAAAATCTAAATAGCAGATAGCAGTGGAGGGTGGACGGGGGCTGGATTAACAAGTCTATACCTGCTCTTGAAGACAACGACAATGTGCTAACATTTTACTGACACATCAGGCAGACAGACAAATGGGAAGGAGGGAGACAAGGAGTGGGGATGCCAAGGTCAAGGTCAATAAATCAGTCAGGAAGACCCTATGAAAATGTTATATGCACAATATTTTAGACTTGTTAGTCTCTCATGGATGATGAAAATATGTTCACTTATCTATCACTCGACAGGTATATCTGACTGTCTGTCTGTGTCTGGCTGTCTGCTCTGGCTTCCAAACACTCAACCACTTGGTTATTTTGGGTCGTTCATAGGAAGTGCTGCTTCTCACCTGATGTCCCTGAGACATGGATTCATTACTGAGCCCGACGCCACCAGGATGCCGTGTGTGTGTGTGGGGGGGGGGGGTATGTGTGTGTGTCTCATGTAACTCATCTCAGGGCAATCAGTTGTTTGGGAAATTGCTGAGAGAGGTGTAATATACTCCCTTGCTCACTGTTATTTTCACTCTTTTCCTTTTTCGTTCCAACTCCCTCTCTCTTTTTTTCTGTACGTCATATTTTGTTTGTTCTTTTTGTCTCTCATTCACATTATAGAAAACATGAATCAGTACTATGCAGCTTGATATTTGCAGCATGGGTTTTGGCTAGAGAACTGGTTATGCTTTCTGAATCCTTTGGAAGGCGTTTAATGTCAAGCAGCTGCAGGAATTGTGGCTAGCAACCATGGTTAGCCAAGCTAGCTAATGTGTGGCTTCATACAACAGAGTGGACACTTTTTTTCAGCAGATATAAACATTCTTTAATGGTCAGAGTTGGAAACATTACAGTGGTGGAAATTAGTGTTCCCAAGACAATTAATTAACTTATGAACACAAGCAACTGAAGAAAATTTGCTTGTGTTTTCTATATTTGCTGCATTTTTCTTCTTTTCAAAAGATTTTTAGCAGACAGGAAATT
Organism: Coreoperca whiteheadi; assembly: GCA_011952105.1. Taxonomy (NCBI): domain Eukaryota; kingdom Metazoa; phylum Chordata; class Actinopteri; order Centrarchiformes; family Sinipercidae; genus Coreoperca; species Coreoperca whiteheadi. The sequence goes on from CM022485.1 coordinate 22,125,629, forward strand.
AGTGAAAGAGAGGGGGGTATAAGATGCAACAAAGGTCACCAGCTGGTATTGAACCATGAACAGCGCAGTTATGTTTCATGTGCCTTAACCAGGGGGTTACTGCTGTATAGGAATTCTAAATGCAACATTGTATCGTCAATTTAGTGAAGATTTTTTGGTCCATTATCTTGTGCTTTGTCAAGATGCAGTGCATTGAGCTCTCTATGTCAATGCAGGAATGGAAAAAAGCAAAGGAGACTGGATCAGAAAACTGAGTTATGAGTTGTTTGGGAGAAAAAACACAAGCCACAAGATGTTACAAGATGTTTCAGTTTTCCTTATCACATTTAATCAAGGGGAGCAACACTCTTCACCGTGTTGCTTCTGCCGAAACACAGTTGAGCTTGTGGATGCAGTAAGTTTTCTTATCATGGTTTTCTTAAACCTACATGCTTTCCCCTCCTAATCCTAACCTTTCTATCTTTCTACTAGCTTCCCTCTCTGTCTCCATTTCTTTCTCCCTCTTCTCCTCCCTCTCTTCGTCCCTCCCTACTCAGTCTCCAGCGTCTCCCTCAGTGCCCCCACTGAGAGCAGCTAAAATTAAGTGGTGCCACTTCTCAATGACACTTTAATGATAGCACCACTGCTCCACACACAGAGAGGCGGGAGAGGTATGAGCATCTGCTAAAGATAGGCCCCTCAGACACAAACACACAATACACACGCACACACACACAGAGACACACTCACACGTCCAAACGAGTGAGCCTCCCTTTGTCTCGCCTGCCACAGGGACCGTGGGGGACGGGTGGAGTCTAATTAAGAGCGTCCGTAGGGATGCGTTTGTGTATGACTGTGTGTGTTTGTGTGTGTGTGTGTGTGTGTGTCATTCCATCTTGGCATCACCATCACCTGCCTGGCACTGCCATTATGGTTGGCATCTTAGAGAGAGAGGGGGAGAGAGACTGAGGCAAAGAGAAGCAGAGAGGGAATTGTTAGCAGATCAAGAAACAGTGTTGCTTTTAGTTGTATGAGCATCTCAGAGACATGGAGAGAAAGCGAGAGGAAAGTTTTCTTCTCCTATCATCAGTGGTGTTTAGGACGTTTCTATCAAACCTCAATAGTTTTTGAGTGTGACCAAAATATGTCCTTAATGCTTGGTGAGATTCTAAGTTTTGATTACTCATTATTCTTTGATAAGACATTTTCTTATGTAAATCACAACTTTCCTAATCCTAGACCATTTTACAGCTGATTTTCTTAGGACCAAATTAAAGACAGATGCACTGGGAAGTTACAGCTTCATTGTAAAATTTATTATGCAAAAGGTATCGTATTAGCACCAGTATCAAAAAATGTCAATTATACCCATCCCTAACTTTGTTACTTTGTGCATATTTCTATGTGCATTTAAATGCTTTTTTTCTTCTTAGGTTGCCCCGTGCGTGTCTCTCTCTCTGTGTGCGCGTGTTTGCTGTCAGGCTGCTCCGAGCCTCCTGCTAATGTAGTTCCTACATGTTCTTAATGTTGTCAGCATTAAGCAAGTGGTTGATCAATTAGCCCACTACTACCCTTACAACATCAATACTCTGACTTTAAAACCTGTGTCAATAATGTAACATTAACTGCCAAAACATTGGTAATCACATGACACTGACTGTTACACCAAACTACTCTACTGTAAGATTAAACAGGTAACCATCAGACGCCTCCACTGATTCACCGATCCGTCTCGTTGTGCTGCTTTCAGAATTGTTATTTACTATCTGTCGGTTGACAGCATTTATTTCTATAAAGGGAGAGCAAGAAAAACTTTTTGTATGCATGTGTGTGTGTGTTGAGGTTACCGTCCGGTCAAAGATGCAGCTGCAGGGAAGAGTGCCAAGTGACATTTTAAGACTCCATCCCACCCCCCCCCAACACACACACAAACACACACACCCACTGGGGTCTGACTGCATCAGCAGTGTGATGCAGGCCCTCGCCCTGACTGGCACTGCGCGTGTACACACACACACAGACCAACACATGTCACTTTTGTGGAAGATGAGATCAGAGATGTTCTCTTTTCAGCAGACATCACGAACTGAGCTACGTTGGCCTCCCCGCAACACACACATACAATAGCTGGTGCTCTTGCCAGACTAAGTTTGCCCTATTTAATCAAACCTATTTTCTTCAACACATCATGAAAGAAAATAAACTAAACAAGTATTTTGTGAGGATTCTTCAATCTAATAAGTAAAGAAAAAAAAGAAACCGTCAAATTGAATTGTTGGTGAAAAAATGTTTTATCTGCTACAGGTTTATTAATGTTTTTTGTTTGTGTGTGTTTTATCTTGAACACACAGGTGTTTTCACTTATTCTGGCTAAGTAGTCTTCTGCTCAGGTTTACTGGGTGGAGTTCTGCTGGAATTACATGAGGTGACAAAACACCAGGATCCAATAACAGTAATGAACGAGTAAATTGTCCCACCCTAACAGGTGCAGCAAAACAAATGGGAGGGTCAGACAGATGTCCATCAAACACAGTCTGTGCATGCCCACAGTCCTCAACTGCAGATAGTTTCTGGTATGTTCTATTAATTCATGGAAACAAATGCATTTAGGCAATGAGGCAAAGTTGTTAATCTGTGGGCACAAATTTAGTTGTGCATTAAAAATCACTAAAAATTTTACCCATAGTAACTGCCAGGCTCTGTTCGAACGTTATTATTTTTCAACCTAGCCCTGTTCATCTTAGGTGGCTAACCTTAGCTACATCACACTTACCTAGCCACAAGTTCTCATCACCTTTCAAATGCTGCACCAATATTCACTGACACTTGACAATACAGACCTCAGCAAAGTAAACAGGCATTGGCCTTTTTCACAGCAGACATTTTGACTTGTCATAGTCACAGGTGTTTCTAATAATGCTACTAATTAGCAATGACTCTGTTCTACTCGGGACCCTGAAGCTGAAGCAGCTAAATGGAATTCAATCAACATCAATTTAATTATTCCCACCTGTGCTTTTCTTACTGTGACGTGACATGACGTGTTTTGTGAAAAAAAGGCCTATTTATGAGCAACATTTATGAAACCACACTGATATTTAATGGTCATTTTGTGCATAGAGACAGTGAAAATCAAATCAGTAATACCGAGATGATTTAATAGCACCTTTGAAAGTTGACAAATTTAAATGTCAGTTACGTATAATACAGGTTTTCCACAGGTGGCACTACTGGAAATTGAACCCTCAGCCCAGCAGTGTTAGTGTCATGTTGCTCTTATTACAACAGAAAAGCATCTGCTGCCATGGTTCAGAATGAAAGGACACACGATGCATGCCAGCAGCCACCTGCAGCCAGGTGTGTGTGTGTGTTTGTGTGTGTTTGTGTGTGTGTGATGACCTTAGGACAACTAATGAGTGATCTATTCTCAGTGCTGCTTCCCGAAGAATTGAGTTCCATTACACTTTACTTTGCTCCAGTCAGGTACACTGTAGGCATGTACTGTATGTATGTATGTGTGTGTGTGTGTGGGTGTGTGTGTGTGTAGTGTGAGAAAGGAAGGCATCAAGGTTGAAGTACATCAATACCTGAATGAGATGAGACCTTCCTTTTCTAGGCGCAGACATACACGCACACACACACACACACACTCGGTATATTAAATAATTAATTAATTACACAGCAGACTGAAATATTGGCAGCCTGCTGTAGGGATAGACAGTTGATTTTCAGCAGGAGAAAAAAATTCCCTTAGGGATAGAGTGCACGCACACATGCGCACGCACACATGCGCACGCACGCTTACGCTTACCACACATGTTACCGTTGGGGGTTGATACACACTCATACAAACAGTAATTACCCCCAACAGCTTAAAGAGACATTTGCGGCGCATTTATAATGGATGCCAAATTACCAAAAAGAATCCATTTACACACACAAATACATATGTGAGTGTGTGTGTGTGTGTGTGTGTCTGTCGGTGCTGAAACAGATGTGCACACACATGCATGTATAAACGCACACATTTAATCTGGTCTGCCCAGTAGAGTGCTATTTATGTCCAGTGTGAATCATTGCAGTTACTGATGTATCCCTTTATCGGTAATTGGAATAATTAAAGAAAGTATTAATTCATTGTCCTGTTGTTTACAAGAACTGACCAGTTAGTAGGTTATCAGAGACAAAACCACACATGCGCACATACATGCAATGACATATAACCAAGAGCAGAGGCAGACTGTACATACGCACACAGCCAAGCAAATGCATACACATGCTGTACTAGTAGTGCGTACAATACATCAACTTTTGCCACTGCCCTTTTTCCAGTTCTGCTCTTCTACTCTCTTTTTATCTCCTCTTCTCCTGACCTATCTTTCCTTCTCCTCCCCCTTTCTCTCTTTTTCTCCATTCCTCCTGCTTTGTCTCTCTTACTTTACCTCTCTTCACCTCTCCTCCCTTCCTCTGTTCCTTGTCTATTCATTAATCTCAATTTCTCTGTCTACGCTCCTTGAAGTAAGATGTCAACACAGAGCAAGCATGCACAGAGTGATGTGCCATATCATCAGCTCCACTTGCAGTCTGTGTTGGCGTTTGTCGTCATAGGCAGGCTTGTAAAGAGAATCAAATCACATTTGTCTGTCCTGTCATATTCTCATCAAAGAGGCAGGTGTGACTGTGTGTTTGAGTGTGTTTGTGTGCAAGTATGTGTGTGTACAAGGTTTTGTATTTACAGTATCTGTGTGTGTTTGCAAGCATGTGTCCACGAAACAATTGCATTACCATGTAGTCAAGCAGTGCGCAGCAGTGAAATGAGACAGGGACATATTACACTGCAGGCTCTTATTAACTCTACACTGACGAAAGGGGAGTGGAAGGAAAATATAGTGCAACAGTTAAAAAAAAGAGTTAAAGAGAGACAGAAAGACAGAGGTGAAAGGACTGTACAGGGATCATTTAGCCCCTTTTCCCTCTGTCCCTGTTAGGCTAATTAGTTTGAATTCCAAAGTTGTCAACTAGTTTAATTACCTTGAATTTCGTTATCTATGAGAACAACACATGTACATCAACATTTCTGTAAGAGCACCAGTGTTAGAAAGCACATTTTTGAGTTTCAGACAATGACGGGGCAATGGCGTTAGTTTGCCCCAGTGTAAAAGTTGTTTAAGACAAGGTTAAAATGAAGAAGGTAAGGAAAAGAACTGCCTACCTAAATGAAAATGTTTTATGTTACTGTAAAAGGACAATTCCTATTATATACAAACCATAACCAAAATTATTTAATGTCACATGATGCCACTGAATGAGCATGGCAATGGCTGCTGGTTCCATGTTCCTATGTTTTTAAACTAATTATGCCGACCGTCATCAATACAATATTAGTATTGGATTTATTTGTGTTGATGATCATCAAAGACATTTCTTATTCCAAAGTTGAGAGATTTCTTTGTAAAATGTCACAAAGTCTAAGATGTCTGAGATTGCATCTTTATCAGTAAGACAAAAACTGAATAAGAGAAAATGAAGTACGGTAATTAAGAAAATTAAGTTTCTTTCTTTCTTTCTTTCTTTCGTTCGTTCGTTTGTTCCCTTTTTTTCTCTTTTCTGCCATTTCTCTTTCTCTCAGTTTCTTTCTCTCGCGGCAGTTTCAGTGGAAGCCACATTTTCTCAAGGACAGGTCAAAGTTGTGCACATGCATGCACGTGCACAGGCACACACACACGTATAGGGGAGGTACTACTGTATGTATTGTCACAGCTTTGTGGGAAAAGCTTGTGGGTCTTACCAGAGAAAAAAGGCAAAAATAGAATAGAGTCGCCGAGTTGCTGCAACTCCACTGGGCCACTTCAAATCTCTCTCCCTCTCTCTAGCGAGACCACACACCCACCAACCCACACACACGTACACACACTCGTCCACACTATTCACACATACTGCACATATCAGCCTCTCCTTTGGTTTTCTTTTTCCCTCATTCTCCCTCTGTTTCACGCTGTATCTTTTTATTTTTATTTTATTTTACAGTAATCTTTGTTTGAACCAAAGGACATGTGGAAAGAAGTACAGACTGTCACTGAACATCCTGGGCTGGGAAAGAGTGAGCATATGGCAGAAATGCAAGCAGAAGAATAAATGGAGTTATCAAGCACTCAGCGTCCAATTTGCTCCTGTTCTCTTTCATCAGGTCTGCTCTCCTCTCACAGTGTTTGATAGGAAATGGAAATGAAACTTCTGCAGGCAAATTTTTACAACTTTAAGCTTTGCAATCCTTAAATGCAGTCTAAACAGATCTAAACCAAAGCTCTAAGAATGTGTGACATTGAGAGGTCTGGAACATTTTACGCCTCCAGTGATTACATTTTTTTCCTTCCTTCAACTACATTTTGATGGTTAAGAACATTAGTCAAAACCCATATATTGTTTTTGTTTCCTGGAAACTGGAGCTAGTCGGTAAGTTGTCAGGAAGCACTGGATACGCCTGGGGCCTCAGTGAATTCAGTGGCAAAACTCTTAATACAAGAGCTGAATAATTACTTAAAATAATTTCAGAACAATCTTAAAACAACAGTGTGTACCTCACCAAGCTAAAATGATTGTCACAGTAATAACTTTTCAGTGTGGTAAAATCCTGTCACAGTATTGCTGGGCAGTGTTTTGACATCAGAGCCTTCAAACTCATGAACTGATTTCTCCAACTGGACTTCCTGCATCGTTTTTCATCGTCTCACTGGTAACTGAAGCAGCGCTCCCACCAACAAACCCGCTTGCGTTGTGAGAAAGCTCGACTGGATTTTCATCAGGTCCTTCAAAATGTCTATGTTGTAAAAGATCATTTGGCTCAAACGTCCACGTACAGGGCTTAGTCCCCACCCACAGCGACCTGGGTTCAAGTCCAACCTGCTGCGAGTTTCTGCATGTAAATCCTACATTTTCTGTCTCTCTTATACTCTCTCTCAATACTTAATAATAATGAAAAAGCTAAACCTAAAGCTGAATTTTTTATTTGATTTGCATATTCGGTATACTGTATATGAGCTCACCATCCAGAAGTGTGGACTGGTAACAGCCAGACTAAACCATGGCTATTAAATTGTTATTTGATATTTTATTTTCATAATATGCTTACATATACATGAATAAAAAAGTAGGTTGACCCAGCAAGTGTGTGTGTGTGTGTGTACGTGTATAGGTGATATAGAGAGCCACACAAGGCAAGATTTGTGGGCAAAGGAAAAGTTGCGGAAGTGTGTGTATGATTACGTGTGTGTGTGTGAGAGAAGCAGGGGAGTTCATTCTGAAACAGGCCGTCTGTTCTGAAAGCAGAGCATGTGTGCGTGTTGGTGCTTATGTGTGCGCTCTACTTTCTGAGCGCACAGGGCGGAGGGAGCGAAGCGGAGCGGGCCGTAATTAGGCCACGATTTGAACTCTCTTAGTTCCTCCCTGAGAGGGGGCACGGGGTCATGCCAACTATTATAAATCGAGCTGGGTCGTATATGTGTTCATGTGTGTCTGTGTGTATGTGTGTGAGAGGTATAGAAGGAAAAAGGGATGCAGCTTCTGATTGGTTCAAAGTATACTGTTAAATATAGCTTCATCAGGGCAGCGTGGTGTGTTACTGGTGCATGGCATGCTTGTGATATTCTGCACTCAACTCACAACTGTGTCATGTCACACCACTCTCTCTCCTCAGTTTCTTTGTATCGACTGCTGTAAAGCAAATACAAGAGCAGCAATGATTCAGAAGGTTCCCATGCACATTTGAGACGATAAAGAATGATCATATTATATCCTTATACCTGTGACTCCCAAACTTTATTAGACCACGGCAGATGTAATATTATTATATTATATTATATTATTTAATAATATGGGCCCATTATCAATCACTGTGGATAAAAGCCAACAGGTGCTCTGCAGACTTGCAGGTAGATAATTAACGTAAAATAAACAATGAATACAATTATATATACTAATATGTTGAATGTATTTCTTTAATTTCCTTCCAAATTAAAACCAGCTTATATTTAAGGTGTACAAGGACAAACAAACAAAAAAATAACAAGAACATGTTTCAGGGATTTTAAAATGGGACATGTGAGCCTGCTGTTGATGTGGGGGGAGAAAGCACACCCTGCAGGTCTGAATTCACTGACAGGTGCTTTCTTGTCTTGTTTTCATGTATACCAGGGATGAGAGAGCCACATCACACATATATGATGTTGGGGATGAGCAATACCACAGTGAATGCGATGAATCAGACAATGATGATATCTGCCTTCCACAAGCAGCCAAAACCTGTCCGTTCAACCATTAGTTGAGTAGCGTTGACTCTGATTTTTGTTTTGTTGGTCGGCTCAGATGCAGTCCTGTCAGACTGTGTTGAGGGCTGAGATGTATCGGCATTTCTTTGAGTTCTGTCCACTGTGCCAAACCTTTCAATCGCTGCTCTGATGATTGCTATTTTTTTGCCTGCTGAGCTCCTGAAAAACTCCAAGCCTGAAGGGTGTGGTGTTAGTATGGCAACTACGTGTGGTCACGACATTAGCTGCGGCATAACTGTATTTAATACAGTGATTTTGATATTTATTGCGTTTTTCATTCTTTGTTTTGACATTTCTAAAAACGTGACATAAAACGTTAATGTAAATGTCACCTTTTTTGATGTGGTGAAATGTTATTATAAACTGGTAAATTAACAATGATATTATCACCCTCAAGCTGCCTTTTTTTTTACTGTTTCTTAGGAAAGAATGATCAAACTCACACATACACTCAACTATGGCATGGAGTCACAAATGTGTAACTTATAGAGAGCTACTAAAAGCAGACAGGTCCGGGGGCCTGAGCAATTGTGCGCACTACCTGCAGATTGCAAATGGTAGCAGCATCACATTTCACAAATTCATTTTATTTAATTGAAATTTACTCCAATAAATTCTACATGGCTCCTTCATACTCGTGAAGGGGTCGTTTTGATTAGTGAAACATGTCAAAATGAGCGAGATCTTGTTGCAAATTAGCATGTTGGAAATTTGGTGAAGCTAGTTCAGACGAGCTACTGATATCACAAAGTTCGCCACAGTTTTCCGATCTGTAAAATTTTAGTTCACTACTCCATCCATCATTATTATCATTTTTTTTTACTGACTTTCTCAGTTAGCTGAACGTTTAGTGAGTTTAACCATTAGCACAGTGTAAAGAATATTTTTGTTGCTATGGTTACTTGCAATCTAACATACTGTAAGTTATTGTTCCCACTGCCTTCGGCTGATTGGACGAGGCCTTCAACCAAGTGAAAGCTGCACTCCTTGGTATTCATAACTTGGTGTGGAAATAAAACTGACACCATTCTATAAATTACTTTTTTTTTTTGTCTCCAACTTGCTGATAGCCAATTTAGGGGCCAGTGATCAATTAAAGCCCTTTTGTAACCTCCCCTGCACCCACACACACAAAAACACTCATCCCATTAATGAGCGGCCGGCTAATTAAGACTCAAAAAAGCGGGGGAGTCACTTCTTTTTGATTGATAGCGCCCACCGTCTTCTCTTCCTGCTATTTTGCATTTTAATGTTCATTAATAAACTTTTATTGTTTTGTTAATTATAATACCACCCTCCCCCGTTGAGATAATAAGTGAACAGAGCGATTTGTTCAGAAAGGTTTTCTGCTACATGAAGGAAGACGACGGACAAACTGGCAGGACAAAGAGAGAAAAAGAGAAAAAAAGATGAAAAATAAAATAACCTAGAGAAAATAGCAGAAAGTGAAGGGTGATGGTAGTGGTAGTGATGAATGTAGGAATGTATTTCATACTAAAACAAACTAAACAATACAACAGCGCTCACAATTAGTGTTTAATTAAGTTTTAGTAGCATGGCCTTTGAAGCAGCAAATGTCCGCAATGGCTGAATGAAATCTAGACAACCTTTAGAAATGTTTGCCCTTTGCTGATGCAGTTTTTGCAGCAACTAAAAGCATAGAAACTTTTCATCAAACTTTTCAAAAGAATTCTCTCAACTTTCTCTCTAATTTAACATAAGGTGAGGTACAGTCCGTATATATACAACGTATGTGGTGTTTACTCTGTGTGTGTGTGTGTGTGTCTCTCTGCAGGGGATAAAGAAACTGGTTGCTGCAACATCTGATTGTTTTTTCAGTGTTTTCATGCTTAAGTACATCTGCTTGTCTATGTGTGTATGAGTGTGTATGTGTGTGTGTGTGTGTGTGTGTGTTCGCTCATTTGAATGTGCGTGCGTGCATGTGTGCTGCGGCCCTCGAGGTGCTAGGCCAGGGACGCACATGATGGATCGTGGAGGCCAGTTGATAGCGCCATTACTCACTGACACACACACACACACACACACATTCTCGCACACGCATACACACCTGCCTGACACCTGTCCCCCATGGGGTCTGCCTGCCCCTGAGGCCATTGCCCCGGAGACGAGCAAAGCCCAAAATTATTCTGCATGACAGCAAATACACGTAAAGTTTGAAAAAGGAAAGAACTTCAAAACTTTGTAGGACATTCCCAAACACTGTCTTTCTCTCCTTCTCTCTCTTTCTCCTGCTTCCTTTCCTCTTGCACTCTGAAATGAGAAACCACCAGAAGCAGTATAGTCATTACTTTGACACCGATAGAGAAATGTGCAATTGTTAAATACAGCGTCAAGTTACTGGGAACCTTGGATTTCTAAAATATGGAATACAAAGAACATACTTGCTTAGTAAACATGCTTTGTTGTATTTTCTGTACTTTTTATATTATAATTGGAAGGAATGCCTCTCCATTTTTGTTTATACTACTTGTCACCAATTTCTGAAATGTACTGATTATTTTACAAAGTAAGAGCTAATATAATGACTACCTTTTTTTCATGGACGCATCTACAAGTAGTAGTTTTAACAGCATTTGGTGGGAGGTAATTTCAGACTGACTGTCAAAATTATCTGGACCTTCATATATGTGGAGTAATAAAGAACTGTACTTTACTGTGTGACTACCAGTATAAATGACCTTGTTATTATTTGATTTTAATTTAGTCTCGATGTGCTGATAGCCCATCACACTGGAATCAGTCAATATCAAAGCAGAGGTGGAACATTTAAAGGTCATGTTAAGTCACAAGTAGGTCTCAAGTCTGGAGTCCCAAGTAAAGTTTTACACTGATTATTGTGTCCTAAACAAGTCATTATATGTGTTTTGCAAATTTAAAGCCATTTTATTTTTTGAACAACAGAGAACTGTTTTTTTTTCCCTTTGGTAGTCCCGAACAGCCAATGGCACAGGCTGCATAATGACCCCTGGTCAATTGACTACATTAACCTCAACTGTTTGTTAGTGCACTGTGTTAAATACTTTGTATTGTCACAGTTTGTTTCAAAGCATGTTACTCGAGTACCGTCTGTTTACTGTAAGAATAACCTAACACATGTCTATGGTTTTGGCAACAATCTTTGTTCCGCTACTGCTGGCCATTCGTCAATGACAGGTAACATTAGACATTTGGCCAATTGTTAAAAAAAATTAAATAAAACATTTAGACTACCAAATCTAAGATGCAAAGATCACATTGGTGTTGAGGGCTACCTGATTTCTTATTAGCAATGTTACTTAGCTCTTAGTTGTCTAATACTCAAGTAATACTCATTTGTTTTCTGTATGTAGTCTACCTATTTCTAGCCTTTTTTTCTCTTTTTAGTCACTCCAAGTGGACTTGAAAGGAGTCTATTGCAGTAAAAGTTGGTTGTTTACACAGTGGCAGTTTTCAGCTTGAATTCAAGCTGTGACAAGTTTTCATAGCATAAAAAAGTTGTAAAGCATCCTTAGAAACTTTATAAACCACCCCTGCAGCATAGTGCACTGTCAAAACAATGAGCTGAAAGACACTAAAACACTCCTTAGAGCTGAAGCAACCCCTTTCACATCACACGCAATAATTTAATCCGTTGTTACTGTAATATAGAAAAATTGATTAGTGTATGCTGAAGTCTGCATGTGTTGTGGTAAATCCTTTGCTGTGATTTGAGTGTGTTTAGATTTACCAGTACATGTTACATGTGTGTCTACTGTGTTAATATGTGTTTGTATCTCCACCTAAAACATCTTTGTGTTTCAAGTGTAGAGTGAAGGACAGCTAGTTCTTCTCCCCTGACTGATATTATGGGTAGAAAGAAAAACGCAAAAGAATAAATAACATGACACAAATTGAGGTTCAGTGGCTAATTGGCATTAAATGGGGCATCGAGCGCGGTGAGAAAACACTCATATCTCACTTCATCTTCATTAGTGGGAAAAACTGATGTGATTTGCTTGTGTGTGTGTGTGTGTGTGTGTGTGTGTGTGTGTGTGTGTGTTTGTGTGTGTGTGTGTTTGTGTGTACAAAAGGAACAGTAGCACAAAACAATATCACTGTGTTTCACATATATGTGTATTTTCAATCAGAGTTGTTTCTTTTGAGGTATCAAATTAAATAAATGAATTAAACAGAATACTTTCTGTATTGACAGAACAATATAGATGCATAAGCTGAATAAAAATTATTGTTTTGGGTTACATGAGCTGCCTCACAACTGGTTGAGTTTCATTGCTCAACAATGCAAAATAGGCTTTTGTAATTTTGACATGCAATCATCTGTAAATGTCAAACCTGCTGTCACTCGTATCCTTTCACATGCCACATACCAAATTTCTCATCCACAAAAACAAAATTACAGAATAGACCTGATGTAAGGATCAACTGTTGCTGATATCTATTATTTCACACTGTGATTGCTTGAGAAGAAACAGGCCCAAATGTCTTACTAAGCGGTGAGTTTCATTTTTGTACCATCTGTTTATCTTCCAAAGTTTGAACACGTGTTTCAACATTTCTAAGTTATTTTACTAAATATCCGCTATTTGTTTGTTGGGTTTTTGACTATATATGATATTTTTTTCAGTGCAGTACCATTTGCCACCTCCCGCTTTCTGGTTACAGAACCAGTGTTCAAAGCCAAAGCATAATGCGGACACTGCATAACACAGCAACAATGTTCTGACTAATCTGCCGATGGGCTGACAGACATTTTAACTGGCATGCAGTCAGGAGGCATCAAAGAATATATCAATTACTTTTGTAATTTTATATAAATATCCCCACCTATAAAGGTTTAAAATCAATGAAAAGTCATGAAGGCAGACAACTACTCAAACAGAGAGACGGTTGAAGAAAAACAGCTGTAAGGCTCACAGTCACATTATAAGTCTCCAACAGACGGACAGTCAGAAATATCTGGATAGTCAAACATACAGAAACAAACAGACAGAAAGGCAGCAGCCTGGTAGACAGACAGGTAGCTAATGTTATATATAAGGACTCCCGGGAACTTGCTACAGCACACAGCAGAGCAGCTGGGGACACGGCAGCCATATGTTTAAGCTTTGTCTCGTCCTACAAAACTCAGTCTGCCCTTCACGTGATTTGTCAAAGGGCTGCGCACAGTGACAGGTACAGGGTACAGGAGGACCCGAGATACTGAGACGCACAGCAACTAAAGGAGAGAGGTGGATGGAGGGAGGGAGAACGGCCAGGGGAGATGGGGGGTTGGAGGCATGAAAAGAAAGAGAGAAGGAGTGTGATGTGAAATACAGCAGGGCTTCAAGACGCACAGGAAACAGAAGGACAGGGAGACTGGCCAGAGACTACCACTGAGACTTGAGCTGTGTTAGGCAACAAAACTGGTTCAGAAGTGTGTCTGGGGGGGTGTATGAAGTAATTTAGGGAGAAAGGAAGCATGGAAGGAGAGAATGAAGGAAGGACTGAAAGAAACTATACAACCAGGTAAAACACAGCTGGACCAGAGATGGTTTAGAGATGAGATGAGGGGGGAAGGAGGTGTAGGTTAAGAAGAAGCCGAGTGCCTCCAGGCTTCTTTTCCTCTCCTTCTCCCAACTCCACTCCTTCGTTCCCTCCACCCGCTCTTCTCTTGCCCCGTCTTTCAGTCCCCCTTACCTCCAACCAACCCACACCTCCACCCCCTCACACTCTCTCTCTCTCTCTCTCTCTCTCTCTCTCTCTCTGTCCTTCTGTGCAGGAGGTTGAGGCGCTGAACAGATTATGGCGTAATTAAGGCGCTAAAGCAGCACATTATCCACCTGGCGGTTTATCCGGGGTGGCTAGCACCGTGGCTAGGCTAATCAGCATATGTGTGTGTAGATGTGTGCGTACAGCCAGCAGCATTGGGGCCCATCTCGCCTGATTAAGGCCTCTTACAGGGATGTGTTAAAAGCATTAGGTGAGGACAGGAATGTAATTCGTCATGTTTAAAGGCTGGAAATTGAATCAGGGATTAAGAGGCAGCCAAATGAGCACACATACACATACTCAGCTAACTGGAGGGAAGTCACATCTCCTCATCTCTCTCTTTCTGTTTGTCTCTCTTCTGTCATACTCTCTCCTCATCAGTCCCTCTACATTCTCTGTTATTCTGAATTCCCCTCTATTTGTTTAATTTCTCCCGTTCCCTCTCTCATACTGCTTCCATCTCTCTCCATTTCCAAGTTGACTCTGAGGTACATGCATCTCAAAGCAGGGAGACAACACATCTCTCCCTCTCTCTCTCTGCACTGTCCTCTGAGTGGTTAAATTGAAAATAATTGTGCGGATAGACCCCCGAATGCAATCAAAGAGCACGACAATGTACTTGGAAGAGAAGCTGGTATTATTAGGTTGGGGAGAGTACTAAGTGTATAGTGAAATACCTCAGAGAGTAATTTTATACCTTCAGACTTTATTAAAGGTAATAGGTTTATATATACCTCCCCGAGGCTGGTCAATTCATTAGTTGTAACCGTTAGGAACTATTACGCACACAACAAAGTCAGAGTGTTGAGACAGAGAGGAGAGCAAGAGTGTGTGCAGCTGCCACGTCTGTATTCATGTTTTCTTGGGACGTGCCATAAATAGCAAAGCAGATTAAAAAAATATTACAAGACATGTTATTAGATCATTCTAAAACATTTCAGTATAAAAGTAAATCATGAAAATACTGTAACAATAAGGTCTAAACACTACTTAAAGAAAATGAAAAGCTACTCAATACAAATTCATGTGTTTTAAAAATGTGACACATATCATAAAAAATAAATACCACAGTTTCATGAAATGGCAGTGAAATTGTTTAATATCCTCTGTATTATTACGTATTATTGTGTCTGATTTTCTGTAGCTTAGTTTAATCTTGAAATCCTTCATATATGTCTTTAGCATTGCAATCAGTTGTTAGAGAATCATCAAACTAACTAGTTTTTAACGTGATACACACCTAATAATATTAACTCACTACTACTACTGATAATAATAACAATTATTCTAAAGTTAGTAATAATAATAATAATGGAATTTTATGCAAATTATTTGGGTTCATATTTAAATGTTTTTTGAGTATTTAAAATAAATAAATAAGTAAAGAAAGATTACATTCAGTTTTAACTGAGGAAAGGACAAAGAGATGTGAACTCTACATATCATTTTACAAAGTCCACATGTAACGGTCGCTGCATATGAACATCCTCGTAGTTTTACTAAAGCAGCGTTGAACAAAGAATCTAATCAGAGAAACTGAAAGAAAAAAGAAAACGGACTGGCAACATTGGCAGTGTCTTTGTCAAGGGCGCTGTCTTTATTTTCATACCCTGCTGAGTGGGACAGGCTGAACAGTAAAATGGTGAGTGCTAAAGAGCCAGTAGTGTGTGTGTGTGTGTCCTTATATGTGAGAGACACCTTGAGGGGGTATGAAGGTGATGACGGTCAAGTCAAAGCCTGTTTGAACTATAAATAAGATGAAGGAAATTAAAATTCTAACATTTTGTTGGCATGTGCATGAATTAAGACATCTAATAGGAAAGATGAAATTCTAAAACTTTTTTAAATTAATGACATAAACACCATTTTGACCCTTTTAGTACACTGCATCATGGCTTCACAGTCTCAATTCAGCACATATGCAGTATGTCCTGTTTATTTTACCACAAAAGAGTTTGTGTTCAGCCCTTTGGTCGACTGTGTTGTTTTTAAGGTGCTTTATAAATAAAATTGGATTGGATTGGACAAAATAATTCTGAGCAAATTATGTACAAACATTTAGCATTGCGCTGTTTGCAGGTTCATGTTGCCTTTTTAACAAGCAATGTCCCTGCTGTAGTGTCCTTGAGCAAGAGATTGGACCCTCACTGGTTCCCATAGGTCCCATTTCCCAGTTAACCTTTCTCTCTGACCTCACTGGAGGCAGCAAATGAAATAGGTTGCTCTACAGGAATGAAATATTAAAATGCAAAATGTCCTTAATACCGTTTAAGAGTAGCCTGTATGTTCATTGGACACACACAACATCACAGGACCAATAGCAGCTGTGTGTGATATTATCAATATCATATAAAGTACAATGAAAAATATCAACAAAGTCTGAATCTGTTTTCTATAATTACTCGAAGAAGAATGGGGATATTGTCCTTGTTAGCACAGTATTTTAAATATTTTTAATCACACAATTTATGAGAAGGGAAAACGGAAGTTTGCCTTTTACCATTCTGTATGTTTGAAACCTCACCTGCTTCCCCTACTTCTAAACTGGTACAGCACAAAGAATAAATCTCAGAAAAGTTCAATTAAATGAGGATAGAAAGCATCAATACAGAAAGGCTGAGTCATTGTCAAGGGCACCTTTTTTGTATTCAGTGCAGGGTAGGACATATGTGATCATGCATCTGCAGCTACTATTAAATTATGACTGTACGTTCGGCAGTAAGACAGCATATGGTCCAAAAGTGTGCCGCAATTTTTGATCATTGCCTAAATACTTAAAAGACAAAATATCTGACATCTATAATTTCTGCATATGTATATTTTATTCAAACCAAATGTTGAAAAATTTTAAAACATCAGTTTGATTGAGTTTCAGCCTTGCATTTGAATGTTTTTTCTCATGATCTCTGCATGGAGTATCAGCCAGACGTTTACTCATCTGATTTGAATGAAATTCACAAAAGACAATGTCAGCTAAAACATAAAATGTACAAAGCAGATGCAATTGTTTAGAATGCACTTGAAGAATATTTCCAGCGATTAACTTTATTTATTATATTAACTATGCATATTCATATTAGTAATAAAAATGTGGATGTGGAAGAAAATATGCTAGTATACACTTCTACTGCCTTTTTGTTTAAACCTTTCTGTCATTTTTGAATTTGCGGCCTTTTGGTTACACATGCATGCTTCTGCAACATGCAGGTCGTTGTCAAGATCGCAGCACTGAGCATGTTATTTGGTCACATCTGTAATTCTATTTTTAGACTGGAATCCCGGTCAGATGAATGTCATTGCCACTAACACAATAATAAACAGATTTTACCCTGAAACGTCTTCATTCCAAAGCTGGATAAAAACAATGTGACATTTGTGTGACTCAGTGGATCACATAATTAGACAGTGGCAGTCATCACATTTTTTAAAAATGTTTATTCACAACGTGTGCATTATTATAAAGAGGAAATAGCTTGTGAAATGCCCCTTGATGTGTAATTGCTCTTGAAAAATGTAATGACGATTGTCATGAAATCAAATGCATTTTTATGTGACTCAACATGCCAAGAATTAAATCACTATAGTCATTGCATCATTTTTAGTATGAGTAACACCACAATTATTTTGCTGCTTTCTTTCTTTCTTTCTTTCTTTCTTTCTTTCTTTCTTTCTTTCTTTCTTTCTATAATTACGGTGTAATTACAATGTAACAAAATGTGACACAGCTGCTTGCTACCACCAGGCCAATTATTCACCTGACCTTGAGTGGATTTACTAATCACACTGTTAGACGTGGTGACACCATAAGACAAACACACCACCTGTCCTGGATTTTTCCCGTATTAGTAGTTCCCGTAGAACAACTCATAATTCACCATTTTTTAAAATTTAATTACTGTCTAATTACTCTATAATTACTGAGAGGAGGACATAGTAATCAACATAATGGAAATGACATGATGATATGGTTGCAATAAAATCAAGTCATTCTGATTATTAGGAAAATATCAAACACTATCTGAAATATCACTGAAAAGCCTCATCGTAGCTGTTTAGGCCTCAACTTTTATTTTGCTACAAAATTCTTTATAACAATTACCTCTGTGTGTCGGCCTGTTTTGTGTTATTAAACCTGTTGTAGTGTTACATATTCAGTTTGTTCCATCTATCTGCACATACTCTACTTAGTAGAAGTTTACCAGCAAAATAATACCTTTCAAAACTAATTGAACCCACAGGAGCTTCCAGACCAAGCATTTGGATGAATTTGTGAATTATGTGAGAGGTTGCAGTTATCAGAAGGAAAATGTCATCCTGGCTCTGCCTGTCTCGATGATGTAGTGTGCTCTTTTTTGTTTATAACTTCACTTTATGCGTGGTTGTTCTGTAGCTATTCTGGTGCTGAATGTGCCGGCTGACTCTGTCTGCCAGCTCAAAGACAAAGAAGGACGGTCATTAGACTATTCTGTAACATCAGGTACTGTACACCTCTCTCTCTCTCCCTCTTTCTGTCTCTCTCCAACACACACACTTTCCATCTTTCTTGCTCTATTTTTCTCTCTCTCTCTCACACACACACATACATTTATTCTGCACTATGGTCCGCATTCCATCAAAGTCCAGTGTCATTTCCTGGTATAGATCGCCATCTACTGGTTCTTTGAGGACCACCTCAGCTGCACCTCAAATCTCCAACTCCCATTTGCAGGTTTCAAAAAAGACAAGCATGTTTAGACACAGCAACACACTCATTGGGAGGTACACACTGAGTAATGACTGTGATGTTTGACTGGTATCAACACACATACACACAATATCTATAAACAGAATTTAATACATTATAAAGACCATCTTCTCTAAAGAATATTACTCAGTGTGAAAGATGTTTTTCAATTGATAGGTTCCCTGGTAGGAAAGTTGGGTTGCTGGAAGCATAAAACTGAGTTTTAAAAGTTTTACAAGAACATTCTGATATGAAGTCCACTGACTTTGGTAAATTGCAGTTGCATTCATGTGTCTACAGGAAAATATTAGCTGGGGACAAAAACACTGAACTACAGACTTCCTGTTTCAACCTTAAACAGGTTCTTTTTATATTATAATCTTGGCTGGTATAATTGTCACGAGGGCAAATCAGGTCTATTTGAAAATGATGCATTTAAAACATTTGCTTTTAATGCGCTCACAAACTACTTTTAGATCCAAGTTTCAAAGACACGGTGTATCATTTTAAATTTGTGGAATTCACCGAACTGCATGTGATTATAGATTGTATGTGTGTGTTGCACTCGGAGGGTGCTTATTCTGTATGTGGCTGAGTGAATGCAGCCATTGGCCTAAGTGCAACTGCCTTAGCTTTTGTCTTCTATTTTGCGAGCTCCTACAATAGCCTGTTATATTTGTTAAAGTGATGAATGAGTTTGCCCATTCCATTCTTCATTGTGGGTGTGTGGGTGTGTGGGTGTGTGTGTGTGTGTGTGTGTTCCAGCCTTCTCAAAGTCATTGTTTCCCTAGAGAGGGGTCAGTGTGCTGGTCAAAGCTTTCTGCTGCCATGCTCACCTCCCACCACTGACCAGAGGGAGGGAGGGAGACTTACTCACTTATACCTGTAATATAAGGGCATTAAAATAACACTGTGATCTTTCACTGTTTCTGCTTTTACTCTTAATGTTATTGGTTTTGTATATAGTTGGAGTATTTACAGGGGGAAAGAGAGGTAAAAAGAAGTGCAGGTACTCTTGCATTAGACAGGCAGATAACTGAACAACAGTACAGTACCAGTACTCAACAGGAAAAGTTTCTGAAGTTTAGCATCATTTCTAATGTTAAGGGAAGAAGAAGAAGACGAAGAAGAAAAGGTCATGTTAAAGTCTCTAAAATGTGGCAAAACGTATGAGGAATTTCAGAAAAAAATCCAAACTTTAATATTTCTGTAAAAGACATTATAATCCTGCAAAGACAAGTGCAGCTTGAAATAAGAAGAAATATTCACACCAGGCCTGCCAGTTGGGTCATAGGCTCACTCCCCCCCCCCCCCACACACACACAGTTCACCCATTATTAAACAGTCTGTCACGGGGGTTGAGTGTGTCGCTTCTCTCCCCTGTCCGCTCACTGCCCCTAGAACAATTTCAATTTTAATAGCTTTTACTATGTATCTGAAGCAGTGGAGACATAGAAAGAAAGGGCAACGCACACACACACACACACACACACACAAGGAAGCGAGGGAGAGAACTAGTCCCCCTTGTTGAAAATAGAGCCATCAAAAATGAAGGCCAGCCCAGCACAGCCGACAGACAGACAGACAGATCCCGGGAGCATCTTGTAATTATCCCTGTGGACGAGTTGCCTCTAGCTGGGCTCAGCTACCCGTCCCAACCCCCCTTTCTATCATCCCTCCATCCTGCCGCTAACCCCTCCGCTGCTAATTTCATCCCAGGGATTAGCCCCCGCTTGCTTGTCTATCTTGTAATATTTCTGGGGGGTGAAATGGTGAAATATCGCCTTCTTCTACTTATAATAGGACTTAGTGAGCTGGGCCGGGGCATGCTTGTGCCTCCCTCCTTCCCTCCCTACTGCTATTCAGAGATGGAGGGTTAAAAAAAAGAGATGAGGGGAGAGAGAGAAAGAACACCCCAGGAAGTGCCGCTGCTGCGACGCAAGCTCTACCGGGAAGTGACCGCAGAGAAGGTGTGAAGGTGAAAGTGAAAGCGGCGCGTGGCAGCACAGCGCTCTGGTAGTACCTGCAGGGCAATGCAAGCTGTTTTCTTTATGCATAAAAGAGAAGGAGGGAGGGAGGGAATGAGGAGGAGACACCGAGGCAGAAGTGCCACAAGCCGCATATCCACCCCCCAGTCTTTTGTCTAACTATCTGTCTGATGTTCTGTAATGCCTACCTGTCTGTCTCTCTGCCTGACATTTGTCATAACCTCTTTGTAAGACACTTTAATCGCCAATATGTCTGGCACTTAACATGCATTGCTGTCTGTCGGACATTTGCTTGTGTCTACAAATACAAGGCATCCAGAGCAGTTTTCTTTAGGGGTTGAGACAAAGTAAATTAAAAATGCAGTGAATTTAAGAATCATCTGTAAAGAATCATATTTACAGTAACTTTTACAGTAATATACTAAGTATAGTATAGTGTAATAAATATTCAACACAGATAACATCTTTCTCTCGCTTGGCAAGGGGGAGTGGCTGTGTATTGAGGTGTTGTTTCCCTCTGTTTTTGTCCTCTGTGGTGTGCTTTTTTAACTTTTTGCTTTGCTTTACTGTGTTTATTTGCAATTTTGAGCAAGAAAAAAAAGGGACAAATGTCTGGGGGAAGAGATCATGTGTTGTCAAATCGTCCAACTCGTTGCTTTAGATTGAGATGATATGAAGGCGAAATTACTATTATTAACTAACTAGTCACTTACATTACAGATCTCACTATTTGAAAAAATATTTGAAAAAATAAACCAGAACCATCACAGTGTGTATAAACCCTGCTTGGCAAAAGGATTCAGCAGAATGACATCAACATTGTAATAGCTGACTGGGTATCAAAAGGTAATAAGTTCTGCTACTATAATAATTTTGATTTTAAGTTATCAAAATCAACTGCACAGATAACGTTTTAAAATTGTAAATGGGGTCATGTGTGTGTTTTTGTGTATAGTTTTTCAGTGGTTCATATGACCATGTGGATCCACTTATGTGTGTGTGTGTGTGTGTGTGTCCGTACATTTAGAATATCTTTCTACCTGCGTGTGCGTCCGTCCATCTGTGTGTGTCTGCATGCATGTTTGTCTGTTCAGACACTAAATGACCTATAGCCCTCTGTCTCTCACACACTCCTCTCCATCACTCCAGCCTCTCATTACAGCTGCAGAACCCCAGCCTGTCACGTAATTAAAGGCAAAGTTATAAATGACCAGCAGGCCAAAAGCCATATTTCACAGGTGGCCGCATATTTATTTATAATTTTTCACCTTTAAATGTGTTTCTTATGCAAATGAGAGCCAGGACACTTTTCAATTAACTTTGGGGGCCAGTCCCTCTAAGTACCGCAGAAGCTTGTTATTGAAAACAGAGTATTTTTGTTATCAGCCATAAATTATTCCTGTGTGTCAAAGAAATTGAAAGATGTAATGTATGGGCCTGTATTTGGTGCTTCCAGAGGTGGCTGGTGCACTTCCCCTCCCTTAAGGACTTGGCGATTGCTTTTCTCAAAATACCACTTTCATTCTCTAACAGGTACATATATGATTCAAACCCTCCCTTTTTGCTCCGCTACTGTACTCTCTCTTTGTCCTCTCACGTGCACACACAGCCAGACCTGCTTTTACACTACAGGGCAGTTTGGCGGTACATTATATGAGCAATTGGCAGGCAGGTAGGTAGGTATGGTTCTTTTATGGTGACAGACTGAGAGTGTCCCCCTCTGCCTCATTTTCTCCTTAATTGACCTGCTGAGGGAAAGCAGTGGAGCGACCCCGCTATACTATCACCTCAGGGAGAGAGAGACAGAACCAACTCTCTACTACTTGCAGAGTGGGGAAGACAGAAAGTTAAGTAGTAGAGGTATCAAAAGAGAGAAACAATGAAGAGAGCTAAAGACAAAGATGGAGTGATTGTAAACCGGGTAAAGAACAAGTGTTCTTCGCGCTCTCCTGCCCCATCAGTAGCCCCTCACAGTGGGTGATGTGTAGGATATGTTTTGAGGTACGCGCGCGCATTCACGAGTGTGTTACATTTGTTACGATGTGTGTGCACCACACATTAAGGTGTGTGTGCAGCTGTGCCCTCTCCCTGGTGCGTAAAAAACGTCCATTAATTGAATTCCCCCTAATTTCCCGTCAGCCTCGCCTTGCAGAGCGAGACGCCTGCCTGCCAGCCGCGCAACGCCACACTTCAGGTATGGTGGATAATGGAGGATGACATTTCTGTCCCACCATGCCTCGGGGCAGCATGTGATACATGGCTTCCTCTATGAAGGTTAAACTCAGCTAACCTGCCTTTGGCGTTTCATTACCCACTTGTTAAATACTCTTTTGGTAATAAAATGATTAAAAATTTTATTGCTTCTCTCAAATGAGGCCTCTTTTCAAAGGGATTTAATGACTTTGGAGATGGATATATGTGTGTGTGTGTGGATGTGTGTTTATGTGTGTGTGTGTGGGTGCACTCTGTGTGTGAATGCATGCATGCATGCGCGCGCGCGTGTGTGTGTGTGTGTGTGTGTGTGTGTGTCAAGTGCATCTCCAGTTAGGCACGACCAGTGTGTAAAAACCTAATGAGAGTGATATGCTTTACAGTGAAACCACCATTATTCTCAGCCAAACGACCTGGGCCGTCATTATGTGTAAAGTAGCAATACCTTTTCCCTCTGCCGGGGCACATTCAAATAGACATGTTTTACATACAGCTCAGTTCTGTGTCTTGAAGCGAAGTGAAGTATTTATACTAAAATGAATGGGCCTGACTATTTTTACATCACAAGTTAAGCATCGTGGCTATAGCAACGGGGCATAAAATATTATATTCACCCCATTAACAGGAACTACAAGCCTTGCCTTGGCCAATATGGCTCCACAGCGACTGAGCAAATCATTATATCCAGTGTCATTTTTGCTGTAAAATTAGCAGTAAAGGGACTTGAGAAGCTGATCTCAAAAACCCAATAAAACAGTTTCTTAAGGTCTGAGTCAGGAAACAGAAATGGTTCATAGGGACCTGTTTTCAGGCCACCCAGAGTATAGGAAAAATATGTTTAGGTGTAATGTTAAAACATTTGCAGCAAAAACATGTGTTTCATTTGATTGAGTCAAAGTTTATAGATAATAGATTGGTTGTCCATATGACTTCTGCTTTGTTTATGCAGTGCTGATGGAGAAGATATGTTGTTAGTTCATCTAAAATATCAAAAGGCCTAAGCAAAAGGTTTTCATTATTTTAATTTGACATCTCTATGTCGCATATCATGGTACATAATGTCAAAACAGTATGCCCTTTGCGGCTTGTAAAATGTTGAATTGCTTCAAGCTAAAATTTATAGTTTTTGTTCAGGGATTTCCCAGATTAGCCTGCTTCCCTGTTGGGTCTTTGGTCCCGATCAGTTTTGTTGGGGCTCATTGTTGTACTGCTGCTGCCCTCACAGAACCTCTGCACACACACTCTCACACACACACGCAGACACTCGCACACACTTAATAAATGGCTGGGTCCCCCTCCCTCGGGCCAGAGGAGTCGGTGCTGGCCAGTTCATCTGATATATCATGGCAGCCCGCTCCGCTCTGCTCCACTGGACCCTGTCCAACACCTGTTCTCCCATCAGGGGATGTTGTGTTGGCGTGGCATGGCTATGCCACTGTACAGATTGGCACTGCCCAGTTGGGGCAGCGGAAAGGATGAAGTATGAGATTCCCGGTGACCAAATGTAAGCTGTAATTAGGAGGGAGGACCACAGCAGAAAACGGTTGTGCCTTTTATAAATATCCTCTGCATTTCATAAATTAGGTGTCACTTTGGAGTAAAAGTCAAAAGAGTCTTAACAACCAGTACATTAATTAAATGAATCATGAATAAAATTACAGTATTATAGCCGATGGATGAACCATTTCAGCTGCTGTTGGATTTGATTTGCACAGTATTCTCTTTAGAGAAAAATGTCTGCTAGTGAGTATAATCAAAATCACTGTAAATAATTCGATCACATGAATAAAGCATAAAGTATTTTCTTCTCATTTCATGTTATTTATTTTTTTAGTCATGATGTACAATTTTATAATTTAACATTAGTAAATAATTCATAGTCTACCTTCAACTTTGATATTTCATAGTTCAACTTGTTCAACCTCAATTGTGCACAAACGGATGATGATAATGCACATTTCAGGTACTTTTTCTGCTCCAAATAACTGTAGATGTGTAGATGACGTGATTACACAGAGGATTTGTTTACAACTTACAGTATGTACTTGTCTGACCGCTCCTGTTGCTTGCCCTGAAAGACCAAACTGCTGTGTCTAGCAGAGTTGTTTCATCCCCAGATTTCAGCAATGAAACTAGAGAGTAAAATGTTGCCATAACTGACAGAAATAATGGACAGAACTAAGAAACTAAGCTCTAGCTGCCAAAATAACTGAATTATCTTGCAAGTCAATCTAATGTTGTAACAGAGTTGCAAGGATTTAATTCAGCTGCAGTAAAAACTCAATCATAACTAGGTTTGTTGCCAATGCACTCCTTACTCTGTGTTAAAAACAAAGTTAATCTCAGGAGTTGAATCTACAGTTCCCAAATATCACATTTGTGTCAGTTGAAATCGCTCAGCAGAGTCACGGTTTCCTCACATGTCTAACAAATCACTGATTGGTGACCCGTAATTGTCTTATTCTTATTATAATTTGGTTTGTGGAAGCACACGTATTTATTTATTTAGTTAGAAAATGTGAAAAATGCAATTTAATGCATAACCCTCCATAGCAAACACCTTCAGTGACGTACGGTGATTTTTACTAACAAAGACCACACCGACAAAGATGTGGCTTTGAATAGTTTATAGTGTGTTATGGATGAAGGAGAGCCAAGATGATATAGGAGGGATGGATTGAGGGTCCGGAGGGAGTGGTGAATAGGTGAGGTGAGAAATCGGGGGCCTCGGACGGACGGACGGATGGAGGGAGGAGTACGATGATGGACCAGAGCCAGCTGCTGGCGAGAAGACAGGTGGGAACCAGGAGAGTGAAGACTCTGAGTGGGGGAGCCGTCTCTTCACGTGCTCTGATTCGGATAGAGCCCCCGGTGGTTCCTGTATTCAAACAAAAGAGAGAAGGGGATCAGAAGGGTTTGGGGAGGAGGGATGTGAAAACGGAATCGAAAGGGACGTGAACGGATAGGGCGATCTTAAATGCTTGTGCTCAGAAATCGGATGTGTTCAAGTTTTTCTTCCCGAATCTCGTCATAAAACTTCATTTGAAACCAGTCATCATCCATGCGTTTCTACCACCCTGACATGGAGAACTTGGGTGCTATAATGCCCCTTACGTACTCACCCTTTCTGTCTGTTGGTCTTCTGTGGCCACAGGGACATTTAGCACAGGGGGGTCCCATCAGCATGACAGATTGCCTGGGAAGGAGGGGATTTGCTGAATGAGAAATGGACATTTGCGGTGCTGCATAGGTGGGATGTCTCCACTACGGCTGTGACATACTCTTGCCACATATTCATAACTCTGCCCATATTGGTGGAAACAAAGAGAGGCGTCATATGGTGGACTTTTACTCTCAGTAGAATCAGGCTTGCCATTTGGGCTGCGATGGAAAATGATGATCTCCTTAGTCAAAGAATAAGTATAATGTATCTTAACTCTACAATTCAGTGAACATATTTATTCAAAAACTTTAACATTAATACTCAGTTAATATAATATATGAAATAATGTTCCATTAATTTATTTGTGACCACAGTTTGCAGTAAAGCAAAATAATGCCACTTGAACATAGAGTAATTTCCCATGATCCTCACACTGATAGTCTGGTGTAAATGGATCGAGATATACAGAAGACTTCGAAAACTGCCAAAGTTGTTAAGTTCAGCGGCTGTATTTGTGTTTTCCAGTTAGGATATCCAATAATGAAATGAATGAAAACTCAAAACTCTCGGGAATTACACTATGAATGTGGTGGCGGTGAAGTGTTGCTAAAGAAAGCTACTGTTAAAAAGTTATGCAGCTGAATTAGTCCGATACAGCGTGTGAGGGGGAAACGATATTTCAATGGGAGCTCTGTGATATTTTGCATTCCCTCTGCTCTCCTGCACACTGCACGGCCACCTTTTGTCCAGTAGAGGCCGACAGACGTCTATAAATGACCATAAGCGATTTCAATTTACGCAGTTGAACTGGTTTTCATTTTAAGTGTTTGTGTTACTTTCGCTAACAGTGTGTTTCTTTAAAGGAGACGGTTTGTGTGGAGTCAATCGTGATCTGAACCGAGGCAGTCCAGTGTTGTACAGATAATAAAGTCCTCTGAGACAAATGTGTAGGCCTACTCTTCGACTATGAATATAAATGACTTGATTTATCGCATGATGCCCATATGACAATGTCTTTCATATCAATAAAAATGGACGAAAGAAAAACAGCAACAAAAATGTCTTTAGGCTACTAATTGATTCCCGATCCTGGATATGCACTATACAAAGATGTTCTGATGTTCCTACCTAAAACAAAAAACACGCAACGTTTTATTTATTTTTTTACGGTGAGATGATGCCCTGTCAGGTCTGACATTCGTGCAATACGTCAGTATGTCAAATAAAACTTTGACTTAACGGTGACAAAACTGACAATTGTGTGGAGCGTTAGAGGGGCTAAAAAAAGACAAAGAAAACTCAACTTGGTCTATGGGCCTCTGACTTACACATGCCCAGTCACTCTCACGTGCTCATTTAGTTTGGTCCATTCAGTCCCACATGATTCCTGAGAGAAAGCAGGGGGGGGGCGTAGGCTGTGCTCATCAAAAAGCACCTCAGATCACGTCGACTACAGCTGACTATTTGTCACGTTGGCCATCTATTTTTCAGAGGCGCTGTCAGATTTAGCGTCTTATGTCTCTAAACTATTTTACGGTTTTTCCAGGGAAATTATTTCCACCTTTGGCGTGCAGCCTGTTCTCTTCATCATAATAACACAACAAGGATAAGACATTGCCTTTGAAAACAGAAATTGGTTACAACGTATTAAGTGTAAAAAAAAAAAAAACAAATAAAAATGTAATTAAAAAATAGCGTGAAGAGCTCGGACCAAACCATTTCTGTGGAGGAGGAGGGGAGGGACCTTTCGTCGCTGAGGATCAGAGGTGATGACACCCAGTCCAGCCGCGGGTCTCGCGCCGGAGACATGGTGACAGCTCGCTGTATCAGCTTGCAGGCTCCTCATGAAGACTAGTTCCTGGACCGTCGAGGTAAGTCCGGTCAGCGGTGGATTTCGCCTTTTGAGTTTTACGGTAGCAGGCAGAGCACACTTAAGTCGCCTTCCCTGGCTTCTTGATGCTGAAAAGCGCAGTTTGTTGCTGATGCTGTTAGGAAACAGGAACTAATCACTGGTAACAATGTTTTGAGAAAGCGGTGGAGCTGTGGCTTTCAGCTGTAAAATGTGGCTGTTTTGGTGGAAAAGCTGTGGTATTTTCCCGTTTTTCACACTTTGTCTCCTGTTTACCTTCACAGTCATGGCGCGTTAAAGGACAGTTCTCTATGTAATATGTAGCGTGGGGATCTACCATGAAACCCGTTTCATTCCACAAAATGCAGCCCTGATTGTCTTGCTCGTGTCTAACTGCGTCCTGGAGACTACGGTGCATTTTCTCAAGCCCTTTTTAACTTGTTGTATGGGTAACAATTCTACAGCAATGTGCGACTTTTCCAGTAACCATAGATGTTTCCTCCATGTCATACTGTGCCCGCTCTTTCTTTTTCTCTCCGTGCCTAGTCCAGTCTAGTAGTTATTTTCCAATATGAACATTTTACATAGGGACTGAACTCTATTATAATGTTCCAAATGCGGCTCTTAATATGAAAACAAGATTTGGGTAGAGCAATTATGTTTGCCACCAAAAGTGTAACCGAAACATTGAAAGTTGTCACAGTGTGTGTTGCCCTTATGTAACAAATGTTATGATGTTTTTGTAAACTTTTAGGCAGCACTCATACTCCCTGTATAGAGCTGCACTGTGGTAGTAAAAACCTGACAGTACAGGATGAACCAGGATAGGTAACTGGGTATTGATACATTTATACATTTTTTTCCCCCACACTTAAAGTGGTGTCTTTTTCATGTTATTATGAAATTTGTTATTAAAGGATATTTGTAAATATATATATATATATATATATATATATATTTGTTAAACAAACCAGTGTTTTGCAAACACACACAGAGACAAAGATTGAGGTGCTGCAGTTTGTGTCTGCCGGTATATACAGTGTGTGCCTGTACCTGTACTTCTGTGTCAACTGCTCATAACATCTGATGCCGAAGTATGTGTGAGCATTTCACTGTCTCCCATGGTTAATATCTGGTTTAGTCCATTTTAAATCACACAAACATTACACTTCCAGGCGGATTTGCATGCCTGTAGACAACACAAGTTTCCCTGCAGTTATACACGATAGAGAGAGCAGGAGGGGGAAAAAGCTGCTCAAGGACGTGGAGAATGATAGCGAGCGAACCAACAGGCAGAGGAGACATTTAATATTCAGGCAGCTTTTGTAGTGCCTTCCAGCCATTTCTTTACACTAACTCTAGCAGATAGTATACTTTAACGTATGTAGAGACACACCATGACAACATATCTGTATGTTTGCCTGTATTGTTTCACCGTAGCTCACAGCTCACTATGTTTTCCATGTGTTGTTAGCATACTGCCTAAATTGAGATGGCAAGTTTATACAGGCATGAATTGGAAGAAAAGTCATTGTTTGTAAATAATTAGTTGGAGGGCGTCTGCAGGACAGTGATTGGAAATTCTGTATTGAGCTGACAGGTTAGGATGTGTAGTTGAATGGCTTGCTGAGCAACTGGCCAGTTGGCTGGCTGGCCATCGATCCAGTGTCTGTGAATGAGAGCATTTGATGTGGGTCACTGGTCAATGATGAGCCCATCTGAGGGTCCACTTTTATGTGTGTGTGTGTGGGGGGTGTTCAACTGACACCCCTTTGCATATGTGTTGCTGTGGGTCAATGATCACAGAGCATCTGCAAATCTGAAAGTTTTTCTCTTTTAATTCTACTGTTCAGGGCTGAAAGAGATGCTGCACTGACCAGCTGACACTGCTCGACATTCCTCTGCCTTATCTTTCTTCTGTGCGCTCGCACACACACACACACACACACACACACACAAACACACACTATCACCACTTAAGAAAACAGTTTCTGTTTATAGTGTGTTTCTACCATTTGGTTTGTATGCGCATTGTCAGCCATATTTTTAGGCTTGAATTTGCTAAACTGTACATGTCTGCGTGTGTGTGTGTGTGTAATATGATCAGCCATTGAGGGTGGGGTGGGGTGGAGGTTGGAGACTGAACAGAAAAAAAGAATAGCAGGGATGCTGCATGTGTTTGTGTGTGTGTGTACGAATGGTATGTGGGCCTGGCCAACAGAGAAAGAGCCTGGGGTTCTTATCTGACCTCTCCCAGGCTGACCTTTCACCCCTCAAGACAAGCCCTTTGTGTCCACTGAGCCCGAGCCCATGGGAGAACATGTGTGTGGGTGCGTATGGGTGTGTGTGCATCCGCATATGTTTGTGTGCATGTTTATTAGAAGTATAGGCCACATCAAAGTCTTACTTAAACATTGTTATCTGGACTCACCTTCGACCTTGCGGTCATGAGACATCCCTCAAACTAATACATCCATACCCTGAAATCAGATAGCTCATATGTGGGTTTGCATATATTAGCAGGAGCTGAGCAGGACATAGTGTATAAAGTATAGGGGCATTAACCAGCACATCAAATATCTTACTAAGATGCTAACAAATAATTTTACTTCATCATAGGAGGTTACAATTATCAATGTCTTTCTTAGTTTTTGTACATCATTTCATTTGACTGTGAATCAGTAATATCCTGAAAACATATTTTCATAAGAACTCCTTAAAAGTGTTGAAATACTTACATATATACCATAGTATATCATCTATGCTAGTGGTAGTATTATCTGTGGATTGCATGGGGCTCAGAGTTTAAAGGAATCCTAACCACAGGTTTGTGTGTGTGTGAGGTTGTGTGTTTGAGGGTGGTGGTGGAAGGGGGTCCAAGGGGTCATAAAACACCACAATGGGTCTCTCTCCCCAGGGTGAAAGAAAGACAGAGACAGACAATAAGAGGAAGGGGGAGATGAAAGGATCTCCCACTACCACGTGAGGGAGAGAGGAAGGAGAGGGAGATGGGAGGAGAAAAGATCAACAAAGCTTCATTAAAAGTTTTACCTTCTGCTTATTTCTGTCATCTCTGCTTCATGTCTTCTCTTATGTGCCGCAGGTCTTTTGGATTTTGTGAGGAACAGATATTCCTTACAAATAAATGTGCAAGTGCATGTGCAGCTAAAGATTAAAATGGAAATTTGGACTGAACAATACAACTCACAGCACTAGGTTCCTTTGTGTGCTTCCTTACAGCCCTTAGATTTTAATGCACATTGGTCGACATTATTACTACCAACTAGCTACAAGATCATACAAGACAGTTAAAAAAACAGAGCCAAATTTACAAAAAAATAATTTTAACTTTAGGCCCACGTCTTCAAGGTAGAGCAATAGTAACCATGCAATAAAAAAACACAAACTGGCTTCAGATTTGATTACCAGTTGGTCAGAAGTTTAGGATTTGGGTCTGGATTCAATAAAAGGTGAAATACACCTCTCTGCTTTCATCTCCTCTCTCCCTGTTTCCCTCCCTGTCTCCTCTCTCTCTGGTTGTAAAAAGATCAGTCTTCTCTTTGGTAGAAGGTGTGATTACTTCCTCTCAATGCCGGCTGTGTTATGACAGGGCTTTTTGTCTTCCATCCTCTGTCGCTCCACAAAGTGGTGCAGGGCCTTAAAAGTCTGCACTGCTTCTTTACATATGAAAGTGTGGAAGCAGAAGGTGGCTGGTAAGGTGTGTGTGTCCATCTCCAACATGAATTTCAAGAGGCGAATGGGCTTGGCCTGTTTACACCATCATGTGGAACTTTATTTGATAAGGGGACAGTTGTCTAGAGTAGCTGGTACAATCTGCAGCTGGTGCTGTGCTTTGACTTTTTTGACAGGGCGAGATCACGGCAAAAGCAATTTCCCTAAGGGTTTAGTAAAGTAAAATAAATCCCACAAATATTAATATCAAAAGTGTGTGTCATTTTTGCTCACCCAAACAAGATCACAAAGGTATATGGCTAAGCAGGATGGATGTTTGACATTTACGGGTATTTAAGGACAGATATTAATGTCTTTTCAGTTCTAATGTGCTCTATTAATAGTATCTCTCACAACAGAGGATGGCCATGCTGATTCTTTTGAAGTGTGGTTTCATTATAAATCTTTTATTAAAGAAAACTCAAGTTTTTACACCAATTATCTTTTTTGTAGTTTTGGCCAGTGTACCTACTGTATAAGCTTATACCACATAATTCAATCTTAACCCATTTATTAAAATCTTTGCTAAATAAACATCAAAAGCAAGCTCTACATGTGGAACATAGCCTGAGTATAGCACAACTGAGAAGTCCCACAAATGTGGCGCCACTTAGAAAATGAAGATTCAGTTTTGGTGTTGAAAGTGCAGATTTAAGGATTTCCTTAGCTCCATTGGTTCCTGTTTAGATGTTTCCTGCTGAGGGATGGTGACCCGGGCGGCAAAAACATTTCCCTTTCATTTTCAAATTAAATGTCAATTATGTTTTTGTCAAGCGATGCATCTATATGCCTTTCTATTTAAAAAGTCAAATCAAAGCGCTGTTGTTTAACTAATATTGTCTTTGACTCGTGGTTTTAAAAGAGACAAAATCCTCACTCTGATGGGAAGCTGTAACGTTAGTCCTGCTAACCAGTAATGTATGACACAAACAGCTTTAAGTCTGTAATCTGACAGGCTGTTCTTTTCATTAAGCAGACCTGCAGGTTGCTGACTGGTTGGTGAGTTTCATGCTTCCAGGTTTGTCAGTCAGTCATGTGTTGCTTCTTGTGTGTGTCAGTGTGTGTGTGTGTGTGTGTGTGTGTAGCAGCCAGCATATAGGCAGTCAACGATTTAGAGGAGGGGGATTTAGTTGGAGTTTACAATCCAACCTTGTTATTTCCCTCCTCACTGGCCCACATTTTTTGCAGTACAAACACGTCTTTGGGTCTGAAAAAAATATTCTTCTGCCCTAAATCCTTTGTCAATATTTACTACGCATTCATTCAGCATCTTATTCGTGTACAAGCAATCCTTCTGATTTTGAAAATGAGGATGGCAGCAGTGACATGCGTTACTCTACACACATTATCAAAATCGGTAGTCAGTAGTGAGTGGGGTGTCTTACATGACACGATGACAACCAAATGATACAGCACTCCTTTTAAATGCATTGTTCAAAACAGTTGTTCTTTAACACACTTTTTAAGATAAGTATATACAATTAAATAAAACTAATACAATAACAGTATTCAGTACACATTTTGAAATGGAAAGATTTGCTATCTTGGGGTGTTTGTCATCTGTTCGAGAGTAGATGAGAGAGGCGAACTAGAGAGAAAACCGGAGCGAGACAGATGCAGGGAGAGAGAAAGTAGAAAAACAGAGAGGGAGTAGCGTCTAGGTCAGGGTGCCCTGACTCTGTCAGTGCAGCTGATTCTATGGCATGCTGTCTGGACAGAAGCCATCCACTAGAAACCACTGTTTATGTGTGTGTGGGCCTGTGCATGTGTCTGTGTGAGTATATGTGTTTCTGGATTTCATTGTACGTGTCTGTTCATCGGTGCATACATGTGGATGTGTGTGTGGCTTAGACTTGACTATATTAAGCAGTACATTTATTCTCATTGTCAGAGGGCTTCACCAAGTGTAAACAGCAGACGTT
This sequence comes from Coreoperca whiteheadi, assembly GCA_011952105.1. Taxonomy (NCBI): domain Eukaryota; kingdom Metazoa; phylum Chordata; class Actinopteri; order Centrarchiformes; family Sinipercidae; genus Coreoperca; species Coreoperca whiteheadi. The sequence goes on from CM022485.1 coordinate 22,159,268, forward strand.
CAATGTATTCTGTCTTTTATCGCATACAGAGTCCTTTTTACTGTCAGTGTTTTTCTATAATAACCCCTTTCTTTCTCGAAAGGACCTTGTTGGTCAGATATTACTGGGATATTCTGTTCTTCTTGTTTCTTTCTAAAGCTCAAACTGACCCTACTTTCATACTAAATCATACAGTATAATGGAAAGGCTGGTAAATCTGTACTTTCAGTAACTGGTTAAAGGTTAAACTGGACACAAAACGCATTGAGGTTTTGGTAAATGGTCGATGAAAACAAAAACAAATTACTGTCAGCTTGCAAATATCTTACAGTGTCCAATAAAGGTTACTGTGTTTTTGCAGGACACCAATGGGGAACTCCTATGCGGGCCAGCTGCGGACCACGCGCTTTGAGGAGGTCCTGCATAACTCCATTGAGGCATCACTGAGGTCGAACACTGTCGTGCCTCGACCCGTCTTCTCACAGCTATACCTCGAGACAGAGCAGCCTTTGGCACATGATGGTGGGTTGCATGGATGCAAAGGAGAAGGTGTGATAAAGAGTTTAGCAAAATAGTTTATTTCCTGAGTCTTGACATCTCTAGTGCATCTGTATCTGCTTGTCACTCTTGTTCACCGTTAAAACTGTATGTTTTTTTTGTGTATGTCCCCAACAGGCCGTACAGAGAATGATAATGAGGATGATGAAGATGGCTCAGAGTCTAACAGCCCCCCAATACCCTATCAGATGAAGCCCCCACCTGAGGGATGCTGCACCACAGATGGTTTGTACACATAGACACACACACACATAGCTCATAAAAATCTAAAAAACCTACACCCCCCAGAGCCACATTCACTAAGATTTTGCTTCGTGTAGGGTCACAATAGACAACGGGAGAATTTCAAACACGCACTCTGATCATCATGCAAATTATGAAAGGGAGATATGATGAGTGTGGTTGGTTGTGCATTCTGCCGGATATGTTTGCAAGGGTAATCTCAAACACAATTGTAACACTATTTGCAAGGGTCAGTTTGTGGTGGTGTGAGTAGGGCTGGGTGGTAAACCGAGTTTTGGCAGTATATCGATATTATTTTTCAACAGGATATGGGATGAGACAATACCGTCTATATCGATATGCTTTGATGCGACAGAAGCGCGTCAAATCTCTTCCACCACTTACGTCACCATAAAGTGCAGTACGATGAGCGTTTAGTACTTCGTGCTTCATCTGCAACAACCTCAGCCATGAAGACTAAGCCACCTGAAGAGTTTTCTGTCCCAAAACAAAGTTCTTTAAAGCGGCGGAAACCCTGTCTTTGTATTTCATTTTGATCACAAGTGCTTTAATAAAGGTTGATTGTGACATCTCACATGCGGCTTTGCCTTGCAAATACATTTATTCCACTTAGAAAATACCGCGATATATATCGTATATTGCCATTCATCCCAAAAATACCAAGATATGAATTTTGGTCAATATCGCCCAGCCCTAGGTGTGAGTGTGGTTGGTTGTGTGTTGTAGTTGGGAAGAGAAAATATTGTTCGCTTGTACTAGAAATCCATAACAGATAAAGGGGGAATGAGCAGGAGCATATTATTCATCTTCTTATTTATGCTGAAATAAGATAAAGTAATCTAAAAGTCAAAGAAAAAGTACCAGATCATTTTGTGAAAAAGAAAAGTCCTATCCTTTCTTTTCCTCCCCACAGGCTTCTGTCAGGCGGGCAGGGACCTGCGTCTGTCCTCGCTGGCATCAGATCCCTTGGATGTGCCCCCTGGGTTCAAGTTGGTCGGGGTGAAGTCCCCCTCCCTCGCTGAGACCCTGCTGGTATGCGCCGTGGACCGCCGCTTCCTGCCAGACGAACGGGGTCACAATGCACTGCTGGGTGAGGCAGGAGACTCCCAGAGACACAGGAAAATATCATCACTGCTTGTTGAAAAGTGAAAAACTCTTCAAAGAGTCAAATTTCAGGACTGAAAAAGCGAGTAGCAATCCCATGTCTGTGAGTTACATACAGAGGACATGGGACGTGTTAAGCCTAGCTTAGTATCAAGACTGGAAACAAAGAGTAACAGCAACCCGGCTCTCTGCAAATGTAAAAAATAATATTACTCCTAATACTAATGTTGAACATTGATGACGATGTTATTTGTGACATTATCGAGAAAGTTAGGTGGGTGACAGTAGGAATACATAAAACACAGCCTTTAATTTTCTGTATGTGTGCTCCCTCCAGGCTTCTCAGGGAACTGTATGGGCTGTGGAGAGAAAGGCTTTCGCTATTTCACAGAGTTCTCCAACCACATTAACCTGAAGCTCAGCACCCAGCCCAAGAAACAGAAGCACTTGAAGTACCATCTGTACCGGAACAACCAGGGCGTGCTGGTCAAAGGGGCTCCCATCTGCTGGAGGGGACACGGTTAGAGATGGATACATGTGTTATATTTGGCAACTGAAGTTATTCTCTGATTTAAAAAGTGGTACAAACACTAATTTGGGGGGATTTTTTTCCTCGAATGGAACACACTGTACATGCACATGCTCAGTTGCAGTAGATTGTGCCTGTGAAAGTTCTTTTTCAAAAATATGGTGGGCCTGTTTTATACTGTGGTCGGCCAACATAGTAAAACATGTACTGGGCCCACTAAATTGATTGCTCATTTTGGCTGGAGATGCACCCCCTGGAGAATATATGGAAACAGGGTGGGATAAGGAAGAATTGAATATCATACGTTATCAGTGGGTGTATAAGAGGTTGTTTAACATAATGGCTGCTGCACTTTAAAAGCAGTTCTGTCCCCGCCGTGACGCACTGATAGCTTAGCAGTGGAGGGGAGACTGATATATAACCTTCTAGCATGATAAAGAAAAGTTGAAATGTGACCTAGTTTTTACAGGTTAATTTAATGAAGGTAACCACTGTGGATCTGCGTGTGTCTTATCGCTCTTAGGACTAGGTGGGACTGCAAATGAAAATCATTGCAACCTTCAGATGTATCGATGGTTAATTAACTGAAAGCAAAGGTCTTCATACATTCATGCTGGGAAGTGTCCGTTCTTAAGGCAAAAAATGCAGAGTATGATTATTACCATAATTTGGACTAGTGAATAGTGTTGTTCAGCACAATTAATGTAGTTGCAGTCATTGTAGAAAAATGTTTAATGACAGTGGCGCAAAGCATAAATAAAATGATTTAGGTGACAGGTATAAGGGTTTACTTTCACCAGTTCACAAGCACAATACATGCATTAGGATGGAGGCCTTTATCTTTAATTTAGGTCCTGGATTTTTGTACAAAAGTCTAAAATCCTGAGTTGTATTGATCGGGAAGCTGTGCGTGTATGAGTCTGAACAGATAGTAAACTTTAAGCACAGGTGAAAGGTGAGGCTACATAATGTACACAGAGGCCACAGCCTGGAGGTAACCCATCAAATTAAAATGGTGTGAAAAGACACCACCTGGTGAAAAGGCCTGTGGGACAGGACGCTAATCCTGTGGATATTGTGCTTTCTCAGTGTTTCTAACCTAATCCTGATGTTTTCGCTTGGTTCTTAATTCTTTACTCCTGTTGTTTGGGAGGGAAAGAGTGAAGGGTTTAGAGTAAAAGGAGTCAGAGCTTGGGGTCTAATATAATTTCTATTTATCTATGGTTACAATAAATAGAAAGTATGCTACCTGTCAGCTAATTTCTTTAGATCATCTTTTTAAAAGTGTGCAAAACTTTGGATGTTGAGGAGTCCTGAATGCTCACTAATTAAGCCCTTTTCCTGGAAAAAAAAAAGTCTTAGATCCAGTCTTAAGAGAGAGTCGAGAGCTAAGTCTACAAGGAGACGCTGACAGTGTTGCCAAGCAACAATAAATATTCTAGCCCTTGAAGCTATATCATTGCTAGCATAATAGCTACTGTTGACATAACTGACAATTAAAATCTCTCTGAAGACTTGACAACCCGTGTTGACCTCGTCTCCCCGACCATCATCCAGACTCGTGCTTCTGCTTTTGTTTCTGCTCACTGTAAATCATTAACGTTACCAAAGCAAGTTGTTGCACCCCCTCCGCCTCCAGTTTTTGTTTACGTCTGCTTCCCCATGAGATCATGTGAGATCACGCGAAGGTGGGGCATCGCTCCCTCTGGCCCGATAATCTTAATAATATCCTGTAGTGTGCGATGCCACATTTTTTATAAATCTTGAAGTGTGAGCATGTTTGAGATTAGAGAGAAGAAAATCTGTGATTCTCTTGTAAGTGTGTGATGCAACCCGATTTCCAAATCTGTTAGGATTTTAAAACTCCTGTAGTGTGAGGCCAGCTTTACAGTGTACATCTATCAAATGCAGTCATTCTTAAAATCCCTCCATACCAGTCATTCACTTTCCCGTGTTTCTCTTCCCCTCTTGGCTGCAGGGCCATCTGATTTAACCCTCCAAAGCTGTCTAGTATTATTAAGTACAGAAGAAGCAGGTTTACTGAGTTATCTGGATAACTTTGCTGAATAGGCCTTCATACATCAGATCATGGTTCTAAATCTGAGCGGGTCCCAGGTTTACTCAGTTAACTGGTTAGTAAACGTTCTTCTGTTGTTACTCCCGCTCTCTCACATATGAATAACCCCCCCCACACACACGTACGTACGCGTGCACAACAATTACGTAATTGCAGTAACCTAGCTACTGCGACGTTTCTGTCACCCTGGATATCAAATTACTTAGTTTGTGTGTCTGTGTGTCTTTCAGATGGCAGGATGAGACCGATGGGGTCCAGCCTCTCAGAAGGCCACGTGACATCAGACGAACAGCCCTCACACATGGCACTGACTCACCCATCACACGCACCTAGCAGCTACACAGGTAACACACACCAAAAGCTAAACAGGTAACACACCACAAACACACAGAAATGTAGGCACACTTGAATATTACGGTTAAATTCGAGAATGCCACGTTGATACCTGGGTTGTCATTGAAAATTGGTTATTTGTTTACATTCTCAAGCTCAAAGAAGTATTTTTACTGTTTCAAAACAGACCACAGCCTCTAGTTTAAGCATTAATGGCAGTGCAAACAGTTGTTGACAGACACCTGTATCTCACTTAAACAAGTGGTAGCAGAGAGAGAAGTCAATAAGTAGTACAGAAATATCTTTCATGAAAAGTCAAAGTTATTAATGTTATTAATTCATTTTTGTCTATCTATCTGTAACCAGCGGGATCACATGTGGACCCAACTGGGCTGCCTCAAATAGCTGACGTCCCCCACTCACTGACAAATGGCAGCCATGCTGTTCCCTCCACCGCCCAGCCACCTTTAAACCAGTCAGTGCCAGGGAGACCCTCAGCTTCAGGTACAGAGGGTGCACACTGGTGACTTCAGCTCTGTAACCCTGTAACACATCCACAAGGATGTGTATATAACATATCATTTGAAAGATGAAATTTTTTTTTAATGTTTTTTAAGTGATGCTTAATTCCAATTATGTCAACGTGAGAAGATGAAGGTCTCTCATCATTAGAGGGATTTGTTGACCATTTATTTATTTATCAGAATGTTATCCACCTGTGTTAATAACTAGAATTTTACTTAATGTTTGTGTGGGGTTTTAAGTTAAGTATTTATAAAGATAGTGTAGAAACAGTTTTTGCATGTCTTTTACTATCTTACAAAATTAAACACAAAACATAGAAAGCCTTTTGAACCAAACAGAAACTCTATCTAGTGTACTTTCACTTCTACATCCCCACATACCTGCAGAGAGAGTGAGAGGGTGAATCGTTCACTGCATTTACATCTGCAGTCCGATTATTCCTGGCTTTGTGGAGCATCCTGATAGCTGAAACATTGTTTAAACGAGAAACCTGAGTCCCTTTCTGACATGCACTTCACTCCACAAATGTCCTGACAATTTTTCATATCGAAGATTTTATATAAAAGTTACAGTGGCAATATGACACAGATGAGCGATATTAAGTAAGCAACAATACTTGTGAAATATGCCAAAAACTAATATGAATACGATATGATTACTCACCAACTAACTACATGTTTAAGTTATCAGAAAGCGTATGTAATTTATTAATTAATGTGTAGATTATCTGGCTTCTTGTGTGCATGTAAACATGGTCAGTTTGCGTCTGTTGCCCATAAGCCCCTCTCCTGGGTTTCTTCACACCTCTGAAAGGGAGAGTTCCTACCACCAGCATCCCAGCCTCAGTGTGTGTGTGTGTGTTATAACACCCCTGCTATACAGGAGCCAGCCAGCTGCATTGTGTGTTGGGGGTTGTCCTTTGTCTTTCTGTATCTCTTCCTCCCTCTCCTTCTGTCTGTCACCTCTATTAACCAGGGTTGTAAAATTCCCTCTCGGTCGTCTTTTTTCCTGCTTTCTCGCCAAATGAAAAGCTTCCTTCCTGTCAATGTTGTCTTTTTTTTTCATGGCCCTTTTAACAAGTAGACCTTTTATGTGTCTCCCTCTTACTCATTTCAACAGAACGCTGAGAGGAAGAGGAAGAAACAAGTTAATGTATGACTAAAATAGAGCAGTTTTACATTGCTGTAGTGTGTGTTCTGTTGATTTATGGGTTATTAGAATTAGAAAGTAACTCTTCTGCTGTTAAGGAAATCATTCCTAAGGCAAACTGAATTGTAGAAAAATGTGACACTGAAAACAAGCAAAAAAATCAACTCAGCAAATGAAATTTGCAGCGACAAATATTAACGCAGGAGCAGCAACGTACGAGCAGCAAATTCCCTAGCTGGGAAAAAGCAAAAAAACCTGTAAAATAGGAAAACAAAAAATTATACTTATGTATCGATGACAATATATTTTAAATGTATTTAAATACTTCAAAATTTTGAATGTAATGTAAAAAATGGGAGAACAATGATCTTGGTGACAAGCTCAGTTACTACACTGCAAACATTAAAAAGTATAAACTACAAACTTCTAAGCTAATGCGCTATGTGATCATATTTTTTTTCCTGCAGGGCCCCATGCAAATGCTGGACCTCCAAAAAAGAGGCACAAGGGCTGGTCGCCTGAATCATCTGCCAACAGTCTGCCAGAGAGCACTGTGAAGACACTGCCGTCTTCATCAGCCCTATCAACATTATCTGTGTCCTCTGTCATCACAAATGGAGCCAGATCAGGTAAAAAGAGGAGAAGAGACATATATAGACAGAAAAGATTCAGGGAGAAACATGAGAAAATGATGTGGTTGGACACATTTTTTTAATGCTACGTCTGCTGCTTCAAGTGTTTCTGTGTGTAACTGTATGAATGTAAATGTATATCTGTGCTTTCTCCAGAGACTGCAGCCCTGCTGAGTTCATCGCAGGGGTCCTTAATCCCACTTTCTCCCCCAGGGCTGTCTGTTAAAATCCCTGATCAGCTGCTACACACCTGCAGACTGCAACCTGTCATCTTTAAAGGTCAGATGACCAATTATATTAGTGAGATTTATTATGATAGAATGCACATTCTCCATTTTTCTTCAGGTGTCACTCACACACACACACACACACACACACACCTACAGTACATGCCGTCGTAGTCTACAGAATAGATTATTTGTAAGTGTGACAGAGTTGACTAACTAGTCGAAGTCATCATTGACTAGCTGGTGTTTATGGATCATTACACCACCTAGCTGTCAGTAATGGACTTTCTCAAGCAGGAGAAAAGGTGAGGTTTTCAGTAACCACTCAACAGATGGCCATTTTAGCTCGCCTCTCCTCACTGGCTAGAGGTCAGCCAACACTCGAGGCTGTTTCTCAGCCTTTTTATCCTCCCCTCATCCCCTACACCCTTTTCACCCCTTTGTATCACCTGTCAACTCATCTACCTTCCCTTCTTCTATGCACTCAACCACTTCCTATATTTGGTGTTTTATTTTCTTTCTGTTTTCACTTGTTATTCATCACCTATCTGCCCTTTACCTGGCCAACCACCCATCTTGTCATTCCCTGTCTTTTCTTCCACTTTAGCTGCTCTTTGTGCCTCCCATCACATATTTATATCCCTACTATTATCCGTCTCTCCCTTGGGAGCAGATGGACCTGCATTTTCCCACCACTTGATCCTGCACAACAACTGGTCTCTTATTTGTTCCTGTTGCGAGATGTTTATATGGCAACTGAAGCAAACGCAATATACCTGTGAACAGCAAAATAGAATCTCACATAGGTCATGATCAGATCTCTTTCCTTTTCTTATTGTGAGAGCTAGTTACATTTATATATGTTTCAGTTCAATAAATAAGCGCAGTCTGTTTTTTGTTTACTAGTTTATGTAAATTGAGACAAAAAAGGGATTTCATTGTACAAGTTAATCAATAGTAATTTGTTAAAAGTCAGCTAATAATCATTTCAGAATCAGAATCAGAATTACTTTATTAATCCCCGAGGGGAAACTCTTTGTAACAGCAGCTCACTATCACGTCAGTGCCCACAAGAACGGAAGTACTAAGCAAAAAGTAAAAATATAATACACTATAATACAGGTAAGTACAAGTGGGTATAAGTATAAATTCAAATAAGTAAGTGTAATGAACAAAGTGGGTTTACCGGTTGAGGTTAATATTACAGTATAAAGTAATAGTGCATGAGCTGTCAAGTTACGTGTAGCTTATTAACAATATATAATGGGATGGAGGATATTGCACAGCCGTACTAGAAGTATAAATAAGTATCACAAATTAAATTTAAAACAGGGTGTATTTGATTTAATTCATATTGATGTAAGCATGATATTTTGTAAAAGGTAACACTATGTAAGCTTTCTGTTAGAACAGTGGTCGCTAACCTACATCAGAGAAATAGGTCTCTTGAGCTCATTGAGGTGAATTCGTAAAAGCGGGGTTTTGTTCAATTGATGCCACACAGTTTTCTTACTGTAGTACAGTTTGATGATTAGGGGAATTTAACCTTGAAAACTCCTGTAAGATGATGTACAAAACTGTGAAATAAAAATAATTGGTTTTATCCTTTTTTACATCAAAGTCCTGTGGAGGTTTTTGCCCTCTCAAGTAATGTACATGAGTTAAGTCAAGGCAATTGTTGAGCTGCAGCTCCCCACACTTAATTATAAAAGCAGCAGATGACAGCCTTAATGACTTAGAAATAGATGTCTGCACTGTGTTTTTGTGTTCGCCACCTCACCGTGTTCATCTGTTTTATCCGTCTACCTCTCATTGACACAGGTCACGGCCCACTCCCTCAGCTGACTGGCAATGTCAGTGAAGTGCTTGTCAGTTCTCTGCTCCAGAGTTGTTACCTGAGCTCCCAGACACTCCCCAGAGTCTACCAGCACTATGGACCATCACCCATTCAACCTTTGTCAACTGAGATGCAGATTCTGCTTACAGTCTATTACCTTGTTCAGCTAGGTCAGTGTGAAGCCTTCTTCCAGAATACAGACTGTAATCATACACCGTTCAGTAGGACTGCAGAGAGGAGGCGATCTTTCATGATATCATTGCTGTGCTTCATAATGGCCACTAGGAGGCAGACAGGATAAATGGATAAATGGACTTTAATGGATAAAGTTCAATCATTTTTAGGTCTGCTGACTTGCTTTTCTTGGTCCTCTGACTGAAAACATATTCCATAAAACTACTACAAGGTATTTTTAATTCTTCTTCACCACATTTTCTTTGTCTCCCTCCTATATTCATCCAAGGCCCTGACCAGGTGCCCCTGATAGAGGACTTGGAGCAGATATTCATGAGGTCATGGAGGGAGTCCCACCTCAGCGAGATCAGACAGTACCAGCAGCCTCAAACAACAGCCAACCAAGGGAGGCACTATGGCATAGAGGTGAGACGGGGCACCTGAGAAGTGTCCTATTGTCAAGTGTTACATTTGAGAAAGTAGAACTAAAGCATTCGAATAAGCAAACACGTTTAAAAGTAAAATGTATGCTCCAGGCATTTAGGAGAGCTTGAGATTTGGATTTATGTAAGACTCCCTAACTCTTGCCTTTTAACACCACAGAAAGTGTTACTCTGTATCTGTTCATCCAGCATATTACAGAAACAAATACTGATCACCATACAGAATAGGACTGAATAATCATTTTCTACTCTGTCTCCAGACTCCATCCACCCTGCCGGGGCTCCCCCAGCGTCTCTCCTTACCCCCCCAGAGCCAACAACCCCTGACCCCCAGCCAGCTTCCTTGGCTCGCCCAGCTGGCTGCATCGTCCTGTGGAGAGGGCGTGGTGGTGTTAGGGGAGCAGATCGGATCTCTGTCTCAAGCCATCCAGCAAACGTTCAGCAGGTTAATGGAAGGACGGCTTGAAAACACCAACTACGTGGTCATTATTGTCACTGCACCGGGACAGGAAACACAGTCCTGTGTGGTAGTCACAGGTGGGAGTTGTGTTTTAGTATGTGTGAATTTGTAAATTTGTCCTGAGAATGAAACAAAAAGAATATAAAGTAGATTTTTATTGAGAGTATTGTTGTGTGTGTGTTGCAGGTAAACACCAGTGTCGTGCCTTGGCAGAGAGTATGTACTCTCCCAATGAGGGTCTGAAAGAAATCAACCACCAGCTCGCCACTGGTGTTGCCCAGGAACTCATCCACTATTGCAATTCCCTTGGACAAGGTTTGTCTGCCTTTTCTTACATGCACATTTGTGTGTGCAGTACAGGCATATTAATGTGCGTTTTAGCCATAATCCACCAACATGAGGTGTGCCTTTCTGTTGCTCAGATGGTGATTTGGATTCGTTGCTGGATCGTTCCACTGTGGACAGCAACGAGCCATCTCCCTTATCCAGTAGTCAGGAATCAGCTGAAGAAAGGAGTCTCAAAACCACACCCAGTCCCAAAGACACACACAGTCCAAAGGATTCACACACACACTGTTCAAAAGACTCACCCAGCCCTAAAGAGAGAGCTTCAAGTCCCAAAGACGCCTGTTCAGGTGAGACACAGACAGGCTGAAGTGTACACTGTATATGGAATGCATTTCCTTGCCTCACCACAGTGTGAAAATACCCTTTGAAATAGTGCTTGGATAAAATTATTAACTATCCTCTTCAGGCAGATGTCATGTACAGGTGATGACATCAGCTTTTCCCACAGCTTTAATCTACACAGTGTTATCTTTATGAGTTTCACATTTCTACCTAATATCATATAGCTGAAGGTTATAACTTTCCATGTGCTTAATCTTATATTTTATTTTTCTTTGATTTGAGATTACATCTGCATGTATTTTCATGTTTCACATTTGACACCAGGACAATCATTAATCTTTGATTAAGTATGATGATATGAAATTGAGTTTGTATGTGTGTAGAATACTCCATAGAGTGGCGGGAGGTTCGCCCCATCCAGCTGGCAGTGGCCAGAAAGCTGCTGTCCCATGTTTGTGCCATAGCAGACTCCAGCACCCAGAACCTGGACCTTGGCTCCTTCGACAGGGTCAGTGTCCTCATCCTGGTCCCGCCCTCCGAGGTCACATTTCAGCAGACCGTTCTCCACCTCTGGAGCTCTGGTTAGTTACATGGCTCTTTCTTTGTCAGCAGTTGTTTTCATTCATTCGTGTCTTTAAAAAGGAGAGACAAGAAGAATAATTTTATTTTGTGTTTGTACCTATAACATGATGTGCTTTTATGTTGACCTGTACCACCCTCTTTCTCTTTGTGTATCTCAGGTGTCCTTCAGGATCTTGGGGGTTTAGACCAGGAGTGTGTGTCTCAACAGGATGCTGAGCGTTTTGTGGTCAAGATGGATCAGAGCGCTCAGGCACGAATTGACAGCCTCATCCAGGAAGCACACAGCAACTCCTACACACTCTACATCCTGGTCCATGACCACGCCCACCGGGACATTACCAGGTGTGTTTGAGAGAGAAAATTAGAGAGAGATCAGAAATAATGCACAATGATTACTGTGTTCATTTGTTATTGTTCCATCCGAACAAGAGAACCAACAATGCAAATCAAGTGTGTCTTTGTCTCTTCCCATCATTCAGTGCATCCTGCAGTAGCTCAGACAGTGGTTTGGGTCTGGTGGACCAGTTGTTAAACTCCCGTCCGGTCAGAGATGCTCCAAACATCCTAATTCTGCACGTCACCTCCTTCCCCTTCGCTCTGCAGACACAGTATACCCGCATCAGCCCCTACAACGAGATCCACTGGCCCTCTGCATTCAGTAATGTAAGACGGAAGTCTGTGTGTGATACACACTCTGTATTTAACATACGCAAGTGGCACATATCTGGAGGTTGACACAAGTGATTGAGTGGGTGTTTACACTTGAAATACTTAAATGTGCGCACACCCGTAACATTGTGTGTTTGTGTGTGTAGGATGTGGACCTGTATCACGAGAGGACGCGGTATTTTGGTGTGTCAGAGCTTTTAGAGTCGACCCGTTCAGGGAGCAGCCTGCCTCTGATGCGTTATGATTCCTCCTTTGAAAGCATGGCATCTGCCCTGGAAGAAAGGTAGCACGCACACATGCTTAATCTACACAAACACCCTACAAGTTTGAATTACTTGCAGGCCTACAGAAGAAATAGGGCAAGAAGCCCTTACAATCTCTCTCTCCCAGGTTCCCTAAGCTGCACAGCGCTGTGATCCGGACTACAGTTTTGATCCAACACTACTGCGTAGCTCTGATGGCTGCATCCGGCAGAATAGGCGGCTCACACAATCTCCACAAACACACCTCTGTGGAGACCCTGGAGATTGTACAATCACTGCTCACTGCTTCCCAGCAATGTCCCGCCCACCATGGTCACATGGTCCTGCTGCGGATCCCTTCTTTGGCTCTGGCAGCATGGGCCCACCGACGGCTGTCCAGAGTTAGAAGGCAGCTGGGTCTGGAGGACAGTTTTGAAATTATACTGGGGAATCCAAACCAAGCTCTGAATATTGGACAGAGCTTCACTGATCAGATCAAGGTGAGGTAGTAGTTCATAATATCATGAAATACAGGATTAATCATTTTATGGATAGATGAGACAAGTAGAGGAATAAAAAGACACTGACTGACTGTGAAAATCATATGTTTTCTGTAACTGTTTTTGTGTGTATTCCCTGAAGACATGGCTGAAGATCCAGGATGCTGAATGGGTTCCTCTGACCTACCTGGAGCTGGAGGCCCTTCCCTGCATCCTGATCCTGTCAGGAGCTGAGCCACTGGGAGAATCACTGCCCAGGTACATACACTGAGTTTTGATCATAACCCTTTGTTCCCAACCCTCCATATTCTGTAGTTTCACCATCAAGAGTTGACTTCATATGAGCAATAATAGGCTGTGCAGCAACATCAAGAATGATCAAGTATCCATACTTGATTAAAAAAGTGTTAAACCATAGTTTCTCGCAGGAACGCCACAGAAGCGATGATAAATGTAATCTGGAGTTTAAACAGTGAACCAATTCTGCCCACAGGTCACTGAAGTACTGTGATCTTAGAGTGATAAGCTGCTCCTACCTTCAGCGAACCACACTCGAACAAGAGCTAGGACTGGCTGCTTATCTAGTGAGGGCAGAGTCACGACCCCCACACAACCCCGGACCAGGAAGTGACCTGCTGGAGAGTGACGCAGAGAAACTCAGCAGTACTGACAATGAGGAGGAGGAGGGACAGGAGAACGGTGAGATGAGATGCACATGAACGGTTCTTTGGGATTTTAAATTTATGAAATGTTTACTCGCTGTTTGAAGGGATAGCGCGACTGATTTGGTAGCTAATTTATTGTTTTGTTTTTTTCTCCTTCCATTTCCAGGGGACTCGCCTCAGTCATCCAGCCAGCAGCTGCAGTCATGCCCTGACAGTGGAGCTTTAGATCCCTTCCCTGCCCAAAGCACCACTTCTCCAAATGTCCAGAAAGGGACCGTGGACACCATACAATCTCCCTCACTATCACAGACTCCACTTCAACACCAGCCCCCATCTCAATCTATTCCATATCCTCAACCTACACTACAGCATCAAACTCAAGTACAGAGTCATTCCCAGGGCCAACCGATCTCCCTGCTGCAGCCACAACCCCTAATTCAGAGTAAAAATCAGCCAGTATCTCAAATAATTTCCCAACCTTACACTCAAATGCCTCCCCAGCACCAATGCCTCTCTCAGATGCAAATACCGCACCCTCAACCTCAACCGCTTCCCCCTGCCCAGTCTCGTCGCCAACACTCCAAATCTACCTCCTCTGGCTCCTTGTCCCCGCGAGCCTCCTCTCCTCATCTGAACTGCTCCTGGGCACGGGGAGTGAGTCGCCCGCCTTCTGTGCTCCTCCCTCGTGCTCTCTACGATATTATCACAGCCAGTGACAGCAGCGGGCTTCCACGATGTACTTCGTTCCTGCCACATATATCTGTCTCGTGGGCAAGCAGCTTCAGGTAAAGACTTATTAGGGGTGCAGGTAGCTCACCTGGTAGAGCTAGCGTCCCATGTACAAGGCTGAGTTCTTACAGGAGCGGTGAGGGTTCAAATCCAACCTGCAGCCCTTTGCTGCATGTCATCCCCCCATTCTCTCACACGTTCCCTGTCTCTCTTCAGCTGTCCCTATCAAATAAAGGCAAAAAAATAAACATGTTGGTCTGATGGTCTCCCTACTGTACTTTTAAAGCAATCTAGCAGTCCAACAATGTGATAAATCCTTGAAAACTTCCTATCCAAATTCATCGAAGGGTGTAAGTGATCAAAAATAGTAGATTTGCTTTAATTTAGGCAGATCATTAAAGGGTTAATCTAACTGCTAAGTCGTAGTGGATTGGCTCAGTGAGTATTAATGTTTATAATTGAAAAGATGAGGGTTCAATAAGTATAGTCTCAGGAATCTAGCTCTGAACAGTATTTTTCAGTAAAACACTTCATTATTCCATTATAATCAGGACATATATGTAATGTTCTGTAATGTAGTTCTCAGTGTTCTCCTGGAATGATCAGACTCAGAAAGTCTCATTAGAAGAAATGTAATTATGAACTGTGTGTGCAGGCCCTTGCTGAGTAAGATGATGACATGTACAGAACAGTCACTGTACTATCGCCAATGGACAGTTCCCCGATCCTACCACATGGACAGCAGCAATCGCACTGAAGGACGAAGTGACAACTTTCACCCTCGCAGGCTGCTTCTCAGTGGACCCCCACAGGTACTTTCTTACTTAATTTCTTTCCTTTATTCAAACTCAAGCTCATGCAGTGCTGTATATTTACCTTCATTTCCCTTTGTTCTTTCTACGGTCAGGTGGGTAAGACAGGAGCGTACCTGCACTTCCTGGGTATTCTGTCTCGGATGCTGATCAGGCTAATGGAGGTTGATATCTATGATGAAGAAGACATCAACAACAGTCAGTATATTTGCAGTGGTAGCTACTATTTATCAGCTACATTATGTAAATTACAGATACTAGGCTTTCCAAACACCTTTCTCCCATTCTTTTCCTATATTTTCTGTTTCCCTAACCCTTTTCTATTTTCAACGTTTTCCTATTATTACTGCTAAGATAATAGCTAGGATTTTGTTAGGATGTGTCCAGAATAGATTCTAATATTCAATATTCACTGTGCTTATGTAAATGTAAATGGACTGTACTTGTATAGCGCCTTTCTAGTCGTCCAACTACTCAAAGCGCTTTCACACTACATAACACATTTACCCAGACACACACATTCATACACTGATGGCAGGAGCTAACTGCCCATCAGTACAAACTAAACAAGTCATTCACACACACGAAGGCACAGCTTCGGGAGCAATTTGGGGTTCAGTATCTTGCTCAAGGATACTTCGACACATGGTTGGGGGAAGCTGGGATCGAACTGCCGACCTTCCGATTGGTAGACGACCTGCTTTGCCACCAAGCCACAGCCGCCCACATTATGTGTAATGCATACACTTGTAAATGCGTTGTGTATTTAGGTGCCCAGACGGAGGGGGTGCAGTACCACTCATCCAATGCTCCCTGGCCCAACCCAGACATTATGAAGACGATGCCCTTTGACTACACCATCCATGACCCCAAATATGATGACATCAGCTCTGTCTATAGTCCTGGATATAAACCCAGTACTGAAGGTAAGCACAGTCAGAAAACTACACACAATTGAATATATTAACACACAATTACATCAATATCCAGACCATTCCTCAAAAGTTTCCTGTATATTGTGCTATTGTCCTAACCTGTCTTTGCCCCTGTTGTCTTTCCAAGGAAACCCTGTTCGCCAGGAGGATGTGTACCTACGTAGGCGAACATCTAGGATCAAGCTGTCTAAATATGCAGCCTACAACACCTACCACCACTGTGAACAGTGTCATCAGTACCTGGGCTTCAACCCCAGATACCAGGTCAGGAGAACACAACAAACACTTAATCTGATAAATGACACACACACTGCTTTTGAAATCTAAATGGAACAGGTGATACAGGTATGTCCTCTCTAATCTTACATTCAGGTGTATGAGTCAACACTGCATGCCTTCACATTCACTCATCTACTGCTTGGGGAAGATATCCAGCTCTACTTCATCATCCCAAAGTCTAAAGAGCACTACTTCAGCTTCAGCCAACCAGGAGGCCAGCTGGAGAGCATGCGGCTGCCTCTCGCCTCTGATTGGGTAAGTCCTTTCGTAGTGAAACCTGAACTACTGAATCTCAAATGTTAGCATTTTCTTTTGCCAGACGCTGATGTACAGAGTGCAAAATAATAAAGCAGCAGAATAAGGCACGGGTTATGGTAGAAAAGAACTAGTTTGTAAGTAGCTGTTGCAACCTAAAGCCGGTTGATAAAGAGAGAGGTGAGGCATGATAGTCGTTTAAATATGGGGATAACAGAGCACATTTTCAGACAGTGTATCCTGGAAGGCATTCATGGTGTTGCACTTTGTACACATGAAAGTGACAGAGTTGTGTAACGAAAAAAGAGCGCTAGAGAGAGAACTTCAAAGCCAACTTAATTGCTCAACTCCACGCAGCTGGCCAACCGCTGCGTGAAGTAGGTGTGAATGTCGGCCTGTTCTGGAAAATGGGGGGGAACAAGCAGTTCTGGTGGAGTCTAGTGAGGATATCGGTTTGTGAGGGTCAGAGTCATGGCACCCTGATGGTAAATGTGCCAAAATGTTCCTGTTACTGCTAATCTCACAATTTAGAGATTTAACAAGTATGGAAATGATATAAATAAATAAAAACAAAAAATATAGATAGGTAGAAGAGATAGAAGGTGATTTGCATCACCCATAGCATTGCAAAAGAACACCGATATTAAGAAATATTAATATCCCGTTTAGAAACATTATCAGATTCTGTGTTTCAGTTAATACCTCAGCACATTAACCATTGCATTCAAGTGATGATTTGGAGGGTAGACGATAGTGCAACACCCTTGAGCTCCACTAGGTTGTGCTACAGGCTAGACTTTAGCTCAAATTTTCCTCATGGGAAAATGGATTACTGTAGCCCAGTGGTTCCTATTTACTTTCATAAACAAATAAGTGCACCACAAATTTCTGTTTGAGAAAATATTTTCTAAATTTAGTGGAGCACTAAAAAAACCTCTGATAACAACTTATAAGCAGCACACCAGCCAGAACCCGATTTTGGAAAGTGCTGCTCTCAAAAAATAAATCCACAATTCCTGAGAAATTATGATTGCAGTCTTAATCTAAAAGTCAAATGTATATTGCCATAGATGACAGTGGTTCATTCCTTTTCCCTTCCCTTTGAGAGAATGCGTTGAAACATCCAAATGTATTTAGTAATGGTATTGTATTTTGTATTATTTTTTCATGAGTTACACTTTAAAGTATGAACGTTGTTTGATATTTTTTTTTCCCACTTCCGCAGAGCCCAGACTGCATCAAGAGTCCAATTTTCACTCCAACCACCGGGCGTCATGAGCATGGTCTGTTTAACCTGTACCATGCTATGGATGGAGCCTCACATTTACATATCCTGGTGGTGAAAGAGTACGAGATGGCTGTGTATAAGAAGTACTGGCCCAACCACATCATGCTGGTACTGCCCACTGTCTTCAATGGAGCTGGAATAGGTATGTTACTGCTACTGCTGTAAGATATGTAGGGATTCCTTAATTTTGAATACAGGCATGTATAGTAGTTACACTGACACATACAGTACAATTATACGGTTCTCATTTTCTTGCAGGTGCTGCTCACTTCCTGATTAAAGAGCTTTCGTATCACAACTTGGAGCTGGAGCGCAGTCGGCGTCTGGAGGGAGGGGGCCCAACAGGTGACGTCTGGCCCTTCATCATCCTGGCTGATGACTCCTGTGTTATGTGGAACGCAGTGGACCTCGACGCACGCAAGTACATACAGACACGTTATTTATACGAATAAGTTTATAGGACAAATATAGCTGTCGCTTGAATTAGAAGTAAGAATATGTTAATTCATTTTATGAGTTGGTTTTAACATAGCTACTGTTTGCTTTTTTCTGTCATTAGTGGGCCAGTGGAGCATGCTGTGTCACTGAAGCAGGTCTTACAGCACATGGAGGCCTGTCCAGACGTGGCCCACTATGGACTATGCGGGATCAGGAAGTGGAGCAGCCGTGGACTCACAGGTCAGGGGTCATGATGTCAGAAACCCTGAGAAGTCAAGGACCATTTTAATACCATTTCAGTCTTTGTAAATACTATAACTATACCTTAATACTATAACTTAACAGAAAATTGAAAATATCAGTAACATCTTATAATATAAAAAACTACAAACTCAAAAATTAATCACACACACACACAGTGTCAATGAAAATGTAATTTTATAAGCTTCACTAAGGTAGTACCTATTGCAAGGCTGTTGTATTGGATGCCGCAGATCCCAACAGCAGATACAGATTGTTTTGCTTGTTTACCTCAGTGGTTTTACAGATATTTTTTTAAAGCATACTGTATTTATGTCTGGCTCCAAGCTATATTTCACAAACCCCCATTAGCCAGTGTGCAGACTCAGATAACCAGATGTAAAGCTCCAGCTCACAGAATCAGCGTTATCTTTTTAAATCATATATTTGAGGGGATATTAAAAGGCAAATTTTTTAACTTTTTTTTTTGGTTTCTTTATGAATCACAATGAGAAACTTCAATTCTTTTTGTAATAAAGGGGAATGCAAAAAAAACTTTTCCAGTTTATGACCAAACAAAATTTGAAGTTGCAATCTATTTTGTTTCCTCCAGGTAATAATCAGAGGGAGCCCTTCTCCAGAGGTCACCTTCATGACTTCCTCCTCCTCAATGTTGACCAGAGTCAGAACGTCCAGTACGACCAGAACCGCTTCACCTGTCACGACGTGGACTTCACCCTGAGGCTACACAGTGCTGGACTCCTCATCTTCCGGTTTAACAGCTTCAGCGTCATGAAGAAGCAGATCGCCATCGGAGGATACAGGACATTTATTATCAAGACCAAGGTAGATTCTGAAGACACATGAAAACAGATTTGAAAAATACAGATAATTATTACTTTACTTGTAATGGTAAATTGCACATTTACAGTTACATACGAACAATTGATAATCTGAATTTCACATAAAAATGTTATTGAATTAAAAATGCTTAATTCAACCATCACTAATCATAACAAACAACCGATTATTGAGCACAAAAATAGTATGTTTGGTACATAACTATGAAAGTATGTATGCATGTAACAGTTAATGAAAGATATTATAGTTCCAAGAGTTTATGGTAACAAAGGTTATTACCCACAAGTCTGAAATTTCTCCAGATGACCGATGTTCCCACCTCAGTGGGGCCCTCGCAGTACATCTGCGCCCCAGACAGCAAGCACCTTTTCTTGGCTACACCAGCTCAGCTCCTCCTGGAAAAATACCTCCAACACACCAGCCAGAAGCTGTTTCCACTCAGCACCAAGAACTACCCACACCCTGTGCTGTCTGTGAACTGTTATCTCAACCTGGGACCTGAGGTATACAGCACACAGCACAAGGATGTAGAGGGACAGAAACCTTGATATGGACTATATTGGCGCTTTTTCCACTACACAGTACCAGCTCGACTAGACTCAACTCGACTCGACTCACCTTTGTTTGGTTTTCCACTGTGTAAAAGTTGTACCTGCTTCCAGGTACCTTTTTTCATATCACCTCCAGCGAGGTTCCAAGCGAGCTGAGGCGATACTAAAATGTCACGTGAAAACACGGCAGACTGCTGATTGGTCAGAGAGAATCGTCACTATTCACCGCGTCACCATTGCACGCGCCAGACAGAGTATCCTGAATAACCCCGCCAGTTTTAAATAGTTTGGCCAGAGATTGCGTGATATACCCATTACTATTATGGCAACTCGGAAGAATACGCCATGGTCAAACGAGGAGGGGCAGACTTTCCTTTGTTTGGTTGCCGAAGAGAGGATGCAGCGAGAGCGTGTGTGTGTGGGTAGCGGGTGTGTGTCGCGGAGAAGATTACTTCACGGCAGTGTCCTGCGGCGTCGCTATGACGACCAGGTAATTTTGTGGAGGTACTATCCGCAATGGAAAACGGAGCGGAAAGCGAGTCGAGTTGAGCTGGCACTGGTAATGGAAAAGCGCCATATGTTCATATACAGAAATTCCAACATACAGCATATAAAAGTCACACTCTTCTTGCGTCCTGCAGGTTACGGTGTGTTTTGTGAGTTCCAGACCTCACTCTGTCAACCTCAGCACCACAGGGCTGCTGTTCGGTGGCCTTCTCCTCTGTTTTGCAGACTCCTTTGTGACTTCTGGGTTCCTCAAGAAGTTCACCTTCCTCAAAGGTAAAAAGGCAGAACACATAGACAATGAAAAAATATCCCGGTATGTGTGTTATAGGTGACACATATGCAGTGATGTATTTTTAAGTAAAAGTACTGTACAGAGCAAGCTACACATGCCATCTTAAATCTCATTCAGAATGCTTAAATGTGCTACATGTAGCATTTAAGTAACAAAAAAGTTACCAAGCTCCTTTTGACATATAAGCGTAATTACTAATTGAAAAAACCATCATCGAAACTAAGAGGTTGGCCACCTCCAACAGCAGCTGCATTTGTTTAATTACTTTACAGCGTAAAGGAAAATTGCATTACGGCACAAAACAAGAATAGGACACTGAAAGGCTTTCAACACATCTCACTTTTATAGATAGTTGAATGAATGAAACATCCATCCATCCATTTTCTACCGCTTATCCGGGGCCGGGGCAGCAGTCTAAGCAGAGACACCCAGACTTCCCTCTCCCCAGACACTTCCTTCAGCTCCTCCGGGGGAATACCGAGGCGTTCCCAGGCCAGCCGAGAGATATAGTCCCTCCAGCGTGTCCTAGGTCTTCCCCGGGGCCTCCTCCCGGTATTTTTTTTTAAGATTCTTCAGTTTCTGTTTCATTGCCTGGGCAAAAAAGCAAACTGAAGAATCTTAAAAAACTTAGCGAACCATGATCTCATTTGTTCATGGTGATGATGGCATCCTAAACTCATTTTGATTTCCATACGTAAAAGTCTCTGTCCCTCTCCGTCCTGTCTGCCTTCCTGTAGGTGCGACTCTGTGTGTCATCAGTGCAGATCGTAGCTCCTTGAGGCAGACGGTGGGCAGGCTGGAGCTCGAGGAGGAGTGGAGGTTCAGGCTCAGCGACGAATTCCAGACTGCCAACGCCAAGGAGGACCGGCCGCTCTTCTTTCTGACAGGAAAACATGTATGACTGAAACACATGTATACAGTGGACAAAGGGTCACAGTCAGGAGTGATATCGCTTTGATTGCCAAACGGAAGAAATGTATGAATGTTTTTTTTATAGAATGACAGTATGCGCTAACATAGGTTCTGAATGGACAAGGCAAGATATGCAAACAGTAGACTATGCATATTACCCTGACCTGTGAGTTCCACTGGAAACGTTGTGGATGGAACATGAAACATTGATCATTACCTATCACTGCACACACACAAAAAATAGGATTTGGAGGTGAAGTCCAGTTCTAGGCTACCAACATCAAGACGGACACGTTCATCTCGTAAAAGTTGTAATCTTTGGAAATATGAATGTGTCACAGCCAAGGAAAGAAGAGGAAGGCATTCTGCAAAATATATATTTTTAGGTGGCTTTTAATGAGTCACGGTTATCCTGTGAGTTAGCAAAAGATTGTTCAGGAGGCTTTTTCTGGCAATGAAATGGTATTGTTTACATTTAGAGTGGTTTATACGCCAGTCCATAAATCACTTTCACTGTAACTTTATGAGTCATTTTTTTGATCCTCTAAAAGGTTTTTGCCAAAAATAAAAAATAGCCATTGTAGAGTAGCATGGTGATAAAAAGGTGTGTGTGTAAGCTTTTATTGCAATACCACAGTGTTCTGCACACTTCCTTGCAGGTGAAACCAATATAAGAAGCTTTAAAAAAGGGTAGACACAACGATTTGTGTGCAATGGTAGCCGATTTTTGGCAACAAACAATTTAATTGGACTATGTTTGTAGAGGTTTCTTTGCATGTCTGTTTTTACATATGAAATAGTTTGAATATATTTTGTAAGACTTGCAGTATGTAAAAAAAAAAAAAGGTACTTATTAACTGTGTGTAAAAGTTATTCTGTTTAGATGTAGAACATTTGTTATGCTTTATGCTCCATAGACTGCATGATGATTTTATTTGTAACTGTTGAGAAAACACCAATCCATTGAGTGTTGGCAGCATTTAACAAGGTACACTTTTGTATGCCTTTAGATGTATAAATGTACAGACATTTTAAGTTTCTCTCGTGTGTGTGTTTGTACGTTCCTTGTATCTTTTAAACACAGAACTGTGCACAACAAGGATAATGTCCCAGTCAGACAGTGCTGTGTCCTGCAGTGCCAGCTTTCAGGACATATTTGAGACTGCAAAATTCCAAATGGATGTTAGCTTAAGTATCGCAAGGGGAGAGAGTCAAGTGTTAAACTTTACCTTTGATGACAGGCCACACTGCTGCTCTCAGATGCTCCCTCTGATGTGTCTGTGTTTATGTCATCAATTGGCGCAAATCCACAATGTATGTATGTTTGCGGGACTGTGTGCGTGTGTGGACACTGGCGTCAGGCGGGCACCTGAAGCAGCAGAAGAGACCAGCAACGCTGGACCCTCTCAGATTTCCTCCAAGTACTCCATTCCCAGAACACACTGATAAATTTAGTCTAAAATGTTCACTGCATGTCGCACAAGAAGCAGCTACTCACTCAAACAGTCCCACAGATTTCCAGAACCATCTAGAAGAGCTTTTGCACCATCCTGAAGAGATGTAATCAGAATTTGTAGCGTAGGATCTTTCGAGTTGAAACAGCACTCTGCATCTGTCAAGAAATGCTATCAAACTGTGTTAATCAAAGACACTAAAGATTTTAGAGAAAGCTGACCAGGAAAGAATCAACAACCAATACTCACAGATTTTTTACACATCACACATCTCAGTGGACTCACCAGCTTCTCTGTCCAGCGTGACTTTTGCACTTCTTTCAGAAGATTTATGCTCGGATCACTGACAAGGATCCCTTCAGATATCCTACCATGTTCTGAGACTCTTCACAACATCTATCACTGAAGAATCTGTACAGCAACTCAGGATTGTGAATCGTGCGACATGGAGCCATGACCAACTTAGAAGAGGAAGAGCAAGACTTCAGCAGTAACAGTGAGGATGACAGCCCCAATGCCAGCTGGTCCTGGGTAAAAAAAATCTAAAATCATAATATGTGCATAGTAATAATAAATGTATAGTAGGTCAGAGATAACTAATAAGGATTTTCATTGTTGATTAATATGTTGATTTTTTTTTAATTATTAATCAGTTAATCGTTTAATTTATAACGTCAGCAAAGTGAAAAAATGTCCATTGCAATTTCCCAAAGATCAAGGCGATGTCTTCAAATGTCTTGTTTTGTCTCACAAACAGTCCAGATTCATTTTACTTTTCATAAAAGCAGAAAAAGGGAAGGGGGAAAGCAGCAAATCCTCACAATCGAGAAGCTGAAACCAGCTGTCAGTTTTGCTTGATAAATTATTGAAACAATTGTCAAAACTGTTTGCGAGTAATCTTCTGTCTATTGTCAGAATCGATCGGTCTATAATCAGCTAATTGTTTCAGCTCTAATGTCTAGTGTATACATTACAAAATATAGCTTGCTCTGGTCTATCACATTTACATATAAAGTTGACGGGGGGGGTTTCAATGACAAAAACACACATGATTGACACAGCAAAGAAAAAATGTTAGGAAGCAAGAATGAGAAATGATGTTAAAAAAAAGCATTAAAGGATGTAAGAAGGATTTGAATTTGAATAAGTAAGGGTTAATTATTTTAATCAATAAATAGAAACTGCATCAATTCAGGATGGTAGGTGATCATTTCAAAGCATTAATGTTCTCCTTTTTCACTTTTATTGTCCTGACCAATCCATATTTTGCTATAGGCATTACTGTCCTTTTACTTATGAGCTAAACTAAGCTAAATAACAGCTAAAAAGGTGGAAGCATTTCCAACAGAAACAGTGGAATTAGTCTTCATATGGAGACGAGAGTAAAGGGGGAGTGGAGCCGCTGACTGAGAATAATCTGTTATAGTAAGATTTTGACATGAAGGTCTGAGTGAAGATGGAGAGAGGCATGTGGGAGAGATGGATGTGAGGACGGGAACACCTGACCTCACAGACAGTCTTCGGTTACTTTCGTAGAAAACTTGACAGTGTCCTTAAAAACACTGTGATCAAATCACATGCTCATTCTGTGCGAGTGAGTGTTTGTTTGTGCTTTACCGTCTGTATGCTGTTTCTGCGCTTAGAGCATGTGAGCTTTTGTCTGTGTTTGTGTGCAGTATAACCATCTGCTAGATCAACAGATCAAATCTCCACGCATGACCTCAAGCCCACATAGGTACTTATAAAGGCATATTACACCACAGTTAGCGAAGTCATTACATAATAGTCCCAGTGCCTGAGAGTGGCCTTGTGGGCTCAGGCAGCACCTCCACATTCCTTCTTCCTCATTCCCTTGTTTTAGGCCTTTCATGCTGTCAGGAGGTGCATGAGCTTAATCGATTCGGAGTGCAAAAATATCCTCAAGTCCAATAAAAAAAAAAAAACACACAGAAACTTAAATCCTTATATGTTTGTTGGGGCCTAAAACTTAAATAGAAGTCAATCTGAGTCTGTAGGAAAACATTGTTACATAATGTGCTTCATGCTAGAGTGATGCATATACTGCACACATATAATTTGGAAGTCTTTATTGTTCACATCCTCTGGTTAATTGCAAGCATTGCACGACTCCTTTATGTTGCTAATAAACCTTGGAATCTAACAACTACTGCACATTATATAAGAGGATATGTTACATTTGCCCTTTACTCCAGTTAGTCAGCCAGTGGCCCCACTAACAGCATCTGCTTTTGTCTCTATATGTGAAGAGTTGGGAGGGATGTTGCTCTTTCACTAATAAATCATAAGGCAGAAATTTGTTCCAGCAAATGTCAGACATTGTTGTTCAGGTCAAAATATCTTTGGTTGCAGTGGTAATACAGCTTTAACCAGCCATGTCTGGCTCTATAAACAAAACTAATCAGATTTTTGTAAAGCCATGGAGTGTGTCTGGTAGGTGAGGTTAAACAGTTCAGTTGTAATGTGCGGTCCAGGCAGCCTTCTGAGTGGCTCATGCAGCCCACCCCCCAGAAAACACCCCTGTGTCCTTCCTTTCTTTTTCGTCCTCTCACATGTCTGACATGATCACTGGAGAGATAGAGAACATATCAGACAGCGCGCACACACACACACACACTGGTCCACACAGACACATACTGTATGTTCTTGCATGCAGAGAGTACATGTGAACTCATCCACCTAAACAAACAAAGCACATGGCCATGTGTTGTAATGAATTAAGTTCCTGAGATTACAAAAAAAGTCAAGTCTGTGTCAGTGTTTACTTTTTTATTTCCCTCACACTTAAAAATATGCTTCTGTTTCATTCAATGATGCCTCTTTTGAAATCAAAGACATGCAGCCAATGTCACGCACTAAACAATTAAATAAGGTTCAACCCAGGAAGGAACTAGATATCTCATTGACCAGTCATCATTTGATGTTGAACCAAAATGTTTAGTGCAGCACACTGCATAATAGATGTCTTTTAATAAGAAATTTAGGAAATTCTTCTCCTTGGTTGCACCTCTACAAACCTTCTCTCTCTGTCACAAATCCACATCCACACAAACATTCTGCAAATTCTCTCTCTCTCTCTCTCTCTCTCTCTCTCTCTCTCTCTCGAGCCTACTCTTCTATCTCCATGTTCTCTCACTCTGTCTCCCCCTTTCCCCTCCTTCTCGCCCTCTAGTTGGCTACTTGTAGCTCCCTGATGAATGACTCAGTTCTTAGAAAACCCCACGTGTTTCCTTGTTCCCTCTCCGGCTGCCTGGTACTGATAGTGTGTGTGTGGGTGCGCATGTGTCCATCAGAGACTACGTCGAAGAGAACAATCACATGTTCAAAAGTTGCACAGTGCAAATGTGTGCATATATTGATTGACACCAGAAATTGAAAGAGAGTCAGGAACTGTATTACATGTTGTGATTGGAGTTTCATGCACACACACACAACTTATTCTCTTTAGGCCCTCATTCCTCGAGAGATGCCCCTTCTCTTTCAGTACTCACATGTTGAGAAAGTTACTGAGGGCTGTGCCTGTGTTGTATTTACATTCTCCAAAAAAGATCTAGAATAACAAACAGTCGGATGTTGGATGTGAGTGTAAGTTGGGGGGCTGGTTCTTAGAATCATTGAGCAACAACACACACAAAAAAATCCATGACACCCAGCCAGGGGAGACTCTGTGGGGAGAGGAACTCTTGTGATTGTTTCTCTAAAGTGGGAACTCTGTGTCCAGCTCTGAGGTCAGTGAATAGCACCTTACATAACCTTACTAAAATCGGATTACAGAAGTCAGGAACGTATAATGAAAAAGACTGAAAATTATATATTTTGATATCATTTCTGCCAACCTCTAGTGGGAAAAAAATGTGTTTGTTTAAGCAGCAGCAATGTTTATAACTTCTACTCTATATTTATCCTGAAGGAAGTTTGGTTTGCAGCCATGCGTTAAACCTATGAATCACAGGAATACACTGATCAAAATAAACGGCAGTTGTTAAAAACATAAAATCTCATTTGGACTGCTGAGAATATCTCAGTACATATTTTAAAAAGGTACGACAAGCTGTCCTGCAAAGACTATGCTAAGTTCCTTTTAGGAGCCATGTTTTCCTTGCAGCATCATAGCTATTAAATGTATGTGAACATTTGCACGTTTATTTGAGCAGACCTAAGCATGTCTGCAGGTGTTTACCTCTAGACTAACCCTAACCCTATATATATATATATATATATATATATATATATAACCTGGAACTGAAAAACCACATTATTCCACATAGATAGATACATACAGTAGATACAATGTTGCAGATTCAGAGTTGCAGTGAATGGGGTTTCTACAGCAGAACAGTTCAATAGGTCTAGCTTGCATATACTACTTTTCGTTAAAAACAATGTAAGCTTTACATTCTTAATTTACTAAAATGAAGTACACCATTGGGGGAATCAAGTCGTACTAAGAATAATGAAAAGGCCAACAATGTCTTGGTCTGGCCTCGATGTGTCAGGGCGGGTGGGTAGATTTGCATTTCTGAGAACTGAGACACCGTGACTACATTGCACAACGACAGATGCCTTCGAGTGCCTGAATGTCACTGCTATTCTTGTCTCATTTGCGCCACGTACTAGATTTGGTTTCTTTAGAATCAAAACAAGATCCTGTTTACTGTTGCTCTTCTCTCTCTTATACAGTACATACAGAGAAATGTATGCACAAACACATGCTGTTCATCATGTGTGTTTTAATATTTAGCTAACTCTGTGGAATCTAAGATAGCACTGTGGACTGATGGCAAGAAAAAAGAAACAGGAAGATATTTTTTGTGATCCCCGTTGCATTACACAGTTAATCAGAATGATAATAACACCTGTAGCATAACATCAGGGCAGCTGCTGTAACCTGCAGCTTACCTGCTCTGAACAGCTGCAGCATCAGAGAAAGATCAAATGAATAGCAACTTTCCGGCACTGTGCATAAAGGGGTTACAAGTTGTAACTAACGGCTTTATTGACTGTCAACAAATAATCTACAGATGCTTGTTGGATCAGATATAAGTCATTAAGATGCAGATGCCATGCAGCTCTTTTCCAGAAGGTCAGAGGTCAAACAGTCAATTTCTGATAAGATAAAGCTTAAACCACAAAATAAGTGTTCATGCTGGATGAGGACAAACACAGTTACAACATGGCAACCCAAAAATGGGCTAGCTCTTAAGAGCTTACAGCTGATTTAAAAAGCATCAGTAAATGTTTTATTTATTTATTTAATCGGGACAGTGTGTGTTAATGAACAGACACAGTTATACATGAATGTAAACACACCGGATTGTAGCCAAAGGCTAATTTCCATCCGTTGTCCCGGGGGCCTGGGGTCACAGAGGGCCACTGCACCATCAAACATTATTGCACATCCTCACGTTGCACAATTCACAATGTGAATTAATTAACCATTAATAAAGCTATTAGTTACAACCTCCTTCACAAAGGGTACTTTAAAGAAAACAATACAGAAATAGTAAAATCACAATCATACAATCATATAATCATAAATAAAACTGATTTCAGGAAAAATCAGTAAACATTGTGTGACGTCAGCCCCCGGCTCAGCCAACCGGGTCGCTCTGTCTCTGCAGTCCGGCGGCGGTGGGAGGAATACCCTAACTGTTTTAAATAGCGACGCAGCCTTGAGCACTAGATCCAGGATCAGATGTGAGGAAAGCGTTACCGACAATGTTTGAATTGATGACTGACACGTAAAACTGTAGAGGACGTTTGGTGGAAATCCTGCATGGCGGAAAGATCCCGCGGCGACGAGCGACACCAATAAATAATGTGAGTAGGATTGCTGCGCTGTACGGTGAACTTGCCGTAGCCAAAAGGGGCATATTCAATATCCTATTCACTCGATATGGGCTTGAGCGTCTGCCTTCGCGTTGGTTTTGCGTGTTACAATGTGCGGCAGTTTGAATGGAGGCAGCGCTGCGGTGCAGTCTGCAGAGCCTCACCCCGTGTATGTCGCCTCACAGGCCACACACGATACCACGATCCAATTGTCAACCTCATGTTCATGTTTTCTTGTGTATCGTTTGTTATTCAGCCGTTTCCATGTCAGCAAAATGACCTTTCCTTCCATTCTTGTGTATATCCAATTTATACTAGAGGATACGGTGCAGTTTTTGTTTTTGCAAAATGATACAAAATACAATGATCCCTGTCTGCCCTTGTTGCCATTTAGTGGTAACAGTAATCCTAGAGTGTCAGACTCCAGTCATATTGAACTGATTCTAAATGGATAATCCTTCACATCAGCATCTGTCTGTAAATCCCTCAGGCTGTCTGCCTCGGCCTCCCTCTCGGTTTATATTTGGTGGTCTCACTGTGTTGGCTGCAGTGTGAGTGAGACTGAGTTTTACACGTTTAAATAAAGAAGCCTCCGTGGGATTTGATGTTACAGACTAAGTGTTGTTTCCCACTCGCCTCAGAAATAACAAGTGTTAGACAAGGTTCCGTTAATGTTGTGTTGTTTCTTTAGTAAAACACTACAGCAACTGCATTGAATGACAGTGTCAGTGACAGTTGAATCCTGATTGGTTATTACATAATGGGGAAGCATTGTGATTGGCTGTTAAACAGAGATTTCCAGGAAGAGTGGGCAAGGCCTTGGTTGTGGGAATGGTCCCAGCTTTTTGCACGTGGTCTATGTTGACAGTGATATTAGGGTATTAGGGGGCCTGTGTGTGTTTGTGAGAGAGAGAGAAAAAAATAAGGGACAAGTGAGACTCAGGGGCCAAATAGTTATGTAATCATTGTCAAAGAGCCCCACTCCCAGTTCTTGAGCAACAAGTCACACTAATTAAAGGGTCAATTCACCAAAATGACAAATAAAACATGTTTTTTCACTCCAGTGGTCCCCCCATGCAGGTAGTTTTGCTTTTATTTGACCAGGTTTTTAGATATATGCCTCTAAGATCATATCTGCCTGAAATAAAGGTGGTGAAATGAATTTTTTCATATCATTGAAAAACATTTTTAGAAATTCAGCAGTTCAGTTCCAGAAACAGTGTCTTGGTCACTCTGGATAATCCACAGAACTCAAGGCCAACAGTTTAATTGAAACTACTTTCTACAGTAGTAGAAATTGAAAAATAGAAAGAAAGCGTTGCCAGGAACTATCTTCACACCTAGATATCACTTAAGTTGTTATGTTTCTTGTAATTTGGATTAGCTGACCTGTTTAAATTATCCAAGAGGCACCACTGTTTTTGTTGTTTTTGTATTCATAGTTTTATGCTTAAGTACATGTGACATTTTTGTATAAATACACCCAGATTTCATTGGATGTGCTTTAAGCCGAGGCGCCATGAGGCTAAGTATGGGCACAGTGTATTCAGTGGTTTAAACTTTAAACAGTCGTGTGTTGTGTAGCTATAGTGGGCTGGTCACAACAAGCCTGTGATGAGTGTCTCTCACATGGGTTTGATGTACAACAGAATAATGATGGGTCATTAGACCAGAAGAGCCCCAATCTGTGATTCACAGTAATTGACGGTGTTAACACCTCCTCGCCATTAGAGTTTTCTTACATGGTCTGCCAAAATATTGAGCCATCTGTCTCCTAGTGTGTGTGTGTGTGTGTGTGTGTGTGTGTGTGTGTGTGTGTGTGTGTGTCACGAGACAGAGAGGATGCCAGTATCTGAGTCAGCACAAGCAGGTGGCAGGTGGAGATTTTAAGGGACAGTTTGTTATACATGTGTACATTGTGTGTACATTTGTCATTTTTAAAATGGTAAATGCATTGCAGACTAAAGCTAAAGTTTTTTTTCCTCTTCCTTTAACCCCATCCTCTCCCTTTCACCGCTCTTTCACCAACCTCTTTTTGTTTCAATATATATATAATATAACAATAACTAACAGTTTCTCTAGAGTCGTCCTTCGTCCTCTGCTTTAGTTATTTTCTTTTCTTTTCCTTTTTATTCTCATCCTTTTACTCTTTCATCTTCTCTTTCTGCCCTTTTCCTGCTCTCCTCCTATCTTGTTTTCCCACCTCACTTTCCCTCCTTTTCTGCCTATTATCTGCCTATTATCTGCCTATTATCTGCCTCTGTGTTTCTTTCTTTCTTGATCTCCTCAGCTTTCATCCTCTCTCCCTGGTGTTTTGTTTCCTTGTCCTTTGAGCGGGTTTCAATCCAAGTAAGAGAGCAAATTCTGATTTGTCAAGTTAGAAATGCTTTGACCGTTGTTTGAAAGACTTATTAATGGTACATAGTTTGTTGAATAAAAAGTAACACGTGTTTGGTATGAGCAGCCACATAATTGGTTCTGTAGGATGAAAAGTGGCTTTGGACATTTTGCAAGGTCCTGTCACTGGTGTCATACCTGCAGTTGCTCCCATGAATAAGGCATCATGGCTGTATGGTCATGGGCTGATGTATTACATAGTCCAACATACAATACAACTGAAACTACAAACAGTCTCTTAGTCTTTCTATGTTTGAGTATTTGTATGAAGGCATGAAATATCAACATATCTATTAACAAGTATAAACGATGCTGCTGATTTCTCCTGTATGCTGAATGGATTTTCTTACTCTATTCTCTCTCTCTGCCCCCCCCCCCAAAAAATAAATAAAAAATCAACAGCCACCCATCTCACAACCTGAATGCTTTTCCCTGTCTGTGTCCCTCCCCGGGCCATGTTTGGCATTCTAGACAGCGAGCATTAGAGGGTTTGGATCAGAGAGACTGGTAAAGCACTGCAAGATTGCTCCCGTCCCCGATGGAGTGTATTCGCATTACAGCGAGGAAAAAGCACATTTAAGTTTCAGCAACACCACAAGAATAGAGAAAATAATCTGAAAACTGTCATTCTTTATGGTTTCAGCAACCTGTCAAACATCTGCGATTTCAAGGTTGGGTTAGTGTGAGTGGGCAGTAATTGGACGCAGTGGATCAATAATGTATTTTAATGTGGCAGGATGACAGGGTGGCGGTGTGGTTACACGTAACATCTCATCTGTCAAGAGTTTGATCCCTGACAGCCAATAAGTCCATTAAAGGTCATGTGTAATGCTCTGCATAGGTTTAAGGCCTGAAATCTAAACAAAACTTTATTTATTTGACAAAAGAGAAGATCAAGTAGAGACGTCTTTGTAGGAAAGACAATTAACAAAAACTCCCCCCCCCCCTTTCATTCCCTGTCTGTCTCCAGTTACAGACCATGAACTATGTGGGTCAGTTGGCAGGCCAGGTGTTTGTGCAGGTCAAGGAGCTTTACAGGGGACTCAACCCTGCAACGCTGTCTGGATGTATAGATGTCATCGTGGTCCGGCAGCCTGATGGCTCGCTGCAGTGCTCCCCCTTCCACGTCCGCTTCGGCAAGATGGGTGTGCTGCGGTCCCGTGAGAAAGTGGTGAGATTATAGGGTGCTCCATCACGGTTTCACTCTCTTTCTTACGTTTTCATCTGCATGTACAGTGTAATTTTTGTGAACAGGTAATTTGAGATCTCAGAGGCAGTTGCTCACCCTTGTATTCTGACATCAGCAGAAAAGGGCCAAAACAAGTTCCTACGAGATGAGAATCAGTGGTGGAAGAAGTATTCAGGTCTTTTACTTCAGTAAAAGTAGCGATACAAAAGTGTAAAAATACCCATTTACAAGTAAAAGCCCTGCATTCAAAATCAGAGTTACTTTTCATGAAAAATTCATGTTGCTGCAAACTTGTGACGACATTTTATGTGTAACGCAGTAATATCTTTTCACTACAGGCCAGAAACGATATTGTACTTACTAAAAATCAACAGTAGGTCATTACCATACTGCATTACAGTACATTAAAGAGATTAAGGGATGACAGTATAGCACCCCCAAAACTGTGTACTGTGAGATATACCTTATAAATAGAAATATATCTGTATACAGTATATAGTCAGATAGGGACAGTTTAAGAGAATAAGTGTGATGAACAGAGTTGAAAGAAGCTTACGGTAATTGCTATCTGATGAGATGGATATTTATATACAAAACTAAAAGTTACTGAAAATGTAAACATAAAATCTCAAAGTGAAGTTTGTTTTATTCATGCTTATTCTGTCCTTCAGGTGGACATAGAGATTAATGGAGAGCCAGTGAGTTTGCACATGAAGCTGGGAGAGAATGGAGAGGCCTTCTTCGTCAAAGAGACTGAGAACACACTGGTGAGTAATGATCGACAGAATCATTACTCTGAGTCAATAAACACACACAAATATAGGACAGAACATCGCTTACTGACATGAAGGTTGTACAGTCTGAACTACTGTAAAATACAGGCAGTGCTTATTGGACTGGTGCTTATGGGGAATTGGGAATTAAATGCATTGTGATAGTTCTAACTGATTTCTCCTCTTACTGATGAATCTGCAAATACATGTCGTTGTCATTTTAACTATCAGGCTTACACCTCTAGTTTTCCTGCCCTGCACAAGCCCGGAGGAGGCAGACATGTTCCCCTCCTCTCCCATAGTCTGCGATGCAACATGAGACAGACAGCTGCTGGAGGAGGCTTCAAGATCTTTTAATAGTGAACAGCCTGTCATCATCATACAGTACCAGTGGGAAGCTTGGCCAAAAAAAAAACTGAATGATCTCAAGGATGACATTTTTCAGTCAATTCAATAAGTGCCAAATCAAGAGTGTCTTGGCCCAGATCAACCCGTTCTCTTCCCAGGGCATCATATAGCGACTGTTTTATCATGCCCTCAGCGTTGTATACAGACACACATGGTACCCTTTAGCGTCTGTAGTAGACACCTTCTGAAACTACTTGGTTATGTAGTGGGAAGTCCTAAGTGACTTAAAACTTTAAATGACTCAGCGTCAACTTTTTGTTTCACAAACCCCGGTCTCCTGGGTGAAAGTCCTGTGTTTGTTTGTGCCATCCATCCATCCCACAACCTCCACAGGCGGACTTTCTCGCTATTTACGTTGCTCATAACACTACGTCACCTGAAGGCTTTCTGGCAGCCCTGTTTGTCCCATACAAACGCTGAAGGGTACCTTCTGTGACTGTATACAACGCCGAGGGGTGTGACAAAGCGCTCGCTATGTGACAAACATAAGACAGATAACACAAAATCAAAATTGAACAGAAATGCAATAATAAGATCATGAATACCATTTCTAATACAATATGTAAAATATTTCATCAGAAAAAAACTCTTGGGTTGCTTTAAAACCATTTTTATGGTTGTCTAAAACCATAAACATAATCAATAACTGCCTGTAATGAGACTAACACATCAAGATTCTAAAATAGCCCAAAATATTGGCAGCCAGAAGAGAAAGCACCCAGTTTATACAACAATGATTTGATTTCAGACATCATTTTGCAGTTTTAAGTCTAATTGCAGAGGGAGAGGGGTTTTTGGAAACTGTTATAAAGTTTATTTTATAAATAAATCTTTAGATTATAAAGATTAGTATAAGTGCTATGAGATAACTTCTGTTATGACCTGGCGCTATATAAATTCGATTGAATTGTAAATGAAAATGAGTTCTGGGAACGAAGAGCATCGCTGTTCTCACATTTCTGTTGAATAAACCTAGATAGATAAAGTGGTTGTAACCCAAGGAATATGTTTATACAACATAGTGGCCTGCTGTGATGTGAACGTGCTTATACATTGTAAAGGTAGAGGATCAAATATGAACCAGCAAGACCAGTTTATAAGCTTATCAAACACTAAGACACCACACATCTGTTTCTACTGCTTTGAGGCTGGATTTTACCACCCTGGAAAGATAATCATGGCAACACTAATATTTTACTTAATCTAAATGCCACAACATGCACACTTTAATGTATTCTGAACGTACATGTATTTAGTTACTCAATGCAGTCCATTGCCAGATGACTGTAAAGTAAAATACAGTGCCACGGTGCAATTGTCGGTGTGAAAAGGCCCTTAGTAAACCTGAGAAATAAGCCTTATCCATTAAATCCCTGCAGCGCAAGCGCAGGTTTAGAGCACCAACATCCTACTTCAAGCAATGCAGTACAGTGAGTAAAGCCAACAATAACACAGTACAAAGTGTGGGAGGTCCAGGGAAAAAGTGTATGGATGGAAGAGGCAGCAACAGAAGAAAGAAAACATAAAGAAAAAGAAGGAAGAAACAAATAAAGAAACACAAAAATATGAATATCTAAACGCAGATTAAATGATGTCATCGTATCAGGAAAGAGATTGATGACCTCACCATTTAAATGACATCTATCTATTTTGAATGGAAAACAAAGTCACAAAACAATCCGCTGATCTGAGATTCTGTTTGTACAAACGCAGTTTAGGACTTTAGCATATCAGCTGAAATATAATCTGAACAACAAGAAGGAACAAGACATCTTGTGGCATCCTGTTGGCCAGCAGGACAGTAATTCCCTGGAAATAATTACGACTGACAGAAAGCATGGCTGCTCGGTTAGTGTTTTCAAATGCAAACCCCTTCTTCTCGTGTCCTGTTTTATTCATGTGCATGTGACCTACAGTGCTGGTATCAGCACCAGAGTTCAGGGTTCAGTCCTCAATAGGGATGCACAAACTAAAAATGTGTGCACTTACAGACCACAGACACTTTGAGTAAAGCAGAGAGTGAGTTACTGTATGTGCTATGAGATATGCACCCAGCACACTGCAGAGCAGAAAGGAGAGAAGAACAGCATGTATTACAAAGTTGTACTACTAGGCACAACAGTGAATTACTCAGCATATCAAATATCAAATTCAAGTAATAAAAATACTTGACAAACATCCAATCCATGTCATAGCCTTTGGCCACTGTTTGGACACAGAAAATAATCTGACCTGGGAACATTTCATGCGAAGGCAGAGGGCTGTGGGTCGGGGGGAGGGGTGCGGGGGATGAGTGGTGAGCATGATGAGAGTTGGCCGTGTTTCCCAGTCAGGAATTAAGGGGAATATGTCATAATGTGAGAAAATCTAATTCCTAATCTGAAGGATTACGTTGGTCTAATTCTGCTTTCGTTATTTACTGTCTCTGTCAAAGATTGGGAACCTTTCTCATGCAGTCGATCAATCAGTAGGTGCTGTAGATGCTCTTTAGAGTGGATCCTGCAAGAATATAGTAAAGCCTCACTCCTTAAAAGATGGGGGAAAAGGCTTTTAATTTGAATGCCTTAGACTTTCAAATAAAGAATAACACTGAGAATTCTGTTTGACCATGTGTGTCACAGTGTTTGGGCCTTGTGTCAAGCCCTCTTTTTGACATAACTCTCCCTCCTCAGAGTGGAAAATCCCTACAGGGCTATTTATAGCTCTGCCAAATTCACCTTCACCTACGGTCAGTTGCACACAGATTGCACTCAGAACCTGGCTGTGACTGATCTGTGTACTGTCCAAACTGATGGCAGGGATACAGATAGTGAAAGAGGAGCACGGCAAACAAGGCGGGCAGACAGCACATACAACATGTACTGTAAAGCACAGTGTGTCTTCCACGCAGATAAAAATGCACAGGCGGAAACACTATTAAATTATTTATCCTCTATTAGTGATTTTGCTCCATCTTTCAGTAACGATCCAAGTTTTCATCTCACCGTTTTGAATGGAAAAAGATCAACAACATTTTCTGAGGAACTATTTGGCATTGAGCCCAGTCTTCTGTGCCTCTCCTACACACACCCCCGTTAACTCTCCCTCTCTGTTCCTCAGGGTGTAAAGTTAAACTTGAGGACTTGTTGGGGCTTGTGTATTGGCAAATTCATGAAACATTAACAAAATGTTCCAGCAGAACTTCATCTTCAGGCTAGAACATCAGGAATTTCTGAATACCTGTGGTTAAAAAAAAACAACCCACATGGTGTAATTTATCTTGATGTGGTTACACTGAAGTGCCTTACAGGTGAAAACATAAAAAAGAAGTGTAATTGTTTTCATGTTTGTCTCATCAATTTACTATATAACGAACTTTCATTCACTGTGACCGATCTCATGGATTTAAAATGCTGTGAAACATAGTCTCACTAATAATCACAGTTTTATAAAATCATGTTATATAGTTTTTGCAGTGTGTAAACAAATGCTGTATTGCTGGTCTGCTGTGTGAGTGAAGTGGGTGCATCTCAAAAGATAGTCCATCGGAAAATAGAATTCATGTATTGCACTTATGTCTTTGATGCAGGTTGATTCACTTTTGTGTAGAAACTCTTATTCACAGAAATAACACGTCTAGTTTTGAGAGAAACAATTATGTTAATAGATTGAAAATGAAGTATCCAAACACATTTAAATTAATTAAAAGTGGTTTTGGGTTAGATCCAGCAAGGCTAGAGCTCTGAGCAGATGAGCTGTGACCTGGCATTGTGTACACCCTGAGCACTGTCCCTTTTTCTCTCCCATCAAAATGAATTGGGCTCTGTTGGACTGTGTTATGACACGTGCCCTGCAAGGCATGTGTCAGTCTGCACTGTTTGGATCATCTCGTTACATTCACTGTCTGTCTCTGCCTGTCTCTTTATTTCTCTTGCTGGCATAGGCATTGTAGAGTGACTGTGATGATGAGCAAATCTGGGTGATTTCAAACCAGAACTAGAAAAATTGCATTTCCTGCTGAAAATGCGTGTGAATGCTGAAGGCTGAAAGACAGCTGCAAAACATTGCTGAAATGGCAGAAATTGTAGAAAGAGAGAGAGGTAGAAAGATCACTCCATCCATCCAAACAGATAACTCCATCCATCCATCCAATCAAGGTACTGATTGGATGTTCACGGTACTGAAGAAACGTTTGATGTATACATTGTGGACAGGAGAGCAAGTTTAAGACCAACTTTTCATAAAATGTTCCCACCCCTCTCCACTCTAGCGATGATGTCACCCACATTCCGTCCCATACACAACCATTGGAAACTCAGAAAAGGACAGAAAACAGCATCAAACTTAAACTGAAATAATTCAAACACTGTAAAAGATATCAAAAAGCTGAATACAAGTTTAATAGTTGAAGGTTGCGTGAACAGTTTAAAGTTGAAATGGCATCTCTAGCATAAAGTATGCAGAACTAGTGGCATTTCAAAGTATGAGTAAGGTTGAAGAAGATTTGAAGATTGCTCCATAGACTTCCATTGTAAAAAAGTTTCATAAAAAGCTTAATATTTTAAAAAGTATAAAAGTTATGTAGACCCGCAAAAAAAGCATTTTTGTCTCATCAATCAGTAACACATTCTGCTCTGCAATACTGTGGTACAACACATTTATGCATATTCCATATTTTACCCAAGCTAGCAGTGTGGCTCCAGGGATGAAAGTATCTGTCGGTTGGTCCACCACTTTGGTCCAGACTGAAATATCTCATCAACTATTACATGGATTGCATTGACATTGTGTATGGACTTTTCCCATGGTGGCACCAGCACCATGACATTGTGGTTTAAGTGAAATGTCTCAACAACTATTCAATGTCAGTTTGGGTAGGAAGTTAATGATGATTTTATCATATCAATGACCTCATATGTTTACAGGAAATAGTACCGGCCTACCTTGCAACGTCACCCATCATGTCAATGGGGGAGCAGTTAATGGAGTCCCAGCTGGGCAGGGGCAGTTCTCGTCACCATGGTAGGCCCTGTTGAAAAAAGACATTTTGGAATTTGTAATTGGAATTCGTTTTTTAATGCTGCTCCTTCTCATCAAATAGACACCATCCCCTGCAGCTTACTTCCTGTCCAGAGCCTGGGACTGCAGCAGAGTGACGGCGGGATGAGCAAGAAGAGGAGGAAGAGGAGGAGGAAGGCACGGCCAGAGGCAGGCGGAGGAGGAGGCAGGAGAGACGAGAGCGGGGAAGAGTTCTCAGAGGACGAGGACATGTTTACTATTGACTTGAGCTCGGATGAGGAGAGAGAGGGTGATGGCAGCAGGTGTGTTTGTGTGTGGGTGTGTGTGTACATGTGGTGTATGTGTGTTTTAATTTGAACAGTTTAGGCTTTCAGGAATGACAGACAAAGCAAAAATACCTCAATATTACTAGTATTTCTGAGCCAACAGCTTATGGGTTTTTGTCTCTCTGTTTTAATTTGTGTGTCCGTATGAGAAAGAGAGAATGAAGGAGAGAGAGCGAGAGAGAGGTTATTAAATGCCAGTCATACTTTCCCATGCTGTGGTAAACAACCTTTGTCAGCAGTCACACTGTTGTTTGTGAACAGATGAACTGCTGCCAATAATTCTCTGATTGTTTTCAAGTGGACAGACTGTCTATGTGTTTATGTTTTTCAAGAACGAGTGAGTGTGTTAAGTGGTTGTTCCAGCAGAAAAGGGATTGTGAATTTGCACCACATGAATTAGAAGAACAGGAATACCAACAAAAAAAAAGCCCTGTAAACTGAGGACGTTCTATTCAAATTGGGAATATGTCCATTTTTAGCCATGCTAGCAGTGTGGCTCTATGGATGGCGATGTTGGCCACTTTGGTCCAGGTTGAAATATATCTCAACAGCTGATGGATTGCTATGACATTTTGTACAAACATTCATGTCCCCATTACATTTACATTTACATTTAGTCATTTAGCAGACGCTTTACATATGAGGAAGAAAATGGAAGCAATTATAACAACACAAGGTTACAAAAAGCATAAGTGCATCAACAAATCTAGTCTGTTAAAGCCGAGCACAATATACAGAGGATAGGAAGTGTTTTTATTTTTTTATGAAAAGAAAAGGATGAGTTGTAATGACTTTGGTGATCCCCTCACACATCATCAGATCCAATACTTATTTTTATAACCCTCAGCTGTACTTTGTGCTAATTACCAAAAGATAGCATGCTAAAATGATATGGTGAACCTGGTAAACATTATACCTGCTACACATCAGCATGTTAGCACTGTCATTGTGAGCAACTTGTTGAGTTCAGAGAATGATTGTATAACAATCAAATGTCAGCCCAAAATCTGTGTCCTGCAAAACCCCAGAAAACTTGGCTTTAAATCTTAAGTGTTCCTCCGTAACATTAAAAATCCATGACTAATAATCAACAATTAAAGTAAAATTAAGTAAAAAGGAATTATTTATTAAGAGTTTTTACAACTCTGCCAACCTGCTTTATCAGGACTGTGTGGGTTGGGTTTTGTTAAGATTTGATTGACAAATGAAATGCTTAGGAACAGAAGTCTGCATGTGCGTGCATGTTTCTGTTTACCTATGTGTGTGAACCCCTTTGAAAACCAGCTAATTTTTTTGTGGGACGTGTTCCAGGGAATTTTCCTGTTCCCACAGTGTCGTCTCTCTCTTTGAATTAATAGCTCTTACAGCAGGGGTTTCAAGCTTTTTTTAGAAAGTTAACCACATGGCAGGGCAGGACAATTCCTGAAACCCTTAACGACATGAAAGAATGTGTGTCTGCCTCATGTCATAGTTCAAACTGTACTTGATATGCAAAAGTTAGGCCGGTTAGTGATGTGTGGTTACAGTCAAACAGGTTGCAAAAGTCTCATAAGTAGTTTTTCAAAGAAAGGAGATATTATTGAACTATTATTGGTGTTTTAAAGTGTTTCAGGGCATTTTTATGAGCAAACAAATCACTTGGTTTTCTTTATCTGGACTTGCAGAGACATTGTGTATTTATATAGTATGGTGTTTGCATAGGTTTTGAAATAATGTGTGTGTGTATATGACTGACATCTCCCTGCATGTGTGTGTTTGTGCTCAGACCTGTGAACGGTGATCAGGGGTCTACAGGCAACACGCGCAAACACTCCAGCACTGATTGGGTCGGTTCACAGAGGTATTATTTGGACACAAAGCACATACAGATACACACTTAATGAAAAACTTATTCTCGTCCTATTTAACTGTCTAGTAAACTTTTCATAGCTTCTCTTCAGTTCTCTTCATATTGTACTAAGCATTTTTATTACATTTTCCGTGCTCACGATGAGTAGATAATAAGCATGAGTCACTGTCTCTCACTCTCTTTCCCTCTCCTCATCTTCTTTTTCTGTTTGTGTTTGTCTTTTTGTGTCTTTTTATCTTCCTGTAGTAATGTGATTAAGGAGACCCTCTCCATCCCTCCGCTCTGTGGTCTGTCCATCTCTTGTCCTCAGCAGACCTCACAGTTCTCTTTCCCTTTTAGGTATCACCGTCAATTTTACCCTCTTTGAATGCTGGAAATGAAATAATGCACTAATAAAGGAAAACCACACGTTTGCAGGAAGTGGAAATTATATATTATATTATATATTTGGAAATTATTCAAAAAAAGTTTTATTTATAGCATAGGATTTATGCTTTATTTTACTCTAGTATTTTGAAGTTTATGATGTATGTTAAAGGTACTTTATCTGTTTAAATATAGTACACACTGATCTAAATCAAGGGTCCGTCACTTTCCCTGCAGCGCCGACGATTCACGGTCATCAACGCCGAAGAGCCAGTCAGAGCTAACCAATCAGAGAAAAGACAACCCTGAGATGCTGTGGACCTGGGGGGAGCTGCCACAGGCTGCCCATGTATGTATACACACACACACACACACACACACACACACACACACTGCAGAAAATATCTCAGCACTTGCTTACATACTTATTGAGATTTCAAAACCTTAGGCATGTTAGTTCTACATATTATATTTCACTACTATTAAAGGTTAGGTAAAAGTTAGACCTTTTGGGAAATACGTGTATTTGCTTTCTTTCTGAGAGTTCTCTCTCATGCCTGTATGTTGAATAGGAAGCTACCAGCAGCCTGTTAGCTTAGCATGGAGAAATAAATGGAGATAAGGAAAGTAAGGGTAGAAACATACTCAAGTAAAAAATATAAAAAATACTGTGTCAAAAGTTTCTGTCTCTCACAGCCGTCCTTTCTGACTTCCCACCAGAAGCAGGACCCTGCCACAGCAGTCTCCATCCCAGTGTCTGCTAACACTCACTTCAGAGCCATCGGGGACACTGGACCCCCCTCCCTCACTCTCTATGCTCCCCAGCCGGCAGAGACCCCTGCTCATGGTGGGGACAAGGACACTGAAGAAAGCAAAAATGGAGCCAGGGTTGGACTAACCACTATTACTGGGGACAGGGCTAGAGAAGAGCAAGGTTGCTGCCAAGATTGCTTTTAATGTGCAAAGTATTCTCTACAAGTGGCTAGAATGACAAAATGGCCTAAAATTACCAATAACTATGTAAAAACTATGTATAATTACTCATTTATCAAGCTAATTGGCTCTCATGTTTTGCCAGCGCCTCTCTGTCAGACTAGCAACACTTGCCCTTTAGTGACCTCCAGTGGTGATATTTTGGAAATGTATGTTTTGCAAATGTGACTTCTGAATGATTCAGATGTGACATTAACTTTTCCATGGATGACCCATAAATCAACAGGAAATGCTGAGATTTTGTGGTAAATGTAGTGATTATAGAACTGCAGAATCCTGGAGGG
Source organism: Coreoperca whiteheadi (assembly GCA_011952105.1). NCBI lineage: Eukaryota > Metazoa > Chordata > Actinopteri > Centrarchiformes > Sinipercidae > Coreoperca > Coreoperca whiteheadi. Next base: position 22,201,809 of record CM022485.1, read on the forward strand.
AAATTCTACAGTTAACCTCATGTGTGCACATATTGATTCTCTACTGTTTTTTTGTCCTTAGTGAGAGAAGTGGAAAGTGTTGGGCCATCGTGTCCAGAGATGGAGGGTTTAACAGCCTGCTCAACGTCTCCCAGGATTCTCCTTGATCATCTTGGCGAAGGTGGGAATAGAGGAAGTCCCATCAGAAGAACGGATTCACCAACCAAGAAGAAAGGTATCAGTGCACTATCTCAAACAATACAAAGGATTTTCTTGACCTAAGTTTTGATTCAATATCATCTTTTATTTCTGCTACTGATGGTGTTTGATATTGTCTCTCATTAGAAAAGAGAAGCCAACACCTGGGTGCTGATGGCATATACCTGGATGACATTACAGAGCTGGAGCCTGAAGTAGCTGCTCTCTACTTCCCTAAAAGGTTCGGTAACAAACATATACATCTACCGAACATGTTTGTGCATGCCTTCATATGAGTACAACACATACTCCACCCTAAATATGTACATACACCTACTGTACTTACTTTTTGACTATGGCTAACCATCACTGCCTTATTGTAAATAATTATAATTAATTAAGTAATTATTCATTACAGTTAAATAATTGTACTGGCTGTGAACCTTAACACTGCTACTTTTCTAAATGAGCTACTACTCTTGAGGTACTTTAGGGCACTTAAGGGCCTGTGATTATTTGACCGTAACATTATCAAACTGACCGACACCATCACATCAACAATATGTTTCAGAGATGAACTGTATGTCTGTGAGAGCGGGTGTATTTGTCGCTCTCCGCAGTGACGGAGGCAGCAGCTCCATGCGGGGGGACTCAGAGATGATGATAATGGGAGTGCGGAGCGCTAATCAGTCCCCACAGTCAATGGGCAGCAGTGGGATGGACAGCGGCGTAGACAGTTTGTCCGACCAAATAGGAGACCTGCCTCACGTTGCCATCTCTTTGTGCGGAGGACTCACTGACAACCGGGAGATAACAAGAGGTAGGATAAGGAATGTGCAAGGAGGCAAAGACAGAAGGGGAAAATGAGGTTACAGTGATGTTACATTTTTATTTTGTTTAACATCTGTCTGTCAATTTGTGTGTGTGTTTGTGTGTGGGTGTGTGTGTGTGTGTGTGTGTGTGTGTGTGTGTGTGTGTGTTTGTTTTTCATGCCACAGAGCAGTTCCAGGAGAGGGCAATTTCCTACCAGCAGTTCTCTGAAAACCCATCTATTATTGATGACCCTAACCTGGTTGTCAAGATAGGAAACAAGTATGAACTATACTATATTCAATAGTGTGAACGAGACGTTAAGTTAAACGAGAAGTATGACACCACTCGCATGTCTGTGTGGTAAATATGAAGCTAGTGGCAGCAGCTGGTTAGCATAGCTTAGCACAAAGACTGGAAACGGGGAGAAACAGCTAGCCTCCCTCTGTCCTTAGGTAATAGAAATCTGCCAACCAGCACCTCTGAAGCGCGCTAATTAACAGTGGGGTATGCGATTCTGGAGAAATCCAATACCATGACAAATAGTAAGTAATGTAACTAACGTTATGTAGGTTGTGCGTTAGCAAACTGTCTCTACAAGTGCTACTACAAAGCTAAAAGCCAGAGAGGATGAGACTGTTTCATACTCACAACTCTCCTGCTGCTACAGCTAACATCACAACAACCGCATATCTTGGCAAACTAGAAAGTAAGATGAATGTCCGTGGGCAAGTCACTTAACGTTACCTGACAGACAAATCATGGCTGGAATGGTTTTGTGCGGTTTCTTTCTGAACCACTTTGTGTATTTCCCACTTAGAGTTTTTTTTCAGCGCGCACACTGAACGGACAGCTAGCGCACCGTGAGCTAATATTCACTGAATTTGACAAAAAGATGTGTATTGGATTAGAATCACATAACCCACCTTGAAGATGTTATATCACATTTGATTAATTTGTACAAAAACCAAAGTGTAAAAACAACAAGTTGTGGTTTTACGTGGTATTATGTGCCGGACTATTTCTTGGCCAGGCGCAGCATCCAGCAGAGACTCCAGGAAGTTACTGTGCTTCAGCGTACAGACATGAGAGTGGTAACGTTATTGATCTTCTCATCTAACTCCCTGCAAGAAAGTGAATTAGCGTCACAGCAGTCATAAATCCTCCTTTAGAATCAGATATGTCAGCTGTAGAAAAGCTGAGCTGTAAAGAAGTGCTTATATTTCTGTTATCTGTCATCTGTTATAGGTACTACAACTGGAACACAGCAGCTCCTGTCATGTTGGCCATGCAGGTCTATCAGAAACCACTGCCACAGGTAAGACCACCACGGTGATACACAAATATATACTCTCATTTGTTTCCATTTGACTGTATGTTTTAGTTTATGGCATCACTGGCGGAATAAGTATTCAGCTTTATGTTAAAAAAGGCAGTATTATCAGCAAAATTACTTAAAGTATCAAAAGTAATGGTACTCATTATGGAACAGAATTGTGGCCCGCCTAGCCTGAAAAACAAGTAGTAGGCTAACTGAGAAAAGAACAAATGTTGAGAACGATGTTAATGCTGAACCACTTGAGGCTACAACATACCTGAGTGGCTCAAAAAATTCTAAATAACTATATTATGTTTTTATATTACTTTATTTTGAATATATTATCGTTGTATTTGTCAGGTGGCGTTTGGGGTCTTTTAGTGTTCTGCAACCCCCTGCACCACTTTCTCCTCTGCACTCCCAGTATTTTGCAATTAATTCTCCTTAATCTGATGTTTCACTTTGGTTCAGTGTTGCCATTTGTCCTGCTACCAGATAATGGGCGTTCACATTTGTTTCTGACTCTCATAATCGATTTTCAGCCCTTTCAGTTATTGTTGTACAGTACATATGATACTTGATTTGTTACATTAACCAAAGTGGCCAAAGCTGCCAGCGTTGTTATGGATAGTTAGTCTGATATGCCAGTAATTGAAATTGGAAGCTCATATCAAAGCTGCTAGTCTAATACCAGAGTGGAATATGGCTTTAAATCTAACTGTGTTCCTAACACTTTAATAATGTCATGTCTTTATCCCCCTTCTTATTTCTTCACTTTTATTTACATATTTTCTTTCTCCCACCATCCTTCTGATGTTTGTGTGTACTAAGTGTTGGTGTCTGAGTTATGTGTTTTCTGCTTTTGGCCTTTTCTCATACTGCCTCCCTGGTCTGTTCGGCTCCAGCCCTTCACAGCCTGTATGATGGTTTCTTGCTTTGCTCTTTGGTCAGGGCATGTCTTTGTCTGTCTGTTTGGAGATATTTCCATCATTTCCCACCATTTTCAACCTGTCCATCTGCCTCTCTCTGTCTTGCATGTCTATCTCTTTCTCCTTGTGGTGTGTCTGGTTGCATTTTTCCCATGCATTTTCCCATTGCGCTCCAGTCAGAAATCTCCTCCTTTCAGGTTTTACTTGGCATCCTTTGCTCTTTGTTTGTGTGCCATTGAAATTTCACCTGTAACTGCTTTTATTTTAGTTGGAGTTCAGTGTGGTTTGAAATGTGCTGTTTGTTATGTTTTACTTTGCATTTTTGGTTGTTATTTTTTTGTGCTATCTGTTCATCTATAAATGGGTTTACATGTGTTTTCTGCTTCACCACGTTTTGGGTTTTTTTTCCTGTCAGTTTTGAGTTGTATGTGCACGGTTGTCTCCAGGCCTCAGTGGAGAACATCATGAAGGAGAAGATGCCAAAGAAAGGAGGACGCTGGTGGTTCTCGTGGAGGAGCAGGAACAGCGACTCCAAATCAGTAAGTACACAGATACACACATTATTGGTGAGATTTAAAGAAAATGTGTCGGAGGGGGGAAAAGGATAGGAGGCAAAGGCTGGGAGCCATATTTGTTCCTCAACATCAACACATAATGTTTCCTTTGACCTTTGTGCACTTCAGGAATCAGTGACAGAGGCAGAAGGAGACCGAGGAGAGAGGTCACTCACCATGCCCTCAGTGAACAGGTGACTTCAGACAATTGTCTTTCGTTGTTTGTTCAATTTATTTTCTTTTTTTTTTTTTACTATTTAAATCCCAAACACTTCTGTTCTCATCAGTTTTTATAGTTTCATCTTACACTGAATTGGTTGCGTTTGATTTTTCAGGATGAAGGATGAGTCATCCTCTAGTGATGAGGACCACAGATCGTCCAATCAGGCGTCAGGATCCTGCCAGTCAGAGCCTCTCATGAGTTCTGGCAGCGTCTGTTATAAGAAGACTCTGCGGCTTACCTCAGAGCAACTGGTATTTATTCCTACACTTGGATTTATTGACCTTAATGGGGAGAAAAACATGCAAACAGGTTAGTTAGTTGCAGCTTTGAAACTCTGCAGTGACTTACTACATACAGTATTACACACATGGTTCACTATGATAAAGCAGTATCTCTGCTTACATAACAAACATGGATACATTATTTTCCCTTGGACCAGTCTCAGGCTATAAATCTAAAAATGGAATGTAAACATCTGGCTCTATGGATTAAATTCTCTATCACTGCTAAAACACTGGAATGAAAGATAGCAACATTTAATGTATCTTTAAATGAAGGATGTTATTCTTACATGGATTTTTTCATGCACCACCCTGAAATGTGTGATGCTACAGCAGATTTTAGCACCCTGTTACCAATTCTGGACTGGCTTTTGCTACTTTAGAGGAATATATAAAGAATATAGTATATAAATAATACTAAGAATAGAAAGAAATCCTTCCTTCTTTAAATCTGTGTGTGTGTGTGTGTGTGTGTGTGTGTGTGTGTTTACAGGCTAGCCTGCAGCTGAAGGAGGGTCCAAATGATGTAGTATTCAGCGTGACCACTCAGTATCAGGGCACCTGTCGCTGCCATGGCACAATCTATCTTTGGAACTGGGATGACAAGATAGTCATCTCTGACATAGATGGAACCATCACCAGGTAGGGGAAAGCAACATGAGTCTCCCTGTCACTGTTATTAGCCTATAGGTGAAATTCACCTGTGACTACAACAACAGAATATTATACATACAGTATATAACAGAAGGCAGTTCAGTTTCAGCTTTTCACCAGTAGATGTCAGGCTATACACAGATTTGGTGTTGGGGGTTTGTCTCTATTTACAGTACTTAAAGGCACCAGTATTGATTGTGTATTGATGCCTCTATTGTGTTGCGCTGTAGGTCAGACACACTGGGTCACATCCTCCCCACACTGGGTAAAGACTGGACCCACCAGGGTATCGCACGGCTCTACCACAAAGTCAGCCAGTGAGTGCTACCTAACAGTCTGCACACAGTGTAAAGAGTGCAGTTGTAAAGCTACAGAAATCTGGCTACATCAGCTTTTATAAAACAAATGTTGCAGTTATTTGTTTGGTTCATTGTTTTATTTTCCTTTAACTGAGATGTATGTAATGGCTGGTCATCATTCCAATGATTTCTTATGTAAACTACAGTGCACAGTTAAGTACACGCTCTCTTTCTCTCTCTCTGTTACAGGAATGGATATAAGTTCATGTACTGCTCGGCGAGGGCCATTGGCATGGCTGATATGACGCGAGGCTACCTGCACTGGGTCAATGAGAGGGGGACCATGCTGCCAATGGGCCCGGTGCTGCTCAGCCCCAGCAGTCTTTTTTCTGCCTTGCACAGGTCAGACACACACCATATGTACAAAAAGGCTAGATTGGAATAATCAGACTTCACATGGCTTGAAGCCATAAAAACGAAACTAAAAATATTCTACTGTAGTGAATAGCGGTTCCTTTATTTGGGTATTTGTAAATGATCATTTTTATCAGGAGCAGCTACACAGTAATGACATAATGTGTTATATAATGTAATATTATAGCAATAGAAAGTACAGAGGCTGACAGTCACCCATCAGTGAATGATTAAGCATGTCTTTCTCTTATATATACATGCACAATAATATAAATGACTGGACATTTTGCTGTTTTCATATGCACATATTATAACAACTATTTTAGGGATTTTCATGCTTTGATTTTACAAATGTTTGTGCATATATTAGCCAATGAATCCCCTTGCAAACCCAATTTCATGGGAACAGATAAGCTTTAAAAAAGGCTGAAAACTGACAAAACATTTTTACCAGTGGATGTGTAAAATGTGTTTGATGTCATGCCGTGTTTTGTAGGGAGGTGATTGAGAAGAAACCAGAGAAGTTTAAGATCGAGTGTCTCACAGACATAAAGCACCTTTTCTACCCAAACACTGAACCTTTCTATGCTGCTTTTGGCAACAGAGCTACGGTGAGACTACTGCACATGAACAGACACAAGCATGTACTTTGTCTTTAAAAATACAGCAGTTCCTATTTCATCCTTGTCACGATTGTATAGTGTTGGCACCTCTTGCTTTGGTGGTGATGCTGATTGTTTGTGTATGTGTGATTTCAGGATGTGTATTCCTATAAGGAGGTGGGTGTTCCTCTGAACAGGATTTTCACTGTTAATCCCAAGGGGGAGCTGATACAGGAGCATGCCAAAACCAATATCTCCTCGTAAGCTATATTTTCACTTTCACTCGGGTTTCACTTGATTTTCGTCCATTTAATCTGACTCTTGACATGTGTGTACACAGATGTTTGATTGTCTGAATTCTGGTTTTTTACAGTTCAAGTCTATAAAAGTCTGTCTTTCTCCCTCTCAGCTTTGGGCGTCTGTGCGAGGTGGTTGACCATGTCTTCCCAGTCCTAGATAGAGATGAGGGAGCAGATTTCCCCTGCTCTGACACCTTTGGCCAATGCAACTACTGGAGCGAGCAACTTCCTGACCACACCAGTCAGGAAGAAGAAGACCCACAGCCACTTGAGACAAGTTGAGGAAGCCCCATCAAATCCAGCACTGTGATCATTTTAGAATCCTTCAAGGCTCCAAAACATTTCTTAAGTTAATTAACTGCGACTACTGATTCAAAGTAGATGAATGTGTTTTCAATATCCCACATAAACAAATCCCCTTGCCATCATGCAACAGTGCGAACCCAAGCAGACATAGGGGTCCATTACAGATAAGACAGCTGTTTAAAAAAAACGACACAAAAAAACTGAAGATTTTTTATAAAGATAAAAGGGAAAAAAAATCCATGATGAATTTTCTACAACTGCTTGAGAGTAATGCTAACTGATGGTTCTGCCTGTGGAGTGCTCAACACAGGGTCAAAAACTCACATATCACACATTTGCAAGTGCTATAACTCACAGACGCACACACAAACACACAAAAGCAAAACTTGCAAAGACATTCCATAGACAATGCACGAGACTGCACAACATTGCAGAACTTAAGTATAATAACCATCACAGCATTTTTAGCTCCCTTTGACTGGTTACCATCCTCTACTCCATCGCACACCACTCTTCATCCCACACCAGTGGATAAGATCAATATTGGTTTATCCCCACTGATACCAATTATTTTTCACAATTCTATGCAAAAAACGCGTATTTTAGTCTGTCTTAAAATAACCAACTGTTCTGAGTTGTCCTAAGCTTTGGTTGAAGTCCACTAAAACATAAGGACTCATCATGTAAATTAAATAACCAATTATTTAGCAGAAATTCTGCTGTACCCCGCAGAGAATCTACGCTAGCAGTTCTTCCAGATTGCCTACACAACTGGCTTCCACAATTGACAATAAAATCTAAATTACATATACAATTCAACTTTTCAAATGACAAATCAGCCTGTTGGTGCATCACAAATTTCATAAAAATGTTGCTTAGGAAAGAATACTGGCTTTTTCACCCATCACATGCAATATATTTACCAAATAGTAAGTGGACACTGTTAAAGTTTTACCTGATCCAGGTATATGGCTGTAGTAATGTTTTCTGACCTTAAGTGCAGTAGATACAGCACTGTCCACCAGAAACACCACATTACATTACATTACAGTCAAACCATCCAGAACATGCAAAAATAGCACAGATAGTGCATCCAGTCATCTTCTGTGCCAAACTCCTTTGCAGGTCCAGCTAAATGTGTGTGGTTCTGACCGTGCTACTGTGAAAGATGTGGCTCTGGCACATTTTCTAACTAGTGTTCGGTGACAATACTCAAGATAAATGCAGGACAATGCATAACTTCCAACTGTGTTCTTTCTGTCTGTTTTTATATGTGCAAATAAATGAACTCCAGTGATGTGCTTGAATGTAGGATATAAATAGGATATAAAGAGTGTATGTTATTCTAATGATTAATGCTCATTAATCCAATTACTCTGTAAGCCCATACAGGACTCTGGCCGTATATTTTCAGTTTTGTAACGTTGTCACCACACAGATCAGTATACTTTTATGTACAATACTAATATGTCCTGTAGTTGAGAATTGAATGCAGTATGCTCAGTTGCTGTTAGCTTTTCTCTTTACAAACATCTATGTTTTTGTTGTTTGTGCATATTTCTTTCATTTATTATCAAATGTTTATGTTTTCATCCGGTGATCAAATAATATCTACTGTACTGCATTTATGCACGATGGAAGCTTGTCTGTTTATGTTTACCGCATGTATAATTTAAAATGGAGGAGACCACTGTAAATAATGTGTAACATTATATTTTGTGATCATATGAAGATATTGTCTAAAATACTTTGTAATTGGTGCTCATTCAAATGCACTTGCAGCCATTTTATCCTTTACTATAACTGTCTTTTTAAACCCGCTGCCTCCTGTTGCACTAAGAGTTAGCAGTTTAACCATGTGACCACTAAAGCAAAAGTTCACCATGCAGTATTTTATGAACGCCAACAGATGGATTAATTTCCTCTTTCCTGCTGATAATCCTACTTCACTGTGTTTCATTTGGTGCCTCTGGTTTATCATGGGCATCAAGATGGCTATTTAGGATACACGAAGTGCAAACTACAGCATGTTTGAAAATACTTGCGACATCTTGCAACATACAGAAAAGTACCACCAACCCACATAAAAAAAAATCTTTCTACTGCCCTCCTGGTTTTAAATCATCTGAAGACAATTTAATTCTAAAAGTAATTCACCAGATTTTGTTATAAAAAGGTTGTTTGTACTGATATTAATTGGCCCTATATTGAAAACAAGCCAGCCTGATTGATTGCGACAGAGTCTCTTATACTTTCATATACTCTTTGTGCATAGCATAGAAATGTCTAATGATTGACTTTGCCTAAAAGAGAACTAGGAACCAGGAATTAACCTTTAATCGGATCTGAAACTTTTGATGTTCACATGCCTTTGGGGAGTCCAGTGTAATCTGTGTAAGAGGAAAAGACGCAAAGGGAGCTTGCTGTTGTAATGTCAAGATGCATATTTATGTGGATGTAATGATCACTGTCTTGTCGCTCTTCTTTGTAAGTACATTGCTTTAGTATTGTTATTAGTATGTCATACACGTGCAGACATGTTAAGCTGTAATTATTCAGGCCAAAAGCACACTCTGATCTGTGTGAGGTCAGTGTCACTTCATTTGATAATCAAAAGATCCTTCTGCCTTGTAATCTTGTAGTCTTGTAATGATAGTATAAAGATCTCCTGATAATAAGATCCTTTTTTATGAACTACAGTATGGAAGTCAAAAGTAAGAAAAGATTTTTCTTTTAAATGAATTCAATGCTGTTCCCAAGTTTTTAGAGTACATCATCTTTTTGATGATTATCACCTAATTCTTTCTGTGAAAGATCGATTAAAACTCTTGACCAGTTATCCAGTCTGTCTGTGTTGATATGTATGTTGATCCAGTTTGCTGTCCCGATGATGTTTTGGGCGCCAAGCAGGATCCAACCCAGCAGTGTGCAGTGCAAGTTATTTGTTACCAACTTTTTCAATTCAATTCAGTTCTATTTATGTAGCTCAAGATCATAAATCACAATTTGCTTCAAAGGGCTTTACAATCTGTATAACATACGACACCACCTGTCTTTAGACCCTCTATTCGAATAAGGAAAAACTACCCCAAAAAACCCTTTTAAGGGAAAAAAATGGAAGAAACCCTAGGAAGAGCAACAGAGGAGGGATCCCTCTCCCAGGACGGACAGACATGCAATAGATGTCGTATGTACAGAATAGATTCACAACAGAAGATCATAGTACATACAATTATAATGACAACATGTAGATTTTAAAACATAAGTGTAGAGGACGGATCCAGAAATCATAGCACATACTATTATGATGAAAATGATGAAATTGTAGTATATATAATGATGATGCAAAGTGTAGATTGTAAAACATAAGGGAAGAGTATGGATCCAGAAGGACAACTGAGCAGCTCCAGGTGAAGCCCACCGAGCAGGATCTGAGCCACACCGCCTCCCCTCCACCGCAGACACAGCAGCACTGTTCCAGACGGTGGCCGCAAAGACAGATCCAGAAATATCCAGCAGAAATACCTGTTGAAAGTGATAGTAAGAGAGCAGAGAGAGGCGAGAAAGGACAAAACTACGGGAGAGAGAAGATGTCGAGTTAACAACGTAGTTTGAATCAATCTGTACAGTGGACACACTTTTCAATGAACAAAAAGGTGATTGTTTCTTTCTGGCAACACAATGCTTGTTTCTTTCTTGTTTGCTTTCTTTCTTCCTTTCACCTCAGACACAAAGCCTTAACTGAACAGAAATAACATTGAGTAGTATCCTCACAATGCTTTCTTTAAATTTGTATTTATGGTTTTATTTAATTCTCTGAGGTCTACGTAAGGCCATGATCGTGAGAATGATAACACAGAAATCATGTTTTGGCTGCAGCAAAATAGTACAGTCACTCAAGCACTGTACTTAAGTACACTTTGGAGGTACTTTTACTTTTTAAGCTACTTTATATACACTGTGGTATAGTTAAGTACTTACGTAAGGGAACTGAATGCTTCTTCCCCCACTGGTAGGAAAGGAAACATTTAGCCTTTGTTTTATTGTAGTTTATTGCCAGTTTTATTGGGGGGGGTTTGTTAAAAAAATAGCAGCTGTTTCATGTTGAGTAACTAAGCCCTCTTTTAAATTAACCCCAACCCCTTCTATCTCTGCTGCCTCCCCTCGCCATGCTATCCTCTTCTTTCCCACGCTCCTTTTCTTCCCTCACTCTGCCCTTTTTGTCTCAATTCTCTTCCTTGAATGAAGCAACACTAAAGCACACATCTGTGTCAGTTTTGGAAAAACAGGAAATCTTGCATCTCTTTCCTTTCCCCTTTCTCTCAAACTATTTCATCACATTCCTTCTACTTCTCTATTTCAGCTGTGACCCCTGTAATCCCCTACGCACACATGCAGACACACACACACACACACACACACACACACACACACACACACGCACACAAACACACACACACACACACACACACACACACGCACACACACAGAGCTCATCCCTCCTATTCCCCTCTCTTGTGTTTTTGCTGAAGTGAAGGAAAGTTTGACTATCTTTTAGGAGTCAACCATTTCAGACTGTTAAAGCACTGTTAAAGAATTGCCTAATAAAAGAGTCTTGTGGCCAAATTAATTTCTTTTGTGTCTCATCCTAATGACACAGTGAACAGACTACATAGCCATTGACTTCAAAATTTTGAACTGAACTTAACTAAACAAAACAATTTGTATCAGGAAAGTGATTCCTAATATCCACCTCTACCCACTGATAGGTGTGTCTGATTGTACACACTACAAATACAAACAGCATATTTAATCATTTAATTGGAAGGACCTGAATACATCACTCTGCTGCAGCAAATCACTCTGCCAGGCTAAACAATTACTAAAAGTCAGTTTTTACATAGTTACCTTTTATTCATGCATGTCCCACAATAAACATCAGTAAAGGATGTTAATCTACAATATATAGAGAGACAAAATCACAAGAATAACATTTCTTACAACAATATCATGCTAAAGCATTGAACAATTAGTAATCCCAATGGCTGCTCTCTATTGTGAGTTACAACAAGGCACAGTTGTGGTTGTGTTCAAAATGAACCGAAACAAAGGAACCGATCGTTCACAAATCCCCCATCACGCTTTTCCAGATGTGAACGTGAAGAGCTGAACACTGGACTACAGCACTGACCGCAGGACTGCACAAGGTCTGGCTCCCCTTTTGTTTTCTAACATCTTCTATTGTTTTTAACAGGGTTGTTTGGGATTTGACACAAGTTTGTGCACGTTACAGTATTATGCAATTAGACAGTCAGTTCAAATTCACATCGTAGGCTACTATACTATATGTACACCCAAAGTTTTTTAAATCTTTGCAAGCGGAGGAAAAACAATTTTTCCTCCACGCCACTTGCAAAGATTTAAAAAAGTTTGTATTTAAAAAAGTGTTGTATTTCTTTAGTAGTTTTCCTTGATGTCAGTAGGCTATTTGTCAGACATGTTGGAGATACTCCAACTCCGTGGGTTTTCACATAAAGAGTCTTCTTTTTAACTGGGGTATTTTGTCCTTGTCCACTGGACAGTTGAATTTGAACACGTTGTTATTTTAAAGTTAAAAATTAACTAACAATTATTTGGTTAGCATTCAAGAACAACACTCATTCCATGTGTCTCAGCCATCAGCCTGCTGTCAGAGCCTCATGGGAACTGTAGTTTTTTTTATTTTTTTTTAAATTAGTAACCTATGATCAAAAAGGTTTTGCTGGTTTAAATAATTAATTAATACATTTTAAAAAATGGAATTTGTTAATTTGTCAAGAAACATGCTTTTCAGTTCTGCTTATTGACTGCTGAACATTTTTGGATGCTAAAGCTTTACTAAATACATCTGCAAAACAAGCGAACGTCATCACTGAGCAAAACATTATTTTTGTTGCCAGAGAGGAAGTACATCTGTGTGAAAAAGCATTTTCTTAAAGCATGGAGTCAGTGTGCAGTGTTTTTAATGTCCCAGAAACAAGCAGGACATCAAACTCAATTAAAAACAAATGTAAAAATGGCAAACATCCAACTTATGCCCAGACAGATATATGCTTTTTCTTTAATCTTACCAAAAAGAGCCACAAAACATCCTGTCATGTAGATCAAAATATTGTTCATTGCAGCCTAAATCTGCTGAAATTTAAGATAGCTTTTGTGTTCGATGTATTTTTTTTACTACTCAAATAATGTGACAAGATTCAAAACCAGGATTTCGACTGGCAGAATCAGAATGAAGATATGAATCAGACTCAGTATAATCAAAATAACACCTAATTTGACTTCCTTTAGTGTATCATGGATGCAGCACATACAAGTGAAAGCCCATATTAATGTTTTCAAACTATTTCTGTCCTGTGTGTGTTTGTCCATAAGATGTCTGCTGAGCTCTACTCTCTGAGTGGACCAGGAGGGAATAATGCACGTCTTCAAGGCACCACAGTGGGGGGCAGCAAACCTTTACACCGCTTCATTAGGGCGCAACCCAAGACTATTGGCGTGAGACACACACTCTCAAGTGACTATTCATCAAATACTTATTGATTACCATAATCAATATAACGCAACACAGTATTTTTTGAGGTCACATTTGAGACCCACTTTGAGTCACAACTTGTGCTTCTATTGTTACACAAAATAAAAATGAAAATGAAAAAGAGTTGGAGAGGTCATGCTTGAAGTTGTTTTTGATTTTCTCTTAGATCATTGTGCTGGTCTTGGGCTTGTCTTTCTTCATCGTGTCCATCTTGATCCATTTCATCCCGCGTGGCATCATACTGGGAGTACTGGTTGGTAGCACGACAAGAAAAGTACTCATCAATGGATTATAGTGGCTTATGGATTCAGAATTGTACTATTCCTTTTCTAAACAGCCAAAACCATAGTCTTTTGAACTCACTGTGCGTGAAAGCTCTTTGAGTAGTCGGAAGACTAGAAAGGCGCTATACAAGTGCTACACAAGTGCTATACAAGTGCAGTCCATTTATTTCAACAGCTAGGCTGTGTTTCTGCTGCCCTGTTTATTAACTGGAATCCAATGCAGTACTGTGATGTCCCAAAACATTTAAGGAATACATTAATAAAGACTGTTCTTTTTCCTCCTCTCCTCGTAGTTCATCATATGTGGGACACTGTATATTCTGACAGAGCACAAACCGTCCAAGAAAACAGTAAGCGCTATTGTGATATTTTAAACAATACTGGCAAGTTTTCCATCTATTTAGAGGACCAAGAGAGCCCTGCAGGTAATTTTTTTTTACTAAAGAGCCCCTTCAGACATGTTTAAGACATATGAAATACAAATAATGCGTGGATTTGTCTGATATGTTTTTTCCATTAAAAGTTAAATTACATAGTTACAAATGACAAGTGACATCTACTAGGATTTATTTAGGTATTAATCAGACCCTCTTTTTATTGACCGATTAGACATAATTGGATTGATTGATTTATGGCCATTTGCAGAGCTCTCCATGTTGTCCATATACTACTGTAAGAACTATTACCAACATTTGTAAGTTCCATGTCTCTTTATCTCTCTCTGTTGGTGTCTACATGTAGGTAACCATATCACTGGCTCTGAGTATTGTGACCGTACTTGGGTCATTTTGGACTGTCATGCGCATGCTACCCAGTTTCATGCACGGCCAATACTACAGAGACTATTCAGACTTTTTTGAAGTCAATTCCACAGAAACTGAGGAAGTAGCATCATCATTATCTATTGAGGTGATTAGTATTTTTATTATTATTTGTTGTTTTTGTTGGTGGTGGTGTCCTTTATAATATGGATCACGAATCTAAAGCAAGTTTCTTTGTTGAATTAAGGCTTCATTATATGATAATGAATACTGATAAAGATACTAAAGACCAAACTGGTATTTAGAAAGCATACTTCAGTATCAGTATCAATATCAGTTCAACTTGCTGTTACCCAATAAACATATTTACTATTGCTTCAATTTTACCCTAATTGAAACTGTTTCAATTTCGTAATACCAATTTTGATCACACAGTCTTAGGTGGAGGCAGTTACGTGATTGGCTGTCAAAGCAACAGCCAATCACATAACTGCCCTGTTTGTCTTGATTGACTGACAAAGACTTTGTGATGAAAAATGCCATGATTAAATAAAATGCTCCATTGGGGAAAATAGCATCGTGAAATAAAAACAGACATTTTTAAATAAAAACTGCTGGAATAAATGAAAAAACATTAACTGGAATTAAAAATTAAAAAAATCATAATAATGAGCTTATTAGTGAACAGTCTGGGCCTCCATGCATTATGGCCAAAAATGCATAAGCATCCAAAGGTGTAATATGTTTCAGTTTGGTCCACGGCTGATATTATGTGGACACACATTTAATGGAAATCAGTTTTTGTAAGTGGTTGTCATGTGTTTTTGAGATATGTGTGCATGTGTGTATGTGTGTCTGTCCAGGTCATGGAAATGACTGTGGAAACGATCTTCCTGTTCTACAGTTTTGTTGGTGCAATTATTGTCATTGTAATGTCAGCTCTGGCTGGGGCTGCCCTGCGTTCCACAAAGAGCCAGGTAAAAATACATTAAGAAACACTTCCACACACATCACTGACTGTGCTGAGAGCTTGTCCCACTTGCCAAGAGAATGTCTGGAATTATTTGCTAAGCTTAACCAAAGTTGCTAAATGACTATGGACCAGTTAAGTCAAGCATAAAAGTGTTCTTCTTTCTCCTCTCTTTAGGCCATTGTAGTGATGACTGCTTTGCCGACTGAAACACCAGTTGAATAACGAGAACAAGAGGAAGGTCTGAAGTGCAATAAATTGAGCAGAGAGAAGAAATATGAAGCATACAAAGACAACAAAGTATTTCTCTGTGGCATGAACCACTTCTGACTAGTATGTTGTGTGCATTGTATACAATGCAATACAGATGTGTATGTGTGATGGCCATTGCCTTCTGTTTCTGGGATCTCCAAACTTCAAATTAGTCTAGGGGAGGCTTAAACTGAGATAAGCTTGCTGCTGCTCTGGTTACAATAAATAAGTACCACTGTAGAAAAGCTTTATAAGCTGTAATTAATGGTCTATAGATTATTTACTAATGCTTGATAGAGCAGTTATCTCCCATTAATAAGAAATACTTTTGGTTATCCTCTACCAGCATGACATTATTTGCAGCTTGGTTCCAGACCTCTGAATCACTGCACACATATCCGATTGTCTTCAGAAATTCAAATATTTCAAAAAATGGCAATTTTGTCTGATTAGGCTACTGTTTGACCACTTACCTTTTGAAAAAATTTACAGAACATCTGGACCAGAAATCAACTATTAACAACTTATTAACAAAACTGCAGACTTAATATTTGTCATAAAACCCCTTAATTATTAACCAATAATGAGCTATTAACACTCAGAATTCCAGAAGAATTACAAACAACTGAGAAACCTTGATTTTGCATTATTGCTTACTCTAGAACTGCATTAATACTAAATGGAAGCACACAGCCATGTTAACTCTGAAACATTTTATCAGTAGAGAGAGAGTGGGAACACCTGAACATGAAAATGTAATGTCGGCAATTCCAACCATAAACATGCCACTTCTGATCAACTGTTCTGCTTTTACTATTTGATGTGTTGAACACAGAACAATGTGATCCTTCTCCACCTCCCTGTCCCTTCCTGAAGAAGTTTGACATTGTTTAATTTGACAGGGTCAGGGGTAGTAATAATTCTAGGTACTGATTTTTTCCTATTTACTACTGTAAAGTTCAATATTTTCACATTTTCACTTTGAGTACTGAATAAAAGAAAATCAAAACTACATGCGAACATATAATGTGAAATGAATTTGCCTGAAAAATCTGAACGCTCAAATGTATTACACTAGACTGCTCAAACACCTGCAAGCAGAAATATATAAGGAGGATTGGGAGTTAAGTTGAAAAGTTGAATACAGCCCTAAACACCTCAAAGAGCTTAACATTTTTACATTCAGATTGTTTCTGTAGCTAAAAGTATGCAGAAGTATTACTCGACTGAAAAACATACAGATGAATAATAAATTGCAAATTATTGCTGAAAATGCAGAAATGTGACATGAATTACCAGAATTGGAAGCTGAACTGCGTTGAGGCTAAGAGCTGAAATACTTTGCGTGGAAGTTCTGTAATATTGCCAATGGTTTTTACTCCTATTGTAATAAATTGTTGAAAAAAGCAGTACAAATCCCCCTAAAGATAACAAGAAACCAGTTAGTGTGTGTGTAGAAGTCTCCGCAAATATAGACAAAAAGAGTTAGTGTGTATAATCAACATCAGAATTCTCAGAAATAGAGAATTCTGAGAATAAAAGGTAGAAAATAGGTGAAACGTTGCACACATGTCCTTACATAGCTGAACATTTTGAGTACAAAGTACAAAGTGAGTTTGGTGAAGAGGAAAGAGAGACAAACAGAGAGAGAGAGGAGGTAGATTAGAAGCTGACCCGCATCACCTAATAATGCTTAAAGCTGAGATACATTAGTAAAACTGGGCTCTTAGCTGAAATACTGTCAAAGCTGCATTTACTTCTATTAAGTTCTTGAAAAAAGCTTAATCATCAACTTTATTTCAGACTCATGGTCCATTCAGAAAATACAGACATAACATGCAACATACATTAAAAAGAGAAATAAAAAACATTTACAAATAGATAGCATTTTTAAAGAGCATCGAAAGGTAGAAAAACGTGGAACAGAAGCACACGTGTCCTTAAATACTTAATCAGCATTCCCACTAAATATGTAGCCCTACAGTTAATCTGTGGTGCAGTGAATAAGGTGGTGAATGCATCCTCCACTATATCATAAACTCAACATTATCCCAAAACTAAGCTTTCCTGTTTCTTTACCACGACCTTAGACTTACCATTACACTTTTAGTAATCAACTGTTTTCAAAAGTTTCACTACTGCTCTGACATAAACCATCTTTTCAATATCCACTTAGCCAAATACCAACCAGTGACAATCCAACAAGGAAATTCTGACAACAGTTAGACTTTGTTTTCATTAAACTTTTATTTATTACATTGCATCATGGTTGTATTGACTCATGAACCTCATATTGCGAATCTTGTCATATTGTGAGATGAGCAGATCATCCCATTCCTACTGAACAGGACATTGTGATGACGGTGAAGACAATAAACCATGAGACAAAGGTGAGGATTTGGTCATATTATTTGCATCATACAATAGTGTGTACAGTGGTTAAATGTGCTGTGTAATGAAGTCAAATGACCACAGTTAATGATCTAGTAAAGGATAATGTTAAATATTTATTTAAAGATAAAATAAGCCCAACTCAGCACACTTTCTGCATCCATGTTCTCTAAAATCCCTCAGTGGGGTTGGTGCTGCATCTGACTGATATGTTGAAGCAGCAAAGGACCGCTTATGAGAGTAACAAATAATTGGTCTTCCTGCATTGCTGGAGAAAGAAATGATCACAAAGCAGTATAAATGAATGATGAACTCATTTGAAATAAATCTAAACATAAACAGCCCACTTGTCTGTCAGAATGTTCTGTTCACATCACAAATGCTGTCAGTCATCCTTACATTTAATACTATATTGACACCCCTAACGAAGCTTCTTTCAAAACCTCTAACTGCCTGCCCTTGAGCCCTCAGTGCTGCCGCCTCTTGGAAGAATTTCTGCTTCTGGTCTTCCCCTAATTTGGACAACCCGCCCTTAATATCGTTCATTGTGCCGGAGTAAAAAAAAAAAAAAGATGCACTGAAAACTTTACTGACTAACACCTGGAGTCTGCACTCGTTTTTAACTACGTTCACACAGAGACAATCTGTCCAACACACGGGTTCGCATTCCTCTGTAACAACTCTACAACAACAACAGAGTCAGTAAATGACTGGATTCTTTTAAAACAGACACAGCAGTCTTGCACTGATGAATCAGTGTGTAAAGTCATTGCCAAATACTATCCTGAAAATCGGTTTCAGGACCCTTGTGAACCCCTAATGTAAACAGGGCCACTATGTACAACAAAAACACACCTTTTAGTATAACAATTATAAGCATCTATTAAAAATTGTCTCTACCTTTGTTTCTGAGAATCTCCCTACAAAAACGATTGCATGGCCACAGCGCTCGTGTGTGCGAAGTGTCGGCTTTGAGGGCCGAGGTGTCAGAAGAGGGACCTTTATATAAAAGGACCTTTTTTAGTTTCCAATCCAGTACTGAGAAGAAAAAACAGAAATAATGAAATGGTATTACACCAAATAAACTGATTTTTAACAAAAAACCTTCCACGGACCACGTGGTAATTTGTACCAGCAGTACAGCTGCAGTAAACCTTAAATCTATGACACAGGTTATGTCCGACCTGAAAGACAACGCGGTTGACATCACAGGAGGAGCAATAAGTTTAACAGAATCCTCAAAGCATCAGGATACAGAAGATCTGTCCAAATGAATAAACCAGGGGCACTAAATCATAAATATGAATTAAGATTTCTACTTGAATGTGTAATTTGTAATTGTTCTAAAAAAAGTTGGGAAAAAAATCATAAAAACGTGAAAAAAAGTATCTAAGAAAAGTATAAAACACACATGACACAGAAGGACGAAATGAAATGATCAGGGGGAAAAAAAATTTTTTTTTTTAAATCTTTAAAAAAATCTTTAAAAAAATCTGTAAAAAAATTCAAAAATAAAATAAAAATACGTTTTCAGTTGTGTGCATGCGCAATGCCGTCACTTCCGGGTTGTCACTCTTGGCTGTCTTCAAAACTTGAGAGCCCTGTGATACAGATTATATGATACATGTAGACTATAAATATATTTAAGCCGCCTTATCATGTCTAAGAAATATAGGCTAGTACTACTTGAAAAGTGACAAAAAGACTGTAAAGACGACACTTACGGGTTGTGAATTCCACCTCTTCACTACTGTCACTGAAACGGCCAGAGCTGGCTGTGTAGCTTTTCACGCTGAGGACATAAGTCGTACGCGACTCCAAGACTCGACCAAGTATTTCATAGAAATTCAGTCCATTAACAGTACTTGGTTTGAAAGAATCAGATACCTGGTTTGGAGAAACAGGAATTATGAAAAGGAGGGTTCTTCAATCATAGTTTATTTAACTAAACGACAACCTGACATAATCAAATGCCCATGACCATGTCTACATCTCCAGGACAAATGATCTTGATATTGCCCCTACCTTTTCTGTGTCTCCTTTTTTATAGTAAGTCACGGTAGCAGTCAAATTGTCCCTGAGCCACGAGCTCTCCACGTTGTTCTTCCAAATTACTTGAAAATTCCCATTGGATTCAGTCACTGAGATGATTGTTGGGGTTTGGGGCTTTACTGTAGAACGAGAGAGATAAGAAAGGTGAGCATGAAGTTTCTTAACCTCCATCCAGTCACTGTTATTCTGGGTGTGGATCAGTCAGTGGTAAAAGTCATCTTACTGCTGCCCCTGATTCTGATGATTTTGGACTCCATGCTTTCCAGTCCTTTGGACATTTTTGCTGTATGAGTCTCCCCTAAAATCAGCGTCATTTGGACAGAGCAACAACACCTTCCAATGTCACACTGCTTCAGAATGCAATGCTCCTCCCTGTGGAATACAAGATAACATACAACATGCTCTGAACATATATTCAGCATGTATACTTCTGGCTTCTCAGGCTGATTTGGTTGATTTTAATATTACATGCAATATAGTATTGACAAAAAACAACCGAATCGACACTAATTTAGTTAAATAAATCATTATTATAAATTAATTATGTCTCAACCAAAACTAAGCTCAAAATGTACAATTTTAACGCTTTAAATTCACTGTGGTAAACTAACACACTAACTAAATAAAAACAACTCACCCGTACCCGTTGTTGCTGTGGAGAGTCAGATTATATTCAGCGCAGTTTGGCGCTTCAAAGTGGCAAGACATCGTTTTGTCGAAGTCGTTGGTACAGTCAAGTTTGTGGTCTATTTTATCATTATCACCTGCACGAAACAGACGTCACGAAGAGAGTGATTATGAGAATGTAGCGCACCTATTTCTAAAATGTCTACAAGTCCACTGTACGTACCAGAGAGAGCTACTGCAGTCCCAATATTCCCTAAAATAAGGAGGCCAAAATACATCATATCGCCAACTCGCCTGAGAGGAAACACAACAGCAGATATTCCCTATGGAAATATGGGTGTGATTGACTGGCACGTGACTGTGACAATTAACATGTCAAACTACATCCAGACAGTTCAGTGTGTGTGTTCACATGGATTATTAATTATTAGTGAACTTAATTATGCAAGAACATCTTTTGAAACGCGTGTGCCCGCTGTTACAGTGTTCACAGGAACACTTTTCAAATGCAGAAGAAGTGCATTTCACAAAAGGCCTCTATGTTGCAAGGCTGTTCTGCTGACATGTACTGAGTCATGGTGCGAACCTAGTGACTGTAGGCTACACCATCGTTTCCACTGCTCAGGTCTGTCTGGTCATTTAACTGAGCACTATCTAGTTGTAGTGTAGGCCTATTATATATTTTTTGCTTAGTACTTCTATTCTTGTGTGCACTGACGTGATTGTGAGCTGCTGTTACAAAGAGTTTCCCTTCTGATTCGGATTCTGATATCTACAATACTGGATTAAACAAGGCAGCTTTATATGGCACATTTCAAACACAAAGCGCTTTACATAGACAAAGAAAAGAATTAGAATGACATTCTAAACAATAAGCAATAAAAACCAGGATCAAATCAGTTAAGATAGAATAAGGGACATTTTAAAAAGTAGATAAAATACAGTTACAGTGCAGTAATAAATTGTGAGTTGCCCCGAAAGGAACAAAGGAAATATAAGTGCAGAAACCAACCAACCAAAGGCACAGGAGAACATCAGAGTTTTTCATTTAGATTTGACAACAGAACGAGAGACAGGCAAAGAGAGCGGAAATGTGAGACAGATGAATTGCTTCACATGTTGGCTTTACTTCAGAAGTTCACACGTAATTCTTAGAGCTTCATTATGCAATGAACATCGGGTAATGCTTTAGATTACTGCCCGCAACTTACATCGTAGGCTATTACTCCTGAGTTATGGTCTAATCTCACGTACTGACTGATTCTGATTTAACGTCTGCAATGTGGAACTCTGTCTTTACCACATGAATTAAAATATATGCGATAGACGATGCTCCCCTCCCGTGAGCAGTGCGTCTTTGCAGTAGCCTACAAATTCATCCGAATAAATAAACAGCATGGAGGCCTAATTATCTGTCCGTATGTTTGTCTGTCTGTCAAAGCAATAACTTCCGCACATAAAGAGACTCACTCACAATAATTTATAAAATATATCGGGTTGTGGACTTTCTTAGGAAAGCATTTTAATTTGATGTAGGTCCTTGTGCATTTTGTGAGATGACTGATGAGACTCTGGAACACTTTTTTTACCCCGTGTCAAATAGCTTTTGGTCCGAGCTACACAATTGGATGTCACTTAAGATGGATAATATCCCTACTCTCACCTTGACACACATCCTCTTTTCTATGGATAATGTAGATTTATCAGTATCAGATTTAGTTAATGATTATTCTTATGGGTAAATATCATACTCATTGCAGTAAGTGGAGATGTTCTAAGCCTTCGTTGGGTGACTATAAATGACTTGAAATTATTTTTTACCTCACTGAAAAAGATCAACAAATCAACAAAAACTGCAAGAAAAATGTGCAGTGACATATCTAGGAAACGGCTGTTTTGAATAATCTCCCTTTGTGCGTGCTGCTCCAAATGTTAATTTTATTTTATTTTTGTTTATTTTTTTGTTGTTGTTTTCTGTTTGGTTATCTTTTGTATTTTCACAACATTTGTATATATGTATGTAGCCTATATTATCTTTCCCCTCTGAGAGTTTTTGTATTTTGCTGTTTTTTTTGTTAAAAACACTACCAGCACTTATGCTGTTGGCTTCCGTTTTTGATTATCCGTTTTTCTGTATATATACACGTGTGTATATATACAGATATATATATATATATATATATATATATCTGGGACTTGGAGGATGAAACAGAGTAAGTAAGCAGTATCTTTTTGTCATCAGTCAATAACCACCTGCCAACCACCTGGCACGAACATTTGAAACAACCTGGTAACATGACATAGCACTCTGTTTTCCTTTGTCCTCTTCCATTGCAGATTAATGTTCGAGGAGTTTCAAAAGACGAGGCACTGATGCCATGAAGGTAACTGACCAGCTGCAGATCAGCAGCATGCCTTTCTGTGCTCTGCCATCAATGCCTGGAGCTGCTCTCATCTAACGTCTGAAACAGCTGGAAGGGAAGCTACATCATGCCACTGTGATGTTTCACCAACATGTACCAGACTGTTCCTCAACGCATAGTTACATCACCCCAGACAACCCCTGCCTGTGTCAGGCCCTCCCCATGTCAAGCATACAGACACTGATATACGATGATGATGATAGCTGAAGTCAAGAGCTCTCTATAACAGCTGGTCTCCTGTCTGTATCCCCTTTTGTTATTGGATTATAACATGCACTGTGGTCAAGTTCAAAGGTCAGTATCTCAAAGCAGGAGCCATGAAGAATCGTTATACTGATATATGTTACTGTCCAGGTTGAGACCTTTTCAAGTATGTATATGGTTCAGCTCTAAGCTAATTTTGAAATTCCATTTTATGGACACAAGCCACAGACGTGGTTTCACAGAGGACTTTGAATGCCTAATATTTCAAAATGAATCTTTTTGTTTGTCTGATAGATTAAATAACCACATGTATAGAACCAGCAAAAATTACCCTACGTTTCTGGTGTAAAGTGATGCATGTATTGTGAAAATTGTGGGCACAACAGCAAGTTAAAAAGAACATTTTTAGAAGATTTTCCAAGGCTCCTACACTCTAGCGATGATGTCACCCTCTCTAGCTCTGAACATTCCACCAAATACACGCCCATTATAAACTCAGAAAAAGACTAAAAAAAGCATGAAACCTAAACTGTGATAAATTAAAAACTGTAAAAGATATCTAAAAGCTGAATACACGTTTATTAGTTAAAAGTTGTGTGAACAGTTTAAAGTTCAAATGGCGTCTCTAGCATAAAGTATGCAGAACTAGTAGCATTTCAAAGTGGAGTAAGTTTGATGAGGATTTGAAGATTCCTCCATTGAATTTTTATTGTAAATAAATTGTGGGAAAAGCTTGATATTTTAAAGAAAAAAGAAAAATACAAGCATAAATGTCCTTAAAGAGTTGAAAATTTTAATAGTTGAATGGTTTCTGTAGCTGAAAGTATGTGAAAGGAGCAGCGCTGCAAAAAATGTACGGAAGAAGAATAAGTATAAAGAAACGGAATAACAATAGTGCTGATTCAGCATTCACACTAATTACAATGTAGTGTCTGCTGAATACATGCAATCTGGAGCAATGAATGGAATGGAGTCAAAATGTCAATCTGACAAACATTTAGCTACCAATAGTGACAAAACAAGCAGTGAACACATATATCATCACCTTTTATGTTGCATATGGCTAACTTGTTAGCAAACATTTGCCTATTTACACATCTAACAGACACATTATCATTCATTTGGAGTCATGTTTCTGGAAACCTGGCAATAGTAAGTCCAGCAAAAATCCTCCGTGGAAATCCTCCTTAGCTGGTAGATGCTTTTCACCAGCTAGTCGCTGACTGTGTCTGTCTGCTGTTTGATGCTGAGCAGGTAGTGTACAGTGGGTCTTTAGAACTTTTTCTCTGAAAACAGCGGCCTTAAGTGTGATGAGAGTGAACCAAAACAGTTGTGGGCCGGACAGCTAAACATTGAGCTGAAACTCTCTATACATTTCCATAAAGCTGAGGGGAGCTGCAGATTCAGGTGATAGTTCTAAGTAGGTTCATCACTTTGAGTGACCCATTTCACATTGTTTTCACATTGTCATTTGATACATTTTTATTATGAAAATATACTATGAGCGACCCCTTTCACATACAAGTAGTCATGTGTTCTATTGTTAACATCAAAATATTGATTATAGGTGCTTTAAATATTGTTCTGCTTCTTTCCCCTTTTTCCTTATTTGGAATGGCCTATTTTCATTGCACTGCAGCGTTATCAGGGTTAACTCCCATTGTTGGCCTCTGAAGGGCGTAGATACCCATGAATTCTGAAATGAATGTCAGAAATGTATCTCAAAAATGCCCTAATTCCATATACTTGCAAAATATAAGAGGATATTTTCATAATCCTGAGCTATTGAAAACAAACCAATACATTTGAATAACACGGTCCTTCAATGACAGGACAATACATTTCATGTTTGTGGCCTCTCCTCATTGTCTCAAATTGATGAAGCAGGGGGCTTTTGAAAGTCACTCCCAAGGACACAGCGCTGGTGCACACGCATGTGCTCCGTGACACGGTACTGGCGTGAAAAGGTCATAGGGCAGCGGGGGCAGGGGAAGGGCCGTACGCCAAGATGGCTCCGGACATGTCTATTCAGAGAGCCTCGCTGGCTGAAGGAACGGTCGCACAGAGAGCACTGGAAAGGGTGGTGAACAGGAGCTGATATATTTTTTGGCATGCTGGCTGAAATGGTAGAAGGTATGCAGACAGACAAGTTAGATGACACAGAGGCTTGTAGAGAGTCTGGTACACTAGCAGGTGAACAGACTGTCAAGGTAGTGGTCTGGTTCTCAGCCTCCACAACCCCAGATTTATGTAAAACATCAGCTCCTGCCCTGTTTTGCTCTTTACCAACAGATATTCTTTCTTCAACATTCGTTTCTGCAACCCAGGATTTAGACTGAGCCTCAAACCTCTCAGCCCCACATTTTGTCCTAGCTGTAAATTTTCTCCAGTCAACCCCTGCTACAGATGTTGCCTCATTCCATTGCCCGATCCCATTTCCAAATGTGTCCTTGTGGCCGAATGCAACCCATTTCTCTCCTTCGTCAGATCTGTGTTTGTAGGAGATCAGCAACTCATCAGGTTTGGCGCTAATGTCCAGCAGTAGAACCTGTTCTGTTGTCCCTGTAGCAAAGTGCTGCCTCAGAGGACTTTGACCTGGACTGGCAAGGGTACCAACCTCCTCATCATCATCACTAGACTGGTCTGAATGACCAGGGTGGCTAGGGTGGGGGTGTTTGTGCTCAGAGTCCCCGTGTGATAAGTGTGTGTCCTCCTGGGGTAGGCAGTGATAATTAAGTTGTCCACCGTATGACTGCCCCACAACACTGTACATAGGGTCAGACATGTTGTTGTCCACAGGCATTGTAAAAGTTAAGTCTGGCTCTTTGATCTCCGTGCCTGAGGTTTTTTCAGGTTCCAGAGTTGTGTGGCATTCAAAAGCAGAGAGGCCGCCAGTGACATTATCTAAACATGATTCTGGTGTGCTGGAAACAGACAGACAAACCTCAACACTGCCTCTTTTCGCTCTCATTGCTATGTTTTTGTTGTCTGAGTCATGTTCATGCTGGCTTGAGGCAGCATCTTTCGTGCTTGTCTCTGCTCTGTACAAGTTTGGGTACCAATCAGTCTTAGGTCCATGGAAGTTACACTGGCTGTCGGGTCTATCCATTTCAGCTGGACACCTACTTGAGTAACTGTGTTCCTCTTTCGATTCTCCCTCAGGACACAAATCTTCACACTTAGAGTCACTTCTTGTGGCTGAGTCCTGTACAGGAAGTGAAACTACAGCTCTTGGATCTTGTGAGTAAATGGATTGATCCTCTGTTGCAGTTGCTATCCAGACATTGTGGCAATCAGAGCAATCCAGTCGCTGATGTTTGGAGGGCAAATCCTTGAAACTGAGATCAGTTTTATACTTTAATCCTCTGGTGAAACTGCTGCAATCCTTATTCTGTGGTACTGAATCATCCCTTAAATGTTTTGTGTAATTCTTATCCTCAAATAAATCACAATGAGCATCGTGATCATTATGACTTGTAATGAGGGATAATCCATTGACCATATGTTCATCATGATCTGCACTGCCGCTGTTGTAATCCTGTTTTATGATGTCAGATTGATCGGCATTGAATTCATAACAAAAATCCTGTATTGCAGATTGATTTGAACTATCCCAGCTCTGTGTTCCAATGTGGCCGTTATTGTTTCTGTAGTTCTGATTCTGTGCCCCATAATGATTTTTGTGTTTAGTGGTAATATCCTCAACAATGCTGTCATTGTCTGATCGTGAGTCAGGGGCCCTGCTGGAGCTGACTGAGGCCTGGGATACCGGGTGGTAACCAGGCATAGTAGAAACTCCTGCCCACTGGAGCATATCTGCTCTACTGCTGTGACGGATGACAGGCACTGCCCCACAGCACGGCTGAGGTGATGAGGAAGAGGATGAGGAGGAGCAATCTGAGGGAAAAACATTGTCCTTAAGGTGGGAGCTTGAGAGACGAAGAAGGGGAGAGTGGTATATCTGAGTCTTGTCTTCCTCTTTTCTGTTAGTTTGCGTCTCCTCTGTTTCACTTTTCAATGTTAAACACAGTCGGTGCGTCTTCTCTGCTCTGCTAGTTTCTTCCTCGTGCACCTCAGTGGTGCAGAGTAAATACAAGCGACTCCTGTCCTCATCGGTCCTCACTGCCTCCTCCTCTGTCCTCTTCTGCCAAGTCTCTGGTTTTACAGTGCCCGCTGAATGAAACCGATCCATGTCTACTCTAGACATCCCATGCACTTCAGCGGTAAAAGGGATATCTTGAATCAAATCTTGAGGTCTCAGATAAGTTACTTGCTTGCAGATCCCTGTATTTACACTACATTCAATGCTTTCACAGATACCACAACAGGAACTAACGGTGCTTAAAGTGCTTACATCTTTTCTACTACAGTGTCTTGCACCATTTTTACTGCTACTTCTACATGTATCTATTTCTACGTCGTTCATACAGGAATCCATATTGGCTGAATGCATCCGAGTTTTATCACGTGCGTCCACATTGACTGAATAATGATGATCCTCTCTCTCTGGTGAATTTTCACTGCAAGTGTGTGATAATGGCAGATCCTCACATAAGGTGTTCACGGTTTTACTATAAGTATTGTTAATGTCTTTAAATGGCTGATTCTCAGCCCCAGTGGAAACATTTGTATTATCTGCACTATTCACCTCAGTCTGTTGCCACGGCCTCAGAGCTTCCCGCAGTTCATCCATCTGCAGGTAGGAAGCAGCAGTGAGCAGATTGTAATACTGTTGCTGGCTCCGAGTGGACGGCAAAGCCCCTGTGTAAATGTAGTTCAAAAGAAGCGCCAGTACAGAGTCAGACAGACATGGAGCCTGCAGTTCCACCAGGACACCAGCAGAGGACAATATAGATGCCAGAACTGGACTAGAAGCTGCCAAGACACACCTGGGGGAGCAAAGAGCAACAAGATGTGGCGTAGCATAAAATCATGAACATCATATAAGACATACAACTGCCAATATAAACAAGAATTTTGAATATTTTACCAATATGTTTGTGTTGTGTTTGTGTGGAACTGATAAAGCCAGTTTATGTTGCTCACCTGTGTGCAGGGTATAGTTGGCCTGGGCTCTGTCTCTGTCTGACCACACAGTCACAGAACTGAGCTCGTTCTCTTTGGAGGTTCAGACTTGCCAGCAGTGATGCTGCGTGGCTGCTAGCTGCCTGGACACAGGGTGTCACCTGGACAGTACAGAGGTCGGTCAATGGCAGTTATTGCTGCTTAGATGAAGATGAAAGAATGACACTGAAAAATAACTCCATTATAATAGTTTTTCTTTTCTGTGTTAACTGATAAGTTTTTTGACATATTTAAGTTTAGTCTCTTTCTTAACATACACCATGGGCTGTGACTCAAAGCTTAAACAGGTGTTTAGACTTTACAAGGCAACGTATGCTACAACTGATTAAAACTGTATGTCCTTATTTCTGCCAAAAGAGCATAACTGGCCTACTTCTTATTTTGGTAACATCTAGGAGTGTACAAGCACAAGAAGTCTTCTCTGTTATGCTACAGTTCAAGTCATGTAAAGACATTCATTTACAAGGTTAGCCAGTTGTCTATGACTACATTGTAGTTTAAGAACAAAGTTTATGCAAAGTGTTACTTGATTATTTTAACTTATCAGTGAAAATAAAGTCATAGTACAGACTGCTTGAACATGTGCATCAGGTACAAAAAAATATTCTCTTACCTCCATGTTATCCTGGGAGAGGAGCAACAAACCCCCACTATCCTGTGGTGTGCATGAAGCTTCCAGTGTGCAGTGTCCGACTAGGTCTTGCGTGCAGTTGAATGGAGGAAAGAACCTCCATGGAGGCTATATAGTCCCAGTCTGTCTACGCACAGTCACATTCGGAAAGAAATCACACGCTTTTCATATTGGGAGCGTGGCGTGACACGGAAGGACAGGTGCTTATAAGGAGCGCTGGCGTCTAACGTCAGAATTTCCATGGCCCATTATGGAGGGGGACCGAGACCATCCCACAGAGAACCAACAGCGGACACAGAACTGTTGCAAATAGAGCCAATATTTCTATTCACATCACAAAAAGATGGTATCAGGGAAATACTATTTTAAATTACACAAATACTGTAAATACTAAGTTGTCATTATGGGAAAAAATTACAGGACATTGCCTGTCATTCATAGTTATAATGGAATAATGAGTTAATTCTTCTAGGAAGCTTCCTTTCTTGTCTTTCTCCTGCAGGGAGGTCAGAGGTCATGGTCAGTTACAAAATAGTCTGTAGTATGCAGTGAGCTTGCGCCTGAACCCACAGCTGACAGAGAGGTACATTTGTCAAACTGCATCTGTTATCAAAGCATGAATCGTCTTAATATGTCAACTTTGAGTCTCCACTAGTCTTCCACTACATTGTTAGTTACACACAGTCCACCGAAGATGCACTGAAGAAGAAATGTGTGATGTACTGTATCTAAGCCTTTCTATCTGCTTTAATTCTACAAAGGGAAGCTTCTCCAGTGTCAGGACTATGAGACGCCCCCCCCTCGGCTGACACTTTGTTGACAACTCCATACTAAGCCATTTCTCCACCCTTCCACACCATGTGCTTGTCATGCCTCTTAATCTCTACAGCAATCTCTATGAGCCACACTGCTAGCGGTCCAAAGGCCAGTAGTACATTTTGCCTGGAAACTGTGCAATGGAAATATTACTAACACACACCATCACATACTGAACCATTTACGAGTTTTGTGGCACAAACTACAATATTCATGTCAATAATAACTTAATACACAACAAATTTTGGTGCTAAATAAAAATATGTATAAAATACATATATCATTTTTGCTATGTATTAAAAATAGCAAAAATAGTAGCAAATTACATTTTTTAGGTGTGATATCCATTCAAAGCACTGACAGAACAGATTGAAAAACAGTAATTTGTTTACTGTAAAATGAATTAATACGCCTGAATGAATTAATACGCCTGAATGAATTAATACGCCTGAATTAACAGACGCAACCAAATTCAGTTGTAATGCCAACAGTATTTTGCTATATACTTTCCATAGTTGTAGTTGCCCCATGTTATAGTGTTAGCACTTTTATATGTACTATAGTGCTTTCAGTATTTAAGTAAATAACTTAACAAAATAACAAAAAATTGGGCATCCTAATGGTAATCTAATGGTTAAAGCGCATACCACGTCATTTCAGTCGACTTGATTCCAGCCAAAACACCAAAAAATAATCTTGGGGAAACTCCTGCCACCAAAAAACAAACAAATAAAATTGATCAAAATGCACCACCCTATATAAAAATAATAATAATAAAAGAAATGATGCTATAACTTAAGTAGCAATCACACACACACACACACATATACAATACAACAGACATGCTCGACAAATAGTGGCTTTGAGTGTTTCCATTCACTGGGTGCTTGCTGACATAGCTCACGTACTGTGCTAGTTGAGACGAGAGAGAGGGTCTCCCTTGGCACACACACACACAGAGCTACAACTTTTGGAAACATATCACGTTCTGGGACAGTAGAGAGTGTTACGTATTTCGTATTTTTGAAGACTAACCTGTAAATCAGCACCTGGTTCCCTCAACAAAAAGCCAATTATTCCATTGGATTTTGGATGATTGCAGAAAATAAGCTCTGTGGCCAACAAACGTTTATGACACTCACATGTTAGGCTATAAACGTACTACACCGAAGTCAAATGACTGCAACATCACCACCACTAAGCTAATTTAGCCACATGTTAGCAACCGCCTTTTTTAATACACGTAAAAGCTTAAAAATGCAAGACTGAGGTATTTACTGACGTATTTTATGTCGTAGAACAAAACGTGAAAATCTCTTAAGCCTGTATTAACGACAGACTTTATTTCAGAGACGAGGGAACCGGAAGTGCTAAATTGCTATTTCATTTTTAGACTCATTCAAATATTATAAAATCCTAATGGGCTTGCGCTTTGTATTTCAAAGAGCATGAATTGACACTGGTGGTTATATTTACTTTTTTTATTACTGAAGCACCTGAAGCCAAAATTGACTGGCACACACACTACAAATCAAAACAACTGTATGTCAAAGTCTGAAGTTGTTGAGTACTCCCACAGCGAACGCTCTCTACTACTGGACGTTCCAGCACAAGGTACAGGGCTCTTTCTTTTTACACAAACACACACACATGAGGTTGATTCACCATTATGTCTCTGCCAGCAGAGGCCCTGCAAGAACACAACAAATACACCCTACAGCCATGCCTGCGGCGGCTCTGTGGGGCTGTAATTCTCATAGTAAAGGAACAGAAACTCGTAGAAACGTAAAAGCAAAGTATTCTACTGATGACACTGGATGAGAAGTTAGGGGACCACCAAGGAGAGCACAATTAATTCATAATTAATACACTGACATATTTCAGTCTGGAGCAACCGACTGACTAACAGACCCGACTTTGCCATCCCTAAAGGCACGCTGCTGAAGTAGTATGGCTAGAAAATTACTTGGTAGAATTCAACTGCCTTTCTGGCTCCAAGCCCTCAGTAAACGGTCACGACACATATCATGACAAAATAGTTTTCATGTGTACCTCAGGAGTTCTCCAAGATCAAGAGCTTCCGATGCTAAAAACGCACACATGGCACTTCAGAGAGAAAAGATCGGCCAAATAGCATGCTCTACTATCCACATCGACACACACGCACACACCATGGCATACCCAGCTCAATACATGCCGGCCCTGCTTCTGCAGCACTTGCAGTACCCAGCTCCAGCTGTTTACTACTTGTCCCAGTTCCATTTTTACACATGTAACATCATATTCATCTTGCGCTCTCTCTTTTACTCACACATCCAGAACATTGTATGCTATTTTTAGCTTTTTTGACATGACAGTATACACACTCATCCCTAAATTTAAAACCCCTGCAGAAACAAAACACACAAAGTGGCAGCAGAACAGCATGTCAACTTCTCTCCTGCCAACAGAAGTACCAGGGAGCACAGTGATTTAAATTAGACTGGACAGCATTCAAGAGCGTCTTGTTGGCCTTGAGGTTACCATGCATTCCATATGCTGAAAGTGTCCCTGGTTCAACTCCAGCTTGGGACCTTTGTTCTCTCTATACCAGTCATTTCTGTCTCTCTTATCTATCAATAAAGGCTAAAATGCAAATTTAAAAAAAAAAAGCAGTTAATTTACCAGATACCCACCCAATCATACACATATTATCATTTACTGACACTTCCCTTTAATAGAGTTCAGAAAGTTGTAAAAGCAATGGCGAACAGACAGGGTTATGAGTACAATGAAAGTGAGGGTGCAGCAGCAGAAAGCCTTCAGAACTCAAGAGTTACTAATGTGTCATGGGCACATCTGTGCTACATTGTATCGCCCAAACACCTCAGACAAGGTAAAAAAATAAAATAAATTAAATAAATTACACACCTGAATGTTCAAAGGTTCATTCGGTCTGAAGGTTTTAGTTACTGATGTTAATGTTTGTGGACATCCAAACATTAAACCCACATGTGCTTTTTGAATATCTCATTTCAAAATCACAAGCATTAATAAGGACTTGCCGCTCACCTTTGCATTCACTCCTATGGGAAGGTTTTCACAAGATTTAGGAACCTGGCTGCAGGGATTAGCTCCCATTCAGCTACTAGATAATTAGTGAGAGCCAGGAGCTGATGTTGGGCGCTGAGACCTTTAGTATAATCCATTCTACTGAAAATGTTTGCCTACGTTGTCTATATGCTTGATTTCAGGCACTTTTTAGGCATGGGTGTGCCCGAGGCAGCTGATCCCACAAATTATTAAATTTTTAGAGATATAGTGCAAATAGCAGAAGACGGGGAATGTAAGGCTGCTCCCGTAGTGCCTTTCCTATCTTTAGTGTTTAATAAATGTGTAAAAGTCCTTCAGCACAGAGTTGGAGTACCAGCAACAGTACAGCTAGTAGTAACAGCAGTAGCACACATTGAACACAACTATGTCTTTCATAACTTTGGTTGCCAGCCTGAAATACATGAAAATCAATTTGTAAAGTCCATTGACACCAGAACCTCTCAGACTGAGTCAGAGAACAGATCTCTAGACCAATCACATGCCCCGTTCTCGTCATCAAGCAGGGAATAATTTGATCCATTCAGACTGCCCTCGAAAGTCTCACTGTCACAATTTCCTGTTTGTGCCAGACCTCTCTGTGGTGATGTGGGAGTTTGATCCAACAGAGTTCTCTTACAGTTAAGTCCATCTCCCCGCTTTCCTTCCCAAGCACAACCTGAATTACTGCTGCTGTTATCAGTCTGCCTTTTTCTTCCTCTGAGCTTCACACTAAGTCGTGTTTTAGCAGCAGGAGTAGGAGGAACAACAATGACTTCACTGTCCTCATAATCACACACAGTCACGTCACAATCACTTGAGTCGCATTTGGGGTTGCTCCTTCCTGTTGGCCCTGTGTTTAGAGCTCCTCTCTGGATCCTCGGGTGCTGCTGAGCCGGCAGGTGTTTTTGATGCTTGTCTGGTTTGCAGAACCTCCTTTTTGGGGTAAATCTGTGGCTGCACCTGCTAGATGTCGTACCCAACACCAGGTTTTCGTTTGTAGACTCTCTGCCACACTGGGGCAGCTGGTTAGCACTGACACACTTTAATTTACAAAGAGAAGAGGTGATTTTGGCTGGCTTCTTACTATCCAATTCAGTCAGATTTCCATAAAAAGCACTAGAATCTCGACTGTCAGTTTGTGAACTGAATTCACTTAATGTCAACCTTCTGTATCTGGAGGCAGGTGACCCTGACACAACATCTACTTTTACTATGGGGGTGGACTGAGAGGGAGGGATGAAGTCAAGATCTTGTGTGCCCGGTGGAATTAAACAGTCTCTGTTTATGCATTTACTACTTTTCTGTTTGACTGGTGTTGATTGTGGGACATTAGACTTTTCACTCCTCAGGTGCTGTTCGTCTAGTTTGGAAAGCAGTGGGAAAGCTTCTGTGGTCATCCTGACAGGGTTTGTGTTTATGTCAATTATGAGTGAGCTACTGAATAAGTCTGCTGAACAATTGTAGGTATCCCCCTCAATCTGCTCTTCTTCTTCATTTTCAGAACTAGCTTTCTCATCCTCTTGATTACACTCATAGAAACAAAAGCTTCTGGCTTGACTTTTGTTTAAACATCCAACAGGGCTCTTATATACCTGCTCAGAGAAATCACGTCTGCCACCGTCATTCTGTGCAGGCGTATTAGTGATATCCAAGAATATCTGTGAGTGGCCGCTTGTCATCTTACTTTGACAAACAGAAGCTGATTTTATTGATAAGTTCTCGTCTTGTGATCTGATTTTCATGTAGTTCCTTGCTGTTTCTTTCTGATTTTGCTCACTGACATGTGGCTCTGTTTCACTAACAATGTCGAAATCTTTCTTTTCCTCACATAAAAACTCTGTAAGACTCTCAGAAAAAGGCAAATCCTCCCAAGCCACGGAGCTTGACAGACCTGCTGTGGTGAGTCGTCTGGTTGAAAACCCCGTCGCCTTGGAGCAGTTGAGGCCAGGTGGCGAGGGACTGAACCAACTCTTCGGGACTGGGGTGTTTCCAACAGCTTTCTCAATAGAGGAGTATGGGTCTTTGGCAAATGAAGGACTATTGTACGAACTACACTCTAAAGAAAGAAGAGGGGACAGCACTGTCTCACTGACTTTATGGTTCTCCAGGCAGCCTCTCTGTGCATGATGTGGGGTTTTGTTGCTGTATGTCTGTCTGCTGTTCTCATCTCCACTGTCCTGGGTACTGCCGCCTTCCTCCTGCTCTGCTGATGAAGTAACTAGTCCTAGTGATTGTTGCCATGGAGGAGTGGGAGTAAGGGTGCAGTCATGGTACTGTGATCTAGGATGAAAACAAAAGCAAAAGTGAACAATTCATCAAGTGACAACCCTGACACAGGAGGTTTACACTGAAAATGTCTACCTTTGCATAAGTCAATGTTAGTGAAATGGCTGTAAACCTAATTAAACACTGTAATGTGTTGGCTGAAATGCAAGAAAAAAAATGGCACATGTGAAGTACACAGATAAAAAAGCATGTAAAACTAGCCTTGTTTTAACAGCATATACAGGGAGGATCAAGACTTAAAAAGAGTTTCAGAAGAGTGTTACAGAAAATAAACATGACGTCGGTTTGTCCATGGCGAGACAGCCTCGGCTCCTGTTTTAATGTCTTTTTGATATAACTCCAATAATAAAGACCTTTCAGTGCCTTACATTTAATTTGTATTTTCTTCCTCTCCAAAAAACACTTTCAAAGTGAGGATAAACGTTTTGAGGCACAGTTACTTGTCACTAGTCAAACGAGTGAGCTTGTATATTGTGTTGTTTTTACTGTGATTTCCAATTCAGTGAGTTTCACTGATTCCCATTCATTTCTATTTTTCGTTTCTGGCCCAACAGAGTCTGCCTTTGACATAACATACTGACAATTATCAAACAGAAAGCAATTGTTCATCCTCAGTAGCTTCTTCGTGACATTACCTTTGCAGTGATTGGGAAAGAAGACCTGAAGCAGAAAGTGTGGCATTATTGAAGCTGCTGGCTGGCGAACGATGTGGAAGCAGCAGCAGGGTTGTTGCTGGGGATCTGAAGGTTTTGCTTGGATCAGTGGATCCACGCTCACATTCTGCAGCTTTCTGAAGAAGGATCCGATAATAACTGACCACTGTGCAGCCTCCCAGGCCTGTAGCATTGGGGAGAATCATCTGACTGGCGATAAACTGGACTGTGTCTTTACTGCTGGACCCATTCGCAACAGGCCCTCCTACCCAAGGCCCTCTTTCTGTTTCAGTTACCTGAAGGACACAGACAAGACCAGGGGTGGTTGAGAGCAAGCAGCCGGAATTCAAATGAAATCTAATAAAAACACACATTTTGGACAGGTTGTTCAAATATGTATGTTGAGCGTTAACCCATTATTAGTAGTATTATTACTGCTGTTATCTGAACACTACACCACATAGTAGAGCCGCAATGATGAGTCGGAAATTTGTTGCCACTACTTTGATAATCGAATATTGCAGTCATTTTTCAAGATAAAATGTCAAACATTTGCTGTTTCCAGCTTCTTGAATGTAAGGATTTGCTGCTTTTCTTTATCATTTATGACAGCAGATGAAGAGTCTTTGGGTTCTGGACTGTTGGTTGGACAAAAGAAGCAATTTGAAGACGTCACTTTTGGCTCTTAGAAATTGTGATGAGCATACGTCGATTGTATTGTAAAATAAACTGCTGCTTTGTGTGCTGCCACAGCACTATATATTCTTGAGTGTTAGATTTATCACACACGCATCTCACCATGTAACTCTGTTCTATTAGGCTCATGCCCATGTGGCGTTGAGGCATTTAGGCTATACGTCACGCCACTTGATAAAAGACATCCACCTAGGATACACTTGTGAGTCCTCACTCTAAGCTCCTCCAGAAGCCTCCTCTCTCCTCGTCCCCTCCAGGTGCATTTAAAGGATTGGAAGATCCTCTATTATGGCGGAGGGGGAATGATTTCCTAAAAGTTCCTTCTAGCTGTAATAACAATAATAATAATAATAACAACAACAATGTTACAACTTAGAGATGTTTTTGCCACTACACTAAGTTTGAGATTAATTCAAATTTGAAATGAAGTTTAAAAAGGTGGGTCTCGGTTTGCTTGGACTCTAAAAATGACTAGAAGATATTTAAGAAGGCCAAAGTATCAGAGATATGGCCTAGTATGTTTAAAGCCCTTAGTGAGACCAAAGATCATAAAAGCCACACAAAAAAAAACCCTCAGTGGTCTTTGTCAAGTTTCTTGATGTTTGTTAACATAGCAATCTCTTGGAAATAATACTAAACTATATTTGTAAACTCAATAAAATCCAGTATCCAATTTCAGCCGGCGATCATGCTGGGTTGGGTTATGCACGTACCAATACCTGAACTGGTACATGCATAACCCAGTAGGATATCCAATACCTAATTGCAAGTGTACCTTTATACCAAAGATGAAATGTCTGCCAATGAAACAGTCCTCGACAGCCTTCACCAACAATGTGGATCTGGTTGATGCTCCAACTGGACCCTCCACATTCTCCACCAACCTACAAAATTACAGACAACAAAACTGCACACTGACTTTCAGTTGGCAAACAGAGAAGACACTGATAACAAGTTGAGTCTTTCAAATGTGCCTCATTAAAACACTGCTTAAATAAAGTTAACGTTAGAGCGTGACAGTGATTGGTCAGGCGTTTCAAAAGAGAGAAAGAGAGAGAGTGTGCTTTTTGTTGTGGCTTTTTCTACAATTCCCTCTGACCAACACAGGGTCTAACACAGCGTTTTCTAGCAGAGTTAGGCCATCTCGGCTGAAACTAAAACTTCCACTAACAACACTGCACCCGTATACCCCAACTATGTCACTCAGCTTCGCTAACCACTTAGTCACTTCCCGTCTTCCCTCGGGCTTGGCGGAAACTCAGGGGTGACCGGGCCTTCGCCGTTGTGGGCCCCAGTCTGTGGAACAAAGTGGCCCCCCCCAAAAATCAGATCTGCCCCCTCGCACGTGTCTTTTAAAGCACAGCTCAAGGCCAACCTCTTTTCTGTGGCTTTTAATTGTACTTAAATATCTTGCTCTTTTGATTGTTGCTGTTTTTTTTATTATATTTTATGCATGTGTATTGTAAAGCCCTTTGGTCAGCTCATGTTGTTTCAAATTTGCTATACAAATACATTTGACTTGACATACGTTTTACTAATAACCTAATACTTTTCTGAAAAAAAACATTAAACTGACAGATATTGAATACTTGTCACTGTTGTTTAGGCCACCGTCTACTCACTAAACTGATCATTATACAAGATGTGTCCATATGTGGGCGGCTTACTACGTCTGCTTAATCGTTTCCTGCAACATATACTGCTTCATAACCCCGGAGTAATGCTGCATACGAAAAATACTGTCAGCTGGTAATTGAAGGGGTCATTGAAACCAGACATGTGTAAGTAAGGTGTTTAATATTCAGTCTAAATGTCCATCACAGAGAATGATGTGATGCTTCAGATACAAACATGCACCGACTGGAGTTTTGGCGGAGTGATACATTTCAGAAACTTGGCAGTTGCATGAAAAGCCATTTCCCACGCTCACCTCTGCAAACCACTTGCATGAATGCCAAAGAATGGGTTCAAGCAGGTTCCAAATACTGTTAGTCCAAATATGCATGTGTCCCGGGCCACCCTCAGCGAGAGACGATATCTGTGATCAACCTGTTCCCTCAGACAGCCGTGGCCACACTTGGAGCATCTGCATCTGTGGTGGGGACACAGAAGACATTTGCACGTGTGTCCATGTGTAAGTGAGTGTGTGTGTGTGGGGGGTAGAGTTCATTTTCATTGTAGGCAAAGGTTTTTCATTTTCCGGCTAAATTACATCAAGAAATGGTATCAATTCATTTCCGCAAAAAGTCTTTTGGGTTGGTTGTTTGCGATTTTACCTCTTCGTGTCCAGCTGCTCAACATACACTCTCGAGAAGCAGCCTTTACAGCACGGATAAAACACGCAAGCGTCTTGCAGAGACAGCACAACACAATCCACCAGAGCACGTCTAACAGACATGATTAGCCCGCTAGGTAACGTTATTACTCTGAGGCACGGACACCTGGCTACAGCTAGCAGGCTAACTGAAACGGCTCACACAACGCGCAAGGCTTATATTCACTTACTTGTATTGCAAACAACTTCGATACCAACAAGTATTAATAAATATAGAACCACATGTGATTCAATTCAAAAAAACAACACGCACACAATTAGACTATTTCTGACTCTTAAGGTCTCTTCAGCTGTGTGAAACTAACGCGTCCACTGCGTACTGCCTCTTCTTCCTGTTGTGATCTGCTGGTGGTTGGGGAGCCAGGCTTGTAGGTGCATTACCGCCACCTACTGGATTGGATGTGGAACAATAACTTGGGAAGAAGGGAAAAAAGCAATTCTCTAAATCTGTAGCAATTTTAATATAAAAACAATTTCAAAAGTCTTTATTGCTATGTATGTCACCTATTTATAGCTCTATCAGTAAATTTATCAAAGGGACACAGGATAAGATCCTATTTTACTGTCTTTCTGTTTCTGATTTTGTGTCTGAAAGTGTATGATTTTGTACTACATTGTGCCCTGAGCATTTTTCAAATAAAAAATAAAGAAAAGGTTAAATAAAGATGCTCCACCTTGTCTTTCACCTCCTGGTAGAAGGCAGCTGGTTTTCTCCTTTTGACCCCTGACTCGTGTTTAGCCTTTTTCCAGCAGCTTACAGACGGTAGTCTCATCAGCTCATGTGAGGAAATCTAGCTAGTAACTGCACCTCAATTTACAGATTCATTTTAACCGCTGCAGTACGAAACGGACAAAATTCCACAAATAAAGAGGAGGGAGGTGACAAATGTCACGTGGCCTACATATTGACAGGAAGCAGCCCACAAACCTGTTTGTTTCACGTGTAAAAATCGATCCACGAATACGAAAAGGTCATATTACATGTATTTGTTGTGGTGAAACTATTTACATTTATAAAATCTATGACATTTTTATGTGGAATTGAAATATGTTATACCAGAGTAAGTTATGCGCATTTGCAAATCACTCCATATGTTTGTGGATAGTGAGATATTTGTATATTATAATACACATTTGTGGATTTTTTTCTACATTTTGCTGCAATCCAAACTGGACAAAACCCCACAAATATGCTAAACCCATTTTGCACATTAAATCATACTTATGTTTTAGAGGGACTGAAACGATAGTATTATTACTAAATACTGATACTTTGCAATAACAGTATGCAGGATTTCTTTATTTTTTCACAAGACTGAAGTGAAATTTTCCAACGCACCTGCATCAAAATGAGTCGGATGTGCGAATATTTTCTTTAAACTGAGTTATGACAACCTCAGTCAGGATTTTTAGGTGTCTTTAGGCATTTTGTTCAAATATGCATTTTTCAAGGAGTTTTTCACATGTCCACTCAGGTGGACAGAAGCCTTTGAGTTTTCCACTGTATTTTAAAAAACAGCAAAGTTGCATTAATGGTATGAATTGTAGTAATGGATGATGTCCAATTTAGCGGACAGGTGATTAATCGTAATGTCCTCCCAATATAAAATCAATAATTGGACATTTTAACAATTATATTAGTCATTAGTTGTTACTTGAGGCTACCAAATTGTATTTACCTGCAAGGGTCTCAATTTTGTTCAATATTTTCCAAACAAAATATTCATATAAAATAGAAGAGGCACTAAAATCCAATAAAAGGCCTTCTGTCTCATTTTTCCAGGGTAGTAGTACAATTTGGCATTCGTTTGGAGTCACTGGGTCACATGACGTGGAAGCTATTGACAAAAATGCTCAATTTGCCATTAAAATACTCATATAAAATAGACATGACATTAAAATCCAATAAAAAGAGTTGTGTCTCGGGGTAATAGCAAAGAAACTTAATAATATATATATTTTTATAATAACCAGATTAATAACAATATTCAGAAAGGTGGTGGTTGGCCTTTAATCTGAATTTTGGCACACAAATTCAGGTGATTAAAATGAATGCGTTGTTGAGGCTGTTATACCTATTTCAATCTATTTCACATATGATTCCAGAAACACAGTTTAGGACCTGGGTACAAATGCATATCGAGATTTATTTGGGCTGGCAAGAGACCAAGGGTCAGGTATAAAACGTTTCAACTTGAAGAGATTGGACTTGTTCAACTATGTCATCATGCCTTTGTTCACCCTGATAGCCCTGTGAGCGCCTTCTCTGGTTCTCTTTTGGGGCTAGTCTAGTGTCTCTCCCTCCGGGACCGGGACTAGTACGTGGTCTTTTGCAGAACAGCTTATTCTCACACTGTTGCGTGAGGGCCTGTTAACTATATAGCCTCTTTTTGGAGGTCCTGAGTCTCCATACTAGATCTAAAGAGTCGGGGCGAATGTAGCAGAAATAGTTTCTTTTTTCACTCTGATGGTGAAGGACCTTACTTCCATCTAGGCTTTACCTCTGCCTGAGCTCATTTGACCACTAATGTTAGTTTGAGCTATATAGACATCTATTTTTGGGTC
Source organism: Coreoperca whiteheadi (assembly GCA_011952105.1). Taxonomy (NCBI): domain Eukaryota; kingdom Metazoa; phylum Chordata; class Actinopteri; order Centrarchiformes; family Sinipercidae; genus Coreoperca; species Coreoperca whiteheadi. The sequence continues at coordinate 22,243,352 of CM022485.1, forward strand.
CTTATCACACAATGGGTGGCAGGTATTTTATTTAGAAGTTTATAATACAGACATTTTATTACAATACAAAGTCCTTTATAGGGTAAAAAGATCCTGTATTAGGTGTAATATAAGCTGAATGCTTAATATACTTGATAGTGGTGTGATTCAAGCTGCAAGCTTGAAACTGCTGCTCTTTTGTGTGTAATCTGCTGGGTATATATGTTGCTATTTGCAGGAATCTTACACCTAATATGGTTACATCCTGTCAAGGAGATAGACTCCATATATATGTCATCATATGTCATCTCCTGTCTGTTTTTTCAAGGTTCTATTCTGTCCTTGACCTGATGCACTTTTAAGCTTTTCCATTTCCAAGCAAATGGAAACTGTTTAGGCACGTATTTACATCACTCTTGGTTAAGCAGTACAAACATTGAAACAACAGCTTTTAATTTCCACATGTTATTCCACGATCCCAACAAACTAAATAAAGATGAAGGCGGAATGTCTAACTTGAGAGACTATTTTTATGTAGCTCAAGTATCGTTCCTAATATGTGCATACTGCCCTTTATACCAGGCAAGATGGAAATATATAGAAATCAATATAGAAACCAGAAACAAATTGCAATAATAATAAGGCCTAAAAGGACTCTAAAAATAAAACAATACATTTATGAAATCTGGCTCATAACTAGGCAGTAACCACAATAAAGCCAGATCGGTTAGGCAACAACATGATTGACATGACAGTGATTTCTTTTCCAATAAGGGGTTGGCAGGGGTGTCTGTGGAGATATTTTGGAGGGTGACTTACACAATATTTGTGAGGCTGTGGGCTGCTCGTCAGATCTTCCAACCGTATTTTAAAATAAGCTGAAAAAAATCCATCCCTTGAGTTTTTCAACCGACTTTTAAAAAAAAAAAGAAGCCCAGTGTTGCGTATTATATAAATGGACTTTGCAGCTCTGGGTTGCACCTGTCCTTCATCCCATCCATGTCTGGAGTGTCCATTCATGTCTCTTAGCAATCTCTCATGTGATCTCATGACCTCAAAGCTTTCTCAAAGCGTTCATTTCCATTATTCTCAAATTATTGGACAGATATTTTTTTGATAGCATTTTATTCACTCTTGGATATCAGGGCATTTTGAAGAAACTGAATTAAAGGCCCATTATTAATTAGCCTACACCAGCTGAAAAAAAATATTGTTGAAACTCGGAAGGACTGAAAAAATGAACACATTAACGATGGGTAAAAATGAAATAAAAACACAAATGGATACAAAAAATTGAAAAATAATCATACAAGCATAGAAATCGATGACTAGTGAAATATAACTTCATTTATAGGTTATGACATAGTTTTTACCAAGAACCAAATGATCAAAAATGAAAAAAACACAAGCTTCAACATTCAGAGCTGCCAATGACTGACCCCACCCCCACCTCACCTTACCTCATCTCATCTTCTACCGCTTGTTCCCGTTGGGGGTCGCGGGTGACTGGAGCCTATCCCAGTGACTTTGGGCCTTGGGCGGGGTACACCCTGGACAGTGGCCAACTTGTTGCAGGGCCCCACCCCCATCTCGAAAAACCAAATCGGATGAGTTATTGCTTTGACAGACAGACAAACATACGGACAGATAATTAGGCCTCCATGCTGTTTATTTATTCGGATGAATTTGTAGGCTACTGCAAAGACGCACTGCTCACGGGAGGGGAGCATCGTCTATCGCATATATTTTAATTCATGTGGTAAAGTCCGAGACAGAGTTCCACATTGCAGACGTTAAATCAGAATCAGTCAGTACGTGAGATTAGACCATAACTCAGGAGTAATAGCCTACGATGTAAGTTGCGGGCAGTAATCTAAAGCATTACCCGATGTTCATTGCATAATGAAGCTCTAAGAATTACGTGTGAACTTCTGAAGTAAAGCCAACATGTGAAGCAATTCATCTGTCTCACATTTCCGCTCTCTTTGCCTGTCTCTCGTTCTGTTGTCAAATCTAAATGAAAAACTCTGATGTTCTCCTGTGCCTTTGGTTGGTTGGTTTCTGCACTTATATTTCCTTTGTTCCTTTCGGGGCAACTCACAATTTATTACTGCACTGTAACTGTATTTTATCTACTTTTTAAAATGTCCCTTATTCTATCTTAACTGATTTGATCCTGTTTTTTATTGCTTATTGTTTAGAATGTCATTCTAATTCTTTTCTTTGTCTATGTAAAGCGCTTTGTGTTTGAAATGTGCCATATAAAGCTGCCTTGTTTAATCCAGTATTGTAGATATCAGAATCCGAATCAGAAGGGAAACTCTTTGTAACAGCAGCTCACTATCACGTCAGTGCACACAAGAATAGAAGTACTAAGCAAAAAATATATAATAGGCCTACACTACAACTAGATAGTGCTCAGTTAAATGACCAGACAGACCTGAGCAGTGGAAACGATGGTGTAGCCTACAGTCACTAGGTTCGCACCATGACTCAGTACATGTCAGCAGAACAGCCTTGCAACATAGAGGCCTTTTGTGAAATGCACTTCTTCTGCATTTGAAAAGTGTTCCTGTGAACACTGTAACAGCGGGCACACGCGTTTCAAAAGATGTTCTTGCATAATTAAGTTCACTAATAATTAATAATCCATGTGAACACACACACTGAACTGTCTGGATGTAGTTTGACATGTTAATTGTCACAGTCACGTGCCAGTCAATCACACCCATATTTCCATAGGGTTCAAGGTCATGTTGTACTTGGGGACAAGATATCATGACAGAGACACTTATGTTTCCTCACTTGCACAAAGGAAAACAAGGAAACAACCGACTCACGCATGCACAGACAGACAGACAGACAGACAGACATGGTCTATCAAACTGACATTTTACTCATCCGCACAGCAGCAGCGGTCAAGAGTAGGCCTCCGTGCTACATCCGGTCAGGGACTTTCAAAGTAATTCTTGTCAATGTGTTGTAAAGCTGCAGAGGAAAGCCAGTGTGCCACACGCAGTACAGCGGGAGACGTTAACTGAGCTCACTTGACGTGCAGCAGCGCAAGAAAACTGCACCGTCTGCCTGGATTACCCCAGGGCTTTCTTTGCATCAGCCTTACCCTCTGTCTCTCTCGGTTTCCCTAACAATTTAACATGAAATATTATGGAAATGAAGTTGACAGAAAAGTGCCAGAGGAGTGGGCAATCGTTCAGTATAAGTGCACCTTTAAACGTGGATTCCACTTGATATCCCTATGGCCCTATAGTTTTCACACATTTATCCACAAGTTCACAAATTCTTAATTTATTTTGGCATTTGTGTTGCTCCATTTTCAGAATTTTACTTAAATCGGCTGTCGGCTGAGGTGCGTATGTTGCCGTCTTTCTTTTCAACTCTATGAGGAAATGGGAGTGGGACGAACTTCCCCTGAACTGGAGGCGCAACATTTCCAGTTACAGATTTCCATATCAGGAAGCCCGAGAGACGCAGGCACACAGTGCTGTAAGCACGCACAGAGCTCCCTTCACTTTCCCACACAACGGATCGGGGCTGAGCTTGGATTGTTGTTGTTGTTGAAGGAAATAAGTGGAATAAATCGTCTCAGCATGGAGTTAAAGAGGTAATCAAGATTCTTGGGGCTCGTCTGGTACTTGTGTTATCCAGTTTTTACGCATTAAAGTAAAGGGAATATCTGCTGTTGTGTTTCCTCTCAGGCGAGTTGGCGATATGATGTATTTTGGCCTCCTTATTTTAGGGAATATTGGGACTGCAGTAGCTCTCTCTGGTACGTACAGTGGACTTGTAGACATTTTAGAAATAGGTGCGCTACATTCTCATAATCACTCTCTTCGTGACGTCTGTTTCGTGCAGGTGATAATGATAAAATAGACCACAAACTTGACTGTACCAACGACTTCGACAAAACGATGTCTTGCCACTTCGAAGCGCCAAACTGCGCTGAATATAATCTGACTCTCCACAGCAACAACGGGTACGGGTGAGTTGTTTTTATTTAGTTACTGTGTTAGTTTACCACAGTGAATTTAAAGCGTTAAAATTGTACATTTTGAGCTTAGTTTTGGTTGAGACATAATTAATTTATAATAACGATTTATTTAACTAAATTAGTGTCGATTCGGTTGTTTTTTGTCAATACTATATTGCATGTAATATTAAAATCAACCAAATCAGCCTGAGAAGCCAGAAGTATACATGCTGAATATATGTTCAGAGCATGTTGTATGTTATCTTGTATTCCACAGGGAGGAGCATTGCATTCTGAAGCAGTGTGACATTGGAAGGTGTTGTTGCTCTGTCCAAATGACGCTGATTTTAGGGGAGACTCATACAGCAAAAATGTCCAAAGGACTGGAAAGCATGGAGTCCAAAATCATCAGAATCAGGGGCAGCAGTAAGATGACTTTTACCACTGACTGATCCACACCCAGAATAACAGTGACTGGATGGAGGTTAAGAAACTTCATGCTCACCTTTCTTATCTCTCTCGTTCTACAGTAAAGCCCCAAACCCCAACAATCATCTCAGTGACTGAATCCAATGGGAATTTTCAAGTAATTTGGAAGAACAACGTGGAGAGCTCGTGGCTCAGGGACAATTTGACTGCTACCGTGACTTACTATAAAAAAGGAGACACAGAAAAGGTAGGGGCAATATCAAGATCATTTGTCCTGGAGATGTAGACATGGTCATGGGCATTTGATTATGTCAGGTTGTCGTTTAGTTAAATAAACTATGATTGAAGAACCCTCCTTTTCATAATTCCTGTTTCTCCAAACCAGGTATCTGATTCTTTCAAACCAAGTACTGTTAATGGACTGAATTTCTATGAAATACTTGGTCGAGTCTTGGAGTCGAGTACGACTTATGTCCTCAGCGTGAAAAGCTACACAGCCAGCTCTGGCCGTTTCAGTGACAGTAGTGAAGAGGTGGAATTCACAACCCGTAAGTGTCGTCTTTACAGTCTTTTTGTCACTTTTCAAGTAGTACTGTAGCCTATATTTCTTAGACATGATAAGGCGGCTTAAATATATTTATAGTCTACATGTATCATATAATCTGTATCATAATGTGATAACATCGAATCTCAGATAGATATTCATGGAACAAGTTAAATCCTGCACTGGGAGTTTTAAAAGAGGCCTTGTTCAGGGACCTAATCGCCAGAGGAAAGTGGAGGATGGCAGCGTAATGGTATGAGAAGGAGTCAAAAAAACAAAGGAGATACAAATACAAAGCTGAACCAGATTGATGGGCCTATTGTGTCAAAGATTGAGCATATGACAAGTGTGGGGAATACGGGGTGTGTCTGACCCATTATTTGAAATCTAGGACCCCTGAAAACCTTAAAATCATAGAGGTAAAGAGTTAGTAAATTATTTTCTGTTTATCTATACTGTGAACTAAAATTTTTTCAAATCTGTTATCTGCGTTGGTATTAAAATTAGCTCCCAGTGTCAAAAAGACAATACTTCTGCTACATTGATTCAGTTCAAACACATGACGCTCTTCTACAGCTCCATGGTAGAGTCATTCATCATGTTTCTATTATTACGTGGCGTCTGATAAGCATTCAAACTCATGGATCTATTAGCCAAAGTGGACTCTCCTCTCTCGCTTCTTTCTCTCTGTGTTGCTCCACTATTATGGGCACACCCATTACTGCACCCCAGGGACCTCCGTCCCCACCCTCGTTCTCTACAGCATCTTACGATGCTCTGTTCTACCGCTTTCATTTTCTGCTTGAGTTGTTACTCACCACAAGGCACTCTAAAGTCCAACTATTCTTTCAGGTGAACAGAACACCTGACTTTTGCCTTATTTATGCTTCTGGAGAACACATGGTGTAGACACCTGATCCACATTTGCGTTTTCTGTAAACTGGATTGCATGTTAGGCCTATAATCTATGAACTTCTGTAATGAGATGCGATCACTGAAATCAAAATACATATTTGATCACTTTAAAGAAATGCAGTATACAGTATTTACAGGTGTTGAATAGTCCCATATGCTGTCATCATGTGGATCCTATTACACATAATGCAAGCCTGGTGCAGAAAAGGCATACACCATGCACTTCTTTCTAGTTTATCTCTTTACTGTATGTTGTCTGCACTAAAATGGAGTGATTTTAAAACTTACTTTGTGCATGTTACTTCACAGCTGTGTCCCCTAATGCCCTGCTCTTCGCTATCATCATCAGTCTCAGCATTGCTGCATTCATCATCACCGGTGCAATATATGCCTGTTATGTAAAGTAAGTCATGCAGATAAAAGATGGTCTGGCCTGGTTTCTCTGTCAGTGAATTATATGAACGTTTTTTTTTCCCTTAAAAACTGTAACGTCTGTGTTGTGTTTATGTGCCTTGTGTAATTGTATTGATTTATTTGTGCATTTAATTTTAGGTTTATAACAACGTGGCTGGAATCAATTGCCAAATGTCCAAATCCAAAACCTCTTATTATGCATCCCAGCGAGCAAGAGGTGAGGCACCCAGAGATGTAAACTTGATGTTGGCCAAAATGAAAAAATACCTTGCAGCTACAATTGTTGCATCTGTATATTTTACTTAATTATTCATAAACATTAAAGTTATAATCTTTAAATTTTTCACAAAATCATACAATATATTGTTGCCATTTTTCAGCAATGCATCTGCACTCTGTTATTACTTATCTATCTAGAGGTTTTGGTTGTTCGTCACGGGGTCTGCCATTCCCGCACTGGTTTCAGACTTTGTTTGGTTGCACTGTAAACAGATACACCAGTTGCTCCTGTGTTGTATTTCGGACAGAGTAGCTGCTGAAGGAGCGTTTTCTGTATTCAACCTCACTTGCGGTTGCCACCAGTAACCACGAGTGTTACCAAACCAACCACTGACATCTTAGAGATGATAACTTCAAACCTCTCCAGATACTTTTAGAAAAAGTATTTTTCCTGCACTGTTAAATTGTCCATGTAGTATCTATTGGAAAAGAACATTCGTGAATTGACCCATTTTGACCCATTTTTAATCATTTTTATCATCCTTGTTGCAGGTCTTGAAGCCTGTGCCACTCATCATCTCCTCTGTCTGTGTTGAGCTCTGTGATCCAGATGACAGCAAAGCATGGTTCGTATGGCTGTACATCAACAATACAACACATTTCCTTAAGGATTTCTATGTGTTTATATTAGCAGTTTAATAAGCAACCCGTTTCTCTGTATTCAGGTTGAAGGAGTCACTGAGAGACACTAGCAGTGGGAGCCTTCAGCATAGCAGTGGAATCAGCACTGGGTCCTCTTGTCTCAGTTATGCTAACACAGAACCTCTAGACATTATAGCCGGTGTTCAGGATGCCCTTCAAAAAGCCTTCCCCAATATCAGCCCGACATCACCATGGAACACCAATCCACTTACAGAATTAAACAAAGACAGTGGTTTATTGTCTGTTCCGTACAACCCCTGTGGTGTCAGAGTTAAGGACACGAGTTCTGGATCATTTGGCTTTGACAATAAAACCTATTCCATCCTCATTCCCAGCTGCCCACGTGAGATCATGACAGACAGCTCCGAGGTTCAGACGCAGGCTGAAATGCTTTTTGACTCTGCATACCATCCTAGTGAGGGTGACATTGTGATCTGTCCCGTCCAACAGGTACCAGCTTGTCTGGTTGTTAATTTACCACCAGAGGATTCATCTCTTATGCCAACAGACATGTCATATCAGCAGTGCAATGCAGATTTGGGGAGATTTTCACCTGCAGAAGACTCAAGTTTGTCCTCCATCTCTAGTGGAACCAACACAACTGCGTCATGTGATCCTGTGTCCAGGGTTGAAGGCCTTGACGGGGGGGTGACTGGGGCTACAAAGCTAAATAAAAAAACTGAAGAGGCCATCATATCTAATGAAAATCCCTGCTATGTGCCTGCAGGCTCACACAGCTCTCCTCCAGTGGATGACAACTACCAGGCATTTCAAAGTCTAGTGGAGCAGCCTGGTCTTTTGTTTTCAGAGAAGAGAAGTGTTGAGAAAGAGGAATATTTGAGAAAATGTCCAGAGGAATCGTTCACCAAGAGGCCCCAAAGCTTAGGCCCTGTTCCGGGTTCCATTAACAATGTCCAGGGTGGCCACTGTCTCTCTGAGCTCCAAAGACATTTTCTCTCTTTGATCTCTGCTGACCAGTCTATCCCAGTAATCACTGGCAGCGGCTATCAAAGTGTGTAGTGCTGAATTCTCATGCACCAATCTTTTTTAATGCTATTTTTGTTTCTTTGAATTGTAAACATTGTGGAGAAATTTAGAAGATGAAACAGAGGGAGAGATGATATAACAGACTGTGGTCTGTGATGCTTAAATGCTGCTTTCTGTTTGCTGTAGTGATTCAAAGACATCACATATTTGCACCTTAAGAATAGTTATTTTATTTAATAGACAAAGTTAACTTATCTTCTTTTAGGTAGACTAAGATGCATTTCATCATAGCTATTTACAACCGTTTTAGTGCTATTTGTTGTTTTGTCTAGTGTTTTAAAAATCAGCAATTTCTATCTTGTTTTGAGATTAAGCAGTAAAATGCAAAATGTGCATGCAATAAATGCTTGAACGGATGTATCTGTATCTCACTTTTCATATTCGATTGAGGTCACATAGTCCTTAAATGTTGTATAAAGCTGAGAGAAACAGTGTCTGAAATCATGTCTAACCATTCAGTCTTTAGCATTAGTAAGACAGTGAAATGTGAGTCAACAGAAGAGCCATAATAGATTATTTAAATCTCTCTCTGAGCTTGCTTAGACCAGGGACAAAAATTGACTAGATGCTGCGTCTGAAACACAACAATCAGCTGTTATGCAGAGCTGTTGCTGTTCAGGGTTGGGAAATTACGTCCTCATAGCTCTTCTCTGGAACTGCCGAGCCACTTCCACAGAAACACGTCACCATGGTACAGTAGGGGACACTCGTCATAGCTAACACGCCTAACTCAAAGGAACTGGTAGAAAGAAATGTGGTATCTTGGGAATAAGTGAAACAAATGTTAGTATTAGGACTACCTACACAAATGCCAAGTCATATTTAAATGCAAGTTACAGCTTCATTGATAGAAACTTGACAATTAAAATTCTAAAAAAATTATCCTTTAACAATTTGTTTTGTTGAAACTGTGGATCGATTTAGAATTAGGTATGTGAGTTGTTAGTTGGTTGAAAGTACTGATAAATTGACTTTAGTACTAAAGATATTCTGTTAATATAAACATGAGTAACAGTTTATATAATATAAAACCGTATATTACTATAATCTACAATAATAAGATTATATTAAATCACTTACAATCTCCGGGAGGAGACCTAGGTCACGCTGGAGGGACTATGTCTCTCGGCTGGCCAGGGAATGCCGCTGTATTCCCCCGGAAGAGCTGGAGGAAGTGTCTGGGGAGAGGGAAGTCTGGTCTCTGCTTAGACTGCTGCCCCCGCAACCCAGCCCCAGATAAGCGGAAGAAGATGGATGGATGGATGGATGGATGGATAAATCACTTACAATACAAATATAATTACAAGTAATACACTACATATTTTGATAATAATAACTTCATTTATATAGCACCTTTAAAAACAAACTGCTTTGACACACGAAGCATAGCAAGAAATGCCAAACAAAACAAGACAAAAGATTGAGACGAAGAGAAGACAACTTAAAAACAATGAAACAAATGACAAAGGAAATTAAAACAAATGGAAACAATAAAAGCAATAAAGAGATGAATAAAAAGACAACGGCATCACATAAAAGCAAAGCAAAGTCACCTTTAGATTCAAGCCTCGACTTTGGAACAGCCGGAAGGGCCCCGACCTGAGGATCTCAGGCTGCGAGCTGGCTCATATGGGGTCAACATTTCCATTATGTAGCTTGGGGCCAGGCTCACACATGTGCTTTAAAAGTGATCAGTAAAATCTTAAAATCGAATCTAAAACGAACTGGGAGCCAATGGCGAGAAGCCAGGATTGGGGTGATGTGATGTCGTCTGTTTAAACCAGTGAGACGCCGAGCTGCTGCATTCTGAACTAGTTGGAGGCGAGAGAGTGACTTTTGATACATCATTTTATTTGCACAATTTTATAATCATATAACATGAATAAATCCAGTGATGTTATATTAATACAGAATTGTAAGAAATGTGTCATTTTATCATAGGCTCTCATGAAGCGTACATGTGTGGTTTTACTGTTTTAGTGCCACACTTACGACTGCTGTAGTGCTGACAGTCATGTACAGTGAGTTATGTACAAATAATATACTGTAATATACAGTTCATAGTCATTTCCAATGCTCATCTGATAATGTGACTGTGCACTGTAAATAATGTATCAAACTGCATGATAGCAATGTGGATGTGAACGGTGTTAACAGGAGGCACACAAGTTTAAAAGGGTGTTCTTGCTTAAGTAAATAGAATGATAATTGTTTCATATGAACTTCACATATGAAGGTACCTGTTGCAACATATAAATTACCTCAACTGTCAGTACAGTATTAACTCTGCTTCCACCTGGTGGTCTTACATGAATACACTCGCAGGAACGTCGTGTGGACCCACATGAAAGACCACACGATCGCCAACACACTTTAGCACTGACTTTAACCCGGCAGGTGATCTGTTCATGGCAGAATTAAATGCAACACACTAATACACTGTATATTGAGCATAAAACCCTGTACAAGGACCTTTACAGCTCTCCACCTCAGTCTCACTTATGAAGAGAAAAACATACGGTGTTTAGGATACAGTATTTCCTGTAATTGGAGGAGCCACTTAAGCAGCGAGGATGGTTTTTTTGGAGGAGGAGAAGGATAGAAGGAAGATCATAACTGTGTGATCTTTGATTGGAAGAATGCAGCAGAGTAGGAAGGGAGTAGCCTCTGATTTAATCTGAGCTCCTAAGAAATTTTCTGTTACTGCTGAAACTCCTGTGTAACCGGTGACGCATCTATACTGAGCACCTTTCTGCTCACCTGAAGCTTGGACTGCAGCATGCAACAACCAGGCAGGCTGAGGCTGAGACCGTGGCTGGAGGAGCAGATTCAGTCTGGGAGGTATCCAGGAGTCAGCTGGCTGGACCAGGTAGACCCCTCCATCTCACCCTCACCCCATACATATACATGCATACTCACCTGGGAGCAAAACATTTCTCTAAAAATCTCTTTTGGCAGCATTCACAGAATAATGCTCCTGGCAACAATGTAACATATTCAGTGCTATTTGATTTGATTTGATTCTGCAGTCAGCCCGAATCTTTCAAATCCCGTGGAAACACGCCGCTCGTCATGGCTGGAGTATCGACCGAGATGCTACACTCTTCAGGAGTTGGGCCATGCACACAGGTAGGAGCCCCACACAATTACAAATGTGTTTTGTTCCAGCTGGTTAGTCCTTTAGTCAATTCAGACAATTTTTTTGCATTAACTGCCCTTATTCTGTGAATCTAATGCCTGATACCGTGTGTTACGTTCTTACGTTTACATTTGCCATGCAGAGCAACAAATGACTAAAATACTTTGAATGAATGAATCACAATGTGCTAAATGCATCACTTACTGTTATACGTATTAATCTGTGTTCCACTGTCCATTGTTCCATCAAGCGTTCACAAATGTAAAACAGAAACTTCAGTAACTTTCTTTTTAGTATGTAATCCTAGTTTGCATATAACACTATTCCAATAATAATAAACAATAATATTGAATTATCGTTCAGTCCTACATGTTGAAGTGATATGTTTCTGGAACACGTAAGCTTTTTGTGGTTAAATATTCTTTACTGTCTGATAAGTGTCTATTTTCTAGACCTCTTGCCTCACCTTGCATTTGGTATTCATTTTTCACTTTTAAGGGTTGTCCTGGTAGCAAGGCGGTGGGAAATTCCTGGTTCACTTCTGGCCAGGGATCTGTCATTGAAGGTTAAAATGCCCCCAAAAATATTGGTTTTACTGGATGACTTCCATTTTTAGTCATTTAGCAGACGCTTTTATCCAAAGCGAATTACACGTGAGAACAGCATTTGGGGGTTCCGTATCTTGCTCAAGAACACGTCGACGCATGGCTGGGGGATTGAACCGCTGACCTTCCGATTGGCAGGCAACTGTTCTGCCACCAAGCCACGGCTGCGTCATTAATGAGCAAAAATGGTATTAAGTACAAATAATAATCCTCAGTAAAGTGTATAATTTCTTGAATTTGCACAATTTTAGGAGGAAAAATTAAGTTTCTAAATGCCGGCTAAAGTGAAAATGTGCCTGCACTGCAGTTGTACAGCATTTGATGCCAACTACAGGGGCAGCTGTGGCTTGGTGGCAGATTTGTTGCCTACCAATTGGAAGGTTGGTGGTTCGATCCCCCAGCCACGTGTCGAAGCATCCTTGCGCAAGATACAGAACCCCGAAATCTGTTGACCCAGTTTACCTAGGTGTGTTCTCCTATGTAAGTTGCTTTGGATAAAAGCGTCTGCCAAATGACTAAACATAAAATGTACAAAAACACTGGCCATTTTCACTGCATTTTGGAAAACTGTTTCCTGCTTAGTAGAAGCATTTACAGTGAAGAGCAGCCATGGGTTCAGTCCATGTATTTCTACATCCACTACATTCCCAGTTTCCTGCTGCATGATGAGATTTGCACAGCAACCATACATAAAACCAGTGTGACCCAAATAAACATAAATCATCAGAACAGACAGTTATCTGTGAAGATTTGCTCTGAATTCAATCCATGAAGTGGCCGCTAAATGCCAAAATGAAATCAAAGGAACAAACTTGAGAAATGATGATCAGTCGGTTCATGCTCATCTTCCCAGCCCAGTTGTCCGCGTTGCTGCCAAGATTTGCATTTACATTTTACATACAAAGTTCACAAGGCGTGTAAAACTCACAATCAAGTACAAATAATTTATAGTAATCCTTTCAGTCCATTTAATGGGCATCTTCTCATAGGAATCAGGACAATTTGAACAATTAATCTGTGTCAGATTACTGATTGCCTGCCTATAGTATTCAAACAAATCATATGGAGTGATTTGTTTTGCTTTGCTTTGTGTCCAGGTTGTGAAACATATACACTTAATTCTAATTCAAAGACTATAATATAATAATTATTTGAAAATCCTCTTGTGTAAATTTCTGTATGTTCTGAGTAATGAGTTGAGTAAAGCCTTCGTCGTGTACACACACATACACACACACACACACACACACACAGGTCACGCCATCACATCACTCCAGTCTTGGGAAAGTCATGCTTCGTGACTGTAGCTGCATCACATCATGGGAAAGCTCCAGTTCAGTTGCTTTGAATGTGCAGGGTGATCGTATTGCTGTCAAAGTACAACAGGACGACTCTTCACAAAGATCAAATTTAGCAGTTGAATATGTAAAAAACAGACACAGTGTAGAAAGGGGTATGTTCTAAAAATCACCTCAATATTCAAGAGATTTTAATAAAACAAAAGGCATAATGTACAGCGAGCCTTCAGGGTGATGCAGGACCCTGACGCGATAATTTCACAATAATGACCGGCACGCTGTACATTATCCCGCTTAATTACACAGATACTTACGAAAGAAATCAATAATTTCTGCAGATTGATCTGATTGGACTCCAGAGCCTATGATCAGAACTGCGAGCAGCGGCCTGCTCTTCAGATATAACAGACCATAGAATGCCGTAATTGACCAATTCAACAAAGCCGTGTAATAATAATATAAAACACACAATATGGAACTGAACCATCAATTAAGCAAAAAAATATATATAATTCAGATGGTCTGACACAAAACTTGGGAAGGCTCTTCTATTAACACGTTGGGAGGTTGGAGCACTTGTATAAATTATCTGCTGCTGCCTGTGCTCTTTTTCTTCTTGATTGTCTTTGTCTGCACTAAATGATCCATAGTGGATCTTTTTAAGCTCCAGTGATTTTATCACTGAGGACTGGCTGGGATCCAAATCCCACTGTGGTGCTAAATATGAGAAAGGACTCAACACACTGGATGAAGTCACCTGACTGTATGGTTGATGAGAAATGGTCTTTCAGCTGGTGATAGTTGAAGTTGTTACAATGATGTTTGAAGATTAAAATAAAGAGAAAAATCCTACCCTGAGGCTGATGTAGTTCTGATTAGATTATATTGCTGTTGTATTGAGCCAGCTCTTATCAGGTTCAATGTTAGTGTTAATTAGCGCAAATAGTAAGGTGTAGGTGTCAGTGTAGATCCTTATGCAGATAGCCAACAATGTTATTCTAGGGAGCCACTTTTCGTGTTTACTTTGAGTCGGAAGAGTCGAGCTTTTGAAATGATTCATGTAAAAATCTTGTTTTTTTAGAAAGTCGCAGGAGGCTCGCACAGCTTGCCACGATCTACATTGTGTTGCGTTTCCCGAAATCTCTACAACAGAGGTGGCGAGTGCAAAGTTAGCATGGTGTATAGAGTCACAGTGGCAACACTTATGTGAAATAACGTTTGAATATACTGTAATTTTCCTTTAACACGCCCTGAAAATCTTGCTGCAGTGATGCCCAGGTGTACTCCTCGACACTGTGCCATCACTGTTGGGTGACATTACATTTGGAACAAAGCACACTCCTGACCAGATCTAACCACAGCCGTCAGTGATGATGGGAACCCAAAAAATACACACACAAAGACCCATGCTTGTCTGTACACTTGTTCACTTCAGGACGGTACCGTCCAGGCAAAGACAAGCCAGATCCCAAGACATGGAAGGCGAATTTCCGCTGTGCCTTGAATTCTCTGCCTGACATCTGTGAGCTGCAGGAGCACAGCAGGAAGAGAGGCAGCAACGCCTACAGAGTCTACAGGATGCTGCCCAGTACACCAACACACAGACGCAGGAGAGGTAAGACACACCGTTAAAATGTATTTGTCACTTGTAATGTAATGTAATGTAAAGTAAATGTAAACATGTTCTGACATCCTCTGAGACAGAGCTCACGTGACAGCACTGTCCTCCCCTCTCAGGGCTGCGGTTGTTCAGCAGGCCCCGAGAAAGACAGGCGAGTTTAGGTGATGATGCATACACCGAGCACACTTGGCAACCTGCCACAACAAGACCTATTTCAGACATACCACATAAGGTGGAGTATCCCCCCGAGGACACGTTTGGCAACATTCAAACACAAGGTGAGACGGCCGTTGTCAAAGCATATTGTTGTCGTTCTGACTGTTGATTATCGAAGGTGTTGCTCCTGTAGCCCGTTAAGGATGATGGTTAATGTTGTTGTGCAGGGATATTAGAGGCCAAACCAGAGGACCAGGAGCAGAATGAGGCCGTGTTTAAGGTATGAGACCTTTGATGTACCGACTGACTGACTAAATGCAATCAATTTTGGTTTTCTGACCGAAAACTGTGTGGTTAATTTCGTCATAGAGACTCTCTCGCGTCTTAATAATGAGAAGGAAAAGCTTCCTGATGAAATTGCATCCTATTTGACTTAACTGCTTGGAGATCAGTTGCATATTCCTGGGATGCGGTTTGGGTTCTGCAGGTGGTGTCTGTCTTACTGGCTGACTGTAGGTATTTTGTCTCCCGTAGTTGATGGACCACTTAAGCACCACCGACCTCTGGAACCAGACTGGGGAGCCAAAAGGATGGAGAACACACACACTGTGGGACCACTGGCACTGTATGACACTGTATATCTTGTGTATACAGTTTGTGTGTCTGCGTGTATTAGGACTGTCCTTGACTTCTTAGTCTTTTTACAAACAGTTTTATGATTTCTTTCTCAAAAAATTGAATGAGTTAATTAAAAGATTGGATGTTCACAGATGAATGCAGTTATGCAAAAATATTTAGTTCTGATTAAAGACAATATGTGGATTTTGTGAATTTTAGGGGATGTAGTACTGTGAGAAAAAAGAAGATCAAATAAAAGGACATCTTTGTTAGCTGACCAAACCTTAGATAATAGTTAAGAGTTCCCGTCTGTTTCTGTCTTTGCATGTGTGTGTAAATGCTATTTTTTGCTCTTCAGGTGCTGGTGATGATAACCCGTACTCTCTGCACACAGAGTACTACAGCGATCTGTTTGGCCCAAACTACATCAAGGAGCTCTCTGATTGGCCCACACATCAGCCAACACTGATGCCATAGCTGTGCGCCAACGGCTCGCCCCCTTGCATCCTCCTTCCTTCAGGCTTTCTTGCCAACCTTCAGCTGTTTTCCTCCTGCTGTCTATCTGCTGAGCTGACCGCTGAAAAACAGAAACCAGAGTGGGGGAGCGGCGAGAGAATATCGCCTTGTCAGTCAGTCGCGCGGTCATCCTCTCTGCTGAGCATGCTGAAATGAAGATCCTGTTCCAAGCCAAGCTTTACCTCTGCCACCGTCACGTTGGTTCACCACGGTTCAGTGCCTCAAACTCACTGAAATGACACCAAGCTCACACCACAGCTTACAGAGTAAACAGATCTCATTTCGCTGCAGTGCAGGATCAGTTATTGCTCTACCGTGTCTTTGAGTTTCACTGGATGTTTAGCCAACATACAGTAAATGCAGTGCAGGAACAGTTTGTGAGTGGACTTCAGAACTCCCATGCTTTGCCATCATACACAGCTGGCTTCAGTGGCAGCAATTTTTTTTTTGGCCATATATATGCATTTGATTCCTACACCTTTATGCCTTTGGTTGCACCAATTTTTAACATTTCTCAAAGAGATACTCATGACAATTGTATATTATGATTTTTTTTGAGGCATCAGATGGTGCAATTTGTTATGTGATATTTGTTTGTTTGGCGTGGTTGCTTGATGTTATTTTTGACAAGAAATGCTGGCCCATTAAAAATTACTTATTTCCTATCTGTCACTCTTTTTTTTTTTGTTGCTCTCAGATTTATTGCATGTGCATCTGCATCCTGTAAAAAACATTGTGGTAACTGACGTCACATTACTTTACACCACTATCAATCCAAGTTATTTGTGCTTGTACTTTACAGGCCTTTTTCATGGCAGGCATCTTGACTTGTCACAGCAGGAGAAGCACAGGTGCAAATAATAATGGCTTTGTTCCCTTGAAGTGATCAGCAGGCACAATACCAAGGCCTTGAAACTGGCGCATCTGAATGTAATGGAGCCTGTAATTACACCAACGCCTTTCCTGCTAAGCACAACTGAAAAAAAAAAAAAAAAAAAAAAAAAGACTTCACATAGGAAAAGTTTCCTTTAGGGCTTTCTGCTTTTCTTGTTTCCCTAAACCTAAATCAAGAATTACCAATACAGTTGTTTTGAGTATTTACATATCCTGTTGCTTTCTACCTGTACTTTGCAACAATTCAGAGCAAAATATTGTACTTTTTAATCCACTAGATTTATTGACAGATATGGTTACCATTTACATTATAGATTAAGATTGTAAGATTATAAAATACAAGTCATTGTCAAGATTAAACCAGTGGTTCCAAAACATTTGGCTTGTGACCAGACTCTGTATGGTTGGGCCCGTTTGGCACGTTTCATAGGTCTATGAGTGGTAACGGTTCCGCCGACAAGACGTTTGCCCTCAAAACTTCTCAGATGGTTTCATTTAAATAACTGTTACAATTCTCCATTATTTCATCAAACAAAACGATAAGAGAAACGTCAAAAAAAAAGATCTGTGGATCGGAACTTCCTCAGAACCCCCTCAGATTTATATGGGACCCTTTGGAGGGCCCGACCCCTCGGTTAGGGGCCACTGGACTAGACTACCTAACTGTAACCACTATGTGACGTAATCAAAACTAGCTCCACCGTGAGCAGCTACAATGGTAAAATGCGGCTTACACATTGACACAACAGTATTTACAGTCTAATCTGCAGAATGAATACTTTTGGTACTTTAATTTAAATTTTTACCTAAGTGGGATAATAAAAGCAAGACTTTTGACTTGTAGTGGAGTATTTTTACAATGTCGTATTGGTAAAGTAAAGTGAGCTAAACCATCCCTGTCTCACCCCATAGATGTGGGGTTTTGGCCTTAAGTGAAAACATGGAACACACACACAGTTGGTCAAACATCAACATTGAACATTTATTTCTCCTTTTTTATTCTGAAAAATGCAAAAAAAACCAAAAAAAAAACAACAACAACAAAAAAACAAAACTACATATCAGGCAGTTCCTGAGAAACAAAAACAAAAAACAAAAAAAACACTGCTCCAACTCCGCATTCCCAGGAAGCTTATCCAAGAAAAGTAACCAAAAATATGCATGACCCTGAATACATATAAAGCATGGATACATTACTTTTATGTTACGTATTTACAGTATCATCATAAAATAAGTCCTATGACAGGAATCCCATAAGGATACAATTTTTTTAAGTCACATTCAACCAGTGCACTAGCACAGCTTGCTGGTCACATAATACACTGCAATCCTGGTATGTCTGCACATTCTACAGCATTTAGCCCAGAGCTGGGGGGAAAAAACACAACTATCTAGTCTACACATACGTGGATCTCTTCGCACACAGGAATTACTACAGAAACATTTAAAGAGGAACAGATGAGATCTTTGACAATATTTTAGCCTGATGAATCACATTATTAAAATCTGTTAGTGAATGTTGGTGGTTTAAAGGCTCCAAATGATAAACTATTACAAATGTGACTATATATCGATATTTTATGTTGCCTGGTAACAGCACCAAAGATTTCATTCTTGTATCATAAGTAGTATGACAGTAGCACTCATTTAACACCAATGCACACAGACTTTTTGCTTGATTTATAATACAACCACATTCTGTTGTTGGAATAGTAAATCATACGATGCACATGGAGGAACAATAGTCACGTGTTTTAATAGATCCAGGCCTGCTGGTGTGATCGACATCTTTAACCTTTCGATTTATGATCACTGTGAGGAGCAGTGTGTACACAAGGAACACTATAGACCTGAAGCAGAAGGTGCCATGCATCTCATATTCACAATGCAGCTGCTCCGCCACTATCTGCAAAGATTTCAAAAAGGTAATTTCCAATGGAGCCTGGATCAGAAATTTGGACTACATATGACAAGACTGAGGCGCCGAAAATGTACCTGCCAGTCAATAAAAAAGGGAGAACATTAACTCTAGTCTGATCACTAACACAACTGTGTAATCGGGGCATAAGAGCTGCACTTATTTACTTTTCCCTAAGAGAGGAAAATGAGATCTCCT
>CM022485.1:22263777-22315261 GCA_011952105.1 Coreoperca whiteheadi
AAAAAACCAATAAAAAAAATTTAAAAATATAAAGGAAAAAAAAAAGAAAAAAAAAGAAAAAAAAAAAAAAAAAAAAAAAAAAAAAAAAAAAAAAAAAAAGGAATGGAAAATAAAAATATATACAACATTATGGAAAAGCAGTAGTTTCATCTTTTGGTCCTGCGTCCTTTACAGACAGAACTGCTTTTTGAAAATGCTTCCTCATATCAACAACAGTAGTTTCCACAAGACTGAAGGGCTGCGAGGGAATGGAACAAATGTTAGGATCTCAAATGCTACTGATAGGTGGGGTGAATTAAGACCAAATCACACAAGTTTACCATCAAATCAGAGGTCAAAGTTGGTCATGGTTTGGGAGGGAAATTCACTTTTTGAGAGTGAGAGCCCCCCCCAAACAAAAGGTTTGATATTATATTATTGATAAAAACAAGGCAGGGGGCAACATTAACAGTTAAGGAGTTGCCTAAGGCCTGTAGAAAGCAATACCACTACCCATATCAGACCACTGGTGAAAAAAACTTAATTTACAAAAATAAAAAACTATTATTTTACTGACAGCCGAGTCACTGTCACAAGTAAAATGGAAGTGGTTATCGGCACAGCAAAGCTAATCAAGAGGAAAAAGGACAGTCACTCCTTTGTGGTGGGAGGGATGTATTCCTCCAATAAACGTCACTTGCACAGTACAAATATGTGCTGCTGTGGCATTTCACCAGTTTCCTTTCAAAGCCACACAAGACAAGCTTGCAGTTGTGTGTAAGCATGATTTGCCGTCATAGCACGGGTGGAGTCAAGTCTGCCACTTTTAGCTGTAGATGTTACCTGGAAAGTCTCCACAAATTTTTTGGGTATTTAGACCCCACCCCAGTTTTACATGTACAATCTGTTTTGAATAACATTTTAACTATTTTGTTTTTAACCAGCCACAAATATTTGCATAAAACCAGCCAGGCTTGTATGGCTTTTGGGGCAGTGAAAATTCTGTGGCTGAATATCAGTTTCACTAAGGGATGAAAAAGTGTCGCTCACCTTGTTACAACTGAGAACCTTCGGACCCTCCATGCACGTAGCCCCCTTTCGATTTCATCTGGGCCTGAACAAGGTCCACCTACAAACGCCAAGGTGTAAAATGTTAGTTGACTAAAGAAAAATGCTCGTTCGCTATACTCTGTTGGTTGGATATTGTGGAAAAAGAACATAAAACCTACTGATGCCAAACCCAGACCCATGTCCCCCGAGCCTACATGTGTGGTGTGAACAAAGTTTGTCGGTTCCCCGATCATGGAGCGATCGATCCGTCGCCGCCGTTTCTGAAAGCAAGTACCATAAACATTTCATTTAAACCTAAAGATCACCTGACTTATCGTCCTACATATATCTAAAAGGTAATAGAAAAGATAAAGAGCAGCCGAAACACAGCCTACTCATCCCTTTCCTGTTTACCTTGTGAAACTTTGTTACACTGGCAGTGGACCTGTGCTGTGGAGCTCTAACGGAGACAGGTCAACAGTCATAATTCTTTATCTTATCTTTTAGTCGACAGGCTGGCTGACAACAATGAGCTACAACATCTGGTTGTTCGCTGCTACAATATAAGCCGTAGTAAATCTAAGTAAGTGTCGTGTTGGACAGTGGGATGTTGTTAGCTGGAGGCCCTGCCACGTTCTCATTGAATCTCTAATAAAAAGAGGATGTAACATTTTGTCAGGCGTGACATAACCACAATGTTTTTAAACTGTATCTAACAATAGTGAACATTCACCGGAGAATAACAGTTGCTCTGTTTGTTAACCTATATTCTATCCAAAACCCAAGCCACTTTAAAGAAAGCAGCGCCATTACAAATTGAGCCAATCAATTTGTCTCCATACTCACAGGTTGTGGCTGCTCTGCAATGCAGCAGCTGAAACAAACCCAGAACTCAGTCATTCTGAGGCGGACGACGAAGCCACAGCAGTTTCCTCTCTCACTTCAGACGTCTCTCTGCGTCTGTCTTCCTGTTCAGTGTTACCAGAACCACAAACACGCCGGAAACTGATGACAGACACAGACCACTGGTTTATCCTCTGGCATACGCCGTTGGCACAAGAACTGTTCTCCCAACACGGGGAAGCACACTCCTGTCAACATGTGAAAGGTGTAGGAAAAAAACTAAATCAGTTTGAAATTGTATACTGACATACCATGTCATTATTGTCAAAGTTATCCATCATGTTTACACTTTGCTTTTCCTGTCAAGCAATCATAAATTTGGATTAATGACTTGTGAGGACCTTCTTGCAAGGCACTGGTCTAATTTTCCTGAATAAGAAGTTGTCACATCCCACCTGACAGCCATATTCTGAAGTGAAAAACAGTCAAATGTGGTTAACTTGTTTTGTGCCTAGTGTGCCACTGCCTCTCTCTCCCATGGCAACACCCCCAGTTAAGGCCAAACTTAGACGCCGGGACAGCGGTGAACATGTAGTTCTTCTAATGAAAAATACTTCTATTTCAAATGTATTTGTAGATTTACTGTTTTCAAAAATAACTGCGTTTACACTCGTTTCAGATATATTCTGATATTCTCACGCAGAGTCTTAAGCTGTATAACGTGAAAAACTAAAGAAATATGTTGTACAAATGAAAATGTGTGTGTGTGTTGTGCAATGCTGCACAAGTCTTAAGGTGGAATCTCAAACTGGAGGAAACTGGGTCAGCGTGTGCTGTGTGTTTCACTGTGGGATCCTGAGCAGTCACCTGTCCAGGTGATCAATAGGTTTCACTTTCCCTTTTGTAAGTCATCTCTTGGTAAACCACAAATTATTTGATTCTAATCATCAGCCTATGTCTCCGTGTTCATCGTGCTGTTATTAGCAGCGCAGATTTGATAAGGTATCCATTTTAATTCATTTCTCCTGGGAGCTGAAATAATCTACAGGCCTATTTCACTAACGGGCCAGACAAGCACATGTAGAACAACATTTGGTGCAGCAACTCACAAAATGACAGAAAGAGCCCATGTTGTTGCTACTTAACATTTTATGTTGCTTGACAGCTACAGATCGTAGATCATAGACGAGAGACAAGTGCTTTTACATTTAGTCATTTTAGGAGTACAGGATCTCCAACTGGTGACTCAAGATGACACTTTTATTTTAAGGAAATAAACGTGTGCGCGCTACTGGGAAGACCCAAGACACACATGAACAACAGAAGAAATGTAGGGCGGAGGCTGAATTTTAAGGCTATCCCAAACTTTAATATTAGTATATCAGGACCAAAGGCATACGAGTTATTTTTTTGATGAATAACTTCAACATTTATGACTGAACAGCACAGAGGGGATCAGGTATTTCGAGATTTGTCACGTCAGTGAATATAATGGTTTTCCTGTGTATAACTTTACTTGGCAGCATCAGAAAACAGGATCAAGGACCCCCCACCCCCAAGACATTATTGCTGGCAGAAAGGAGGTGACAGGAGGATCAAATGATCTGCCAAATGCAAAGAGCTCGCTGACAAAGTAGATTTCCTAATTTGTGACTCTGGCTGACATTGAACTGCTACTGTGCCCTCCTACAGGTGCATCGAATCCTCAGTGCAGGGGTGCTTAATGTGGATCTTAATGCCTGTTGAGGACCTTAAACAAGATTACTTACTCTGCCTCTGATCTGGGATTACACGAACGTGATCAGTATTTACAAACAAATGAACGTTATGTAACTTCGCACCGCTGCGGCAAAGACGCTTCCCGTCACACGGCGGCTCCGAGCGAGAATCCCCGCTGGCTGCCATTCGCTTGAGTTATTGACGACATGACGGCGTTTCGTACTTGATTTACACTGAACTGCTTTACTGGCGCGGGGTCGTTGCCTGCAGCGAACCAGCGTTAGCATCCTCGGCTGCTAGACAGCGTTAGCTCACAAGCTAACGTTCCCTTGCTCGGTAATAGCAGCGGGTCCGTGTGTTTTTCCACTGACAGCTTGGCTAACGAGGCTAACTGAGCCCGTTTCCGAAAGTGTGACTTCAATGTTCAAAACAAACGAAATGTAAAACAACTCAATGTTTACGTAACTTGCTACGGGCTGTGTCGTAAATCTATTTCCAAGCGGCATTGTAATTTTACGTGAATAAACTTACCAGATGGCGGCCGGTTTGCCGAAGTAAAAACGTACGATCGCCTGAAAGCTAAAGAATGCAAAAAAAAAGCAACCCGGAACTGAGCTCGCTGATTACGTCAGCAGACTTCCGTTACAGAGTGTGACCGCTTCCGTGTTGACCCACGTTTTTTCACAGGAGCTACACGTATTTGCCGACAAAAGTTGTTTTAAAAATACTCAAGATGAGGCCGCTGACAGACGAAGAGACGAAAACGATGTTTGAGAAGCTGTCCAAGTAGTAAGTGAACTTAGAGGACATGTTTGCGTGCGTATTCAGATTCAAATGATACCAAAAAGGTTAGCATCGTTGTTAGCTCGTGTGTGTCATCCTCGCCTTCTCTCCCACCACAGCATCGGTGAAAACATAAAACTTCTAGTGGACCGACCTGACGGCACCTACTGTTTCAGGCTACACAATGACCGCGTGTACTACATGAGGTAAACCGGGAGATATGAACATGTGTATTTTTTTGGTGTCTGTCAATACCTTCTAAACCGAGGAATGAGTGAACCATCGCTTCCTGCCCACAGTGAGAAGATTCTTAAGCTGGCCACAAACATTTCCCGGGACAAGCTCGTGTCAGTGGGAACGTGTTTCGGGAAGTTCACAAAGACCACAAAGTTCCGCCTGCATATCACAGCTCTGGATTTCCTGGCGCCCTATGCAAAGGTGACTATGGGTGCATCTCATGTATTATCAGTTGTGTCTTTGCTTGTGTCCCTTCCTCTCTCCTTAGCTCCGGCACATGGAGGTTGGAGTAAGGGATGCAATACAAATATTCAGTGACGTGACTCGTCCTTTCTCAGAAGAGCCTCAGTTGGAAGTTAAATCGCGTGACACCTCCACCCTAGACCACCTGTCGGCGAGTCTCTGAAAAGCTTTAATGGAAGAGCAGTGAACTCTGGAGCGGCGGACAGATCGAAAGTGGCAACTGGCAGGCCGCCCAGGTGGTCCAGTGGCGGTGGAACAGCGGCCGCAGACATCTTGACTTGTGATCGTAGGAAAAGCACAGGTGTTTACTTATAACATCTGCGACGGCTCGCTTCTATTTAAGTGTTCCAGTAGGCCACGAGAGTCTGCCAGACTGGTGATATGCCATTATCTGCTTTTTTTTATTTCAGCACTGCCGGCGATTAATTGCATGTACTGGCCACAACTGAAATTGCATTCACTCACGTGAAGCTCTCGGGTCCAAACCTCGCTCCTTTCTACTTGCATCACTTCATGGTTGATGCAGTACATTGATTTTTGTGACCATCGTGTTTTGCAGCGTTGCTATTCAAACGCTCCCACTGTGTTCGTAACAGCAACATGGCTTCAATAATGTGAACACGTTTACCAAAGCTACAGTTGCTGTAACAAGGCTGCCAAGACAGGTACGCATGCGCGTGCACAGGGGTCCTCATGAGGCAGGAGCTAGGTATAACTTGGCCGCAAAAAAAAATTAGAAACTGCTTAAACACCGACCACTGACTGACTAAGTGAAGTAAAGAGAGCTGGGGCAGTCGAACAAACTCACGGTTACAGGATTTGCTTAGAGTTGACCAAACCGATGCAGCAACTTTCTGTCAGCGCAGGCTTTGATCTTTAAGCTAGGATTACTCCACGCGCGCGCGAACATACAAGAGTGACGTCGGCACTAAACAACCGATCGCGTTCGACATGGATAGAGCGAGAGCTGTAGCTTACTCTCCAGAAATGTGAAGAATATAAAACTACTTCAAGCACGCAGTAACACGGTCTCTGCTGCCAAAGCAAGAGAAGAATGTTGAAGGAAGATTGCTGACTGCATTAATGTTTCAGTAAAAGGTGCTTTAAAAAAAAAATAATAAAGAACCTGAATGTGACCGGTTAAATTGTTCATATGTCACCCTATCAATATATCATACCGGCGATTTTATAAAACCCTATTTTATGCACATGGTCGATACATGTCCAGGGAACAGTTACCCCTGCAGTGCAAGGACCACCTTGCGAATGGTTCGACAGACCGTGTTTTCCCCAAGGTTCTCTGCGTCACCGACCGCATGCACGTATGTGCGGCTCAAGAAGTTTCCTCAGCAGATTCCTTCTGCGGAAAATCTGTATCGTTCATACATGTACGTATCAGGAAAGTCAAGGGGATT
The DNA here is from genome assembly GCA_011952105.1 of Coreoperca whiteheadi. Lineage (NCBI taxonomy): Eukaryota > Metazoa > Chordata > Actinopteri > Centrarchiformes > Sinipercidae > Coreoperca > Coreoperca whiteheadi. The sequence continues at coordinate 22,270,047 of CM022485.1, forward strand.
TTGTCTGTCCCTAAAAACTCTTTCTCTAAGCGCCTTTCTAACAGTTTGCGCGGAGATGTCCACAGGATCTGGTAGAAAAGGTGAAGCCATTGCAACAGACGCTGGGATTTAGTTACATCATCTGTATATATATATATATATATATGTTTGGGTTTTTTTTTTGCTCACAGCTCATTGGTCAACCTTAAATCTGAGATCTCATTCCCCGGAGCAGGTTATCCGTGTTGCGTAAGATACCATGGCAACGAACACTGACTAAAGCCGAGCTACTTTCATAGTAAAGCCCAGGATTGGCACAAACCAAGCTTAAACACATGCGGCTGGCCAGCTAAACCGGCTTCACGGTACAGGGAGCAACCAGAAAACTCACTCCTGCTTTGTGGGACCTCTTCCTGATGTTTACACCTGCACCCAGTCTCAAGTTCGTTCGCCCAGCCAAGCCTCATATGTGGGTATTCATTATATGAATATTTTTGAAGCTGTTTTTAAGGTTGATGGAATATTAGAGGAAGCTAAAATGTTTGATATTTTGTAATGCAGTACCTTAATATAAAATCTTCACCAATGACCTTATCCTGGAATTGTAATATAAGTTGTATTTTTGGCTATGTTAATCAAATAGTGAACATTTGATGTTGTGACAGACACTGACTTCAGTTAGATCTGTTGATAATTCACTGGGCAATAGCTAATGTGTGCACACAACTGGTCCTGTTTCCATTTTGTAATTATTGTTTTACTATTCGTTGCTTTCTGGAGCTAGGCACAAATTAATTTCATTACACGTGGTACTGTGTATGATTGCGTATGTGACCGTGACTTTGATTTGTTCAAACTTTTCATCTCTGCCAATAAGATTAAGTTGGGTGCACTCATGCATGTATCAGTAATCCGAAGCTTTTCCGTCCATGTCTTCAGTTCAAGGTGTGGGTGAAACCCGGAGCAGAGCAGTCTTTCCTCTATGGGAACCATGTGCTAAAATCTGGGCTCGGGAGAATCACTGAGAACACAATGCAGTACCAAGGAGTTGTCGTCTACTCCATGGCTGATGTGCCCCTGGTAAGTTTTGCAACTATGATGTGGGCCAACTCGTGCTGAAAATGTGAGTGCACATGGGACACTCTTCACAAAAGAGCATACTCTGCCCTGAGATGTGCGATGGCTTGGCCTTTAGTTGTGTTCTTCACAACGATGCATCATTCCTGAATTGAATGTATCCACACATACTCTATGTACCAAAAGTTCAGAATACCAGATTTGCTCGAGTAACTTCACTTTGACTTGAGGTCCATAAGGCAGACGGACTTTGATCTTTGTCCCTGAAGCAATTGTGGGTCTTATTTCTCAGGGTTTTGGAGTGGCAGCCAAGTCTACCCAGGAGTGTCGGCGAGTGGACCCCATGTCCATCGTAGTGTTCCACCAGGCCGATGTCGGAGAGTTCATTAGGAATGAAGACACATTAACATAAAGATGCATCAACAGCTGGACTGTTAAAGGCCCCTTTTTCTTTACCCATCTCATATCCAGTAACATTCACTGAAATTCACACAGAACAGCTGCTGCTCTCTTAACAGAAGTGGTGGGATTTAAATGCCTGGTTCAAGGGCACCGTAGATATTTACAATACACAATCTAGTGAGTGAAACAAAGACCTCTCTATTGGCTCCCTTTGGGATACGCTAGTCTGCCATCTACAGGATTCCTTAGTCACAGAGCCTCCTGATACTCCCCTTCACTGAGTCAAGTCTTGTTCAGCTGAAGGGGAATGCTTTTGTTTTTCTTCTGTAAATCTCATCTTTCAAATAAATCCATAATGTTTTTGTATCTGAGTCTTTGCAAACTGTATGTATGGCTGCAGTGAAAATGCATGTTATCAGACACCACTGCAGTTTTTCTTTTATAACAAAAAGGCACAGCTAATCTTGAAAAATTGAACCATGAAAATTTATTGTAAAGTGTCAGGAACATAAACTGTACAATAGCTTGTAAAAAGACAACTGAGGTATAACCCAAAAACAAAATTCCTTGCGGGGAACAGAATCACGGAGGTGATAAACTGGTTAACTTTGGAACGTTCGATGTGGCAGCATGAGTCCACTTGAACTTCTCACACCACCTTTGACTTCTTCAGTGTTCGCCACCGGTCTTTCAGGTTGACATTAGTCCGATCCTTGAAGCAGTAAAATGCCTTTATCTTACTCCAGTTGCCCTCTCCGAATTTTTCGACCCCTTCTTTCAACTTCTGCGTCTCTCTCTCAGTCCACTTCTGCAACACAACAGGAGTTCGAGGTTACTCGATTTTCTGCTGCTGTGACAAACGACCCAAAACAGACAACAATGCTTTATTTCATCTTTGTCAGTGTTGTTGCATCGCAATGCAACTGACTAAACTAAGAAGTCTGCTTGTGTGGCGCTTTCATCGGGTGTGCGAGAAGCGACCAAATCCATGTTATCCTTTCTACATCAATGTTTGCTGAATGATTGTCATTCAGGTTTGATTTTCCCACAATATACCTTGTAAATCTGGCTATCTCTCAAGACTCAGGCTTTTCTTTGTTGCTTCCTGCCAGGGCGTCACAGCAAATTAGTTTTTCCATTTTTGACTTTTGAGTATTACAAACGTAAGTCTTGTTATACGTACCCTCTTCCTGTGGCCTGAATTTGAAATGGTGCTCTCGTTGTGCGTTTCTTTGGGGAAAAACAAATTATATCACAGCATGAACAAGATTTTCACAACTGGATTTACGGAGGGTTCGTTAGAAGCAGATATTTGAAATCTTACCGCTCTTCTTTCTGGAGGTGAAAAACGTCTCCTCATCGCTCCATGTATCCTTACTCTCCTTGGCATTATTGTACAGCCATTTCCTGAGAACGAGAGCAGAGTTTCTTTTCATGCTTGGCACCCTGATTCATAACAACTTATAAACAGCTGTGAAAAGCAAACAAACAGGACGCAACTTGAATTACTTTAGAGCAGTAATTATGGAGTGAAGCTAGTATGAAATCTCTTTCCAGTTAATACATTTCCATAGTTAATGTGTAACTGTTGTGTGACTTTTAGAATGAATACTGGGATATCAACTTAGTGACTTAAAAAAATTAAAAATTAATCAAAATGACAGGGAAAAAGTACATTAATCATCTTCTAAAGCTGGTGAACAAGTGAATTTTCCATTCTTTTAAAATACGTTACTGTTGCATGTTATGCTCGAATTCATTAACAGGTGAGCCCATCCCTTCTTAGCTAAAGCTGCTGCTTTACTCACCATTTTGAATGGAAAGGACCTTTGTCTTGAGCAGAGCCCTTGTGAGGGGTGGAGCTCGTTTGAGGCACGGGGCGAACAGGGAACAGTTCGGGTGAGCTGTCCGGTGAAGAATCTGTGATGCACATGTCACCTGTATTATCTGGATCCCTGCATAAACACAAAGTTTATCAAACGTTGTCAGTCCTTGAATCGTAAAGTAACGGCGACAGCAAATTCATTTTATTTGGACTTGCTTGCTGAGAGGATCGCTGGCCAGCTGTTTACGAGGTTTCCGCACTGGCCTTTGGCGGGAAGCCGGCGACTCCTGCTGATCTTCCTCACTGTCTGATGACGACTGCTTTGATTTGGTGGACTTTCTGCATGATGAGAGTTGAGACTTAGTCAAGCATTGTCCAGAAAATGAGGGATCTCTTGACTAACATCATGCTTTGCTCTTCGTCTGTACTTGTAAAAAGGACAAAAAGATTACATTTCCTTCCAGATCACATTACATGGAAAAAACAAAACAAAAAACACAACTGACTAACTTAAGCAAAATACTGATAATACTTTAAGCTACGTAGTCTAAACTTCATTGGTTATCCGTAATGTTCAGAATAAACTATGAAAATCTTGATTTTACCAATCAGACACAACCTCGCTGTAGAGTACTGTCAAGTACGTTAACCGGTGTCTACCTGCTGTCGCCAGATCCCAGCTTCATATGGAGACCTTGCATTTGCCATCTTTAATGGTAAACTTTGGAATAGATGACCTCTTACTGTTAGAGCATCCAGTTCAGTTGGCTTTTTTCAGAAACAAAAAACAGCAAATACCTTGTCTTTTGCTTACACTCTTCCTCACGTTGAAGTCAAAGCTCAACTTTGATCAGTCTGCAACACTCAGCATTACAAAGTTGAAACCAGTAGTTCCTGGCCCATCAGTAGGCACTACTTTGAGTGTGGGGAGCATTTTGACTGGAGCAATCAGGGACAAAATTTAGTTCCTGTACAATAGTTCCAGGTGGGAAAAAAAAAAGAGGAAATGTTTTGTTGTGTGTAAAAGTTACCTTTAAAAAAAACCGCTGTGGTTTTTTAGTCCATTATTGCTGTAATTTGCCTAACCTTCACAGTCCACATGTAATGGACAGAAGGGACTTCTAGTTCCTAGTTTAATAGTTCCTGGAATGTTTTGGTCAGAAAGAGCTTTCAAATTGGGCCCAGGTAAACTGCTTGAGCACCTTTTTTAAAAAAAAAAAAAAAAGGTTTCTGGAAAGATTTCTGGGGTTTAAAAGGGCTAATTAAAGACCAATTCATGGCCAGTAGAGACCGTGCGATTCCTGAAACTCCTGACTGACCTACGCTGTTATGACAGGCCGACAAACCTGTGGTCTCACTAACACGGCTCAACATTTCAACACGGTAACAAGCCATGTGGCAGCGATGTGTGAGGTGATAGTGTACATCTGGACACACCTTCTGGCTGAACTGTTGGACTGGTTATTGAGTTTTCCATCACAAGTTTCCCCGTTGGCCACAGAGCAAGAGGGCTCCTCCTCACTGTCTGCTGACAACTCTGCCAAACTAGTCGATGCTCTGCACGACAACACAAGCAGCTTAAGTGCCGTACACTCACTCCACAATACAGAAACACAAGCTGCCTACTCATGATGAAATGTGCTATACAAGGGTATGTGTAAAATATGTTTTTATGATCCACAGAAATGCTCTATGTATTATCAGAATTTGTCATACTTTCATACTTGGAACCTACTTTTAGTAAAAATATAGAAAGTCAATGTAATGTAGTTAGTCAAGTGATCTGATACTGATGACACATTAAATCATGTTTTCAAACATTTCTGAATAGTCCCTGTAAAAATCCCTGTTAACGCTTCTGTTAAACTTATTCTAGTCAGTGGGCAGTGAAAACACCGTTTGAGCAACATTTATTTATTTGCCTGTTAACATCTGCAATGGTATTCTGATTGTATTTGATTGATCAGAGCATCCCCTAACTTCATGTATATAGTGACTTCTAAAAATAGCCAAAAAGTAGGTCTTTAAAAAATATCTATATTTACCTGCTGCGTATTTTGTTGTTCCGTCTGGGGTGTATGGTACACTCACGGTCCGCTACTGGGTTCTGCAGGTCTTTATTATTATTATTGATTGTAGCTGGTGACTGCGGTGGCTCTTCTGTCCTGACTTCAACCTCCAGTTCCTGAGAAGCTGTTGTGCACTGCGAGCTCCCCTGGCTGTCCGGCTCGACCACCAGTTGTGCCACAGTGTAAAGGCGCCTTTTCCTCAGCACTGAGGGTGTCTTTGAGAGTGAGCCTGCCTGTGTTTGAGGAACAGCATGTGTTTGTGGTTGGTCTGCTGGGGAAGCCTCCATGGGGCTGCCTGAGTCTCTCTGAAATAGCCCATCCTGCTCAGAGTCCCGCTTGGTGCCCTTCTTGGGAGTAGGTGAGCGGCACAGGGGAAAATCTTTCCTTCTTGCCTGCTCCTCTTCCTTCAGCTGAGCAAATGTTCTCTCACCTGAACCTGCTGCCAAAATCCCGTAGGTCAGCTCCAGCCTGGTCATGTCGATAGCTTTATGTTTACTGGAGGATAAGACAGACAGGAACAGGGTATTTAGGCCAGAGAATACAGGGGGCCATCAGTCGACATATTGGGTTAAGCTCGGAATAGGAAAGATTCCCATAAAACGGAACTGGAAACATTCTAGGCTGGGGCCCTAAAAAATGACCCTGATCACATCACTTAGAACGAAGTATGGATACATGTTTTTCAGTCAAATAATGTGCTTGGATATGAGCGAAGCAATAACATATGGTTATATGGGTGCTAAATATGGCTAGCGGCTAATGGTGGGTATCATGGCATTAGTACTTTGTTTCCTCTAGTCCTTCCTGATAATGGCAGACAGATGATTTGATGACTTTGACATTCTGATGTCTGTGAGGCCTTGGCCTGTCCTCAGAGATGGGCCTACTAAAAAGTAGCCAGTTGTTGCGTTTTTCATCATCTGGCTCACAGCAGTGAGAGGCGGTGGGGAAAACATCTGGAGACACAGAACAAAGTGGGAATTCTTGTTTTGCCACTGCTCTTGTGCAATGATAAGAGCGTTAGAGTGTGTCACATGATGCTACACGACTGCTTTGCCAATTTTGTATTTTGATTGGGGCTGCACAATATGGTAAAAAATTAAATATAAAAATCATACTGCAATTATTTTGAAAGATATTATGATTGCGATATGATTCAAACTTAGTGGGAATGATCATTTTTGCACCACAATTTCATTTTCACTGAAAAAACTATTAAAATCATGATGATGTGAAATTTGTTGTTTGCTTACATCTGGAGAACAAGATTTGTAGGCTGGGGCATCTCTGCAGCACTTCATTATAATGTTGTTTCGTCACACATTTGGCCTTTATCAAAAAAAATTACAGCTTCCGCGATTTGGATATTGCACTTGGCCATATCGTGATTTCGATAATATTTCAACTAATTGTGCCGCCCTAATTTTAACAGTAATGTTAAGATTGTTTGGAATTAAGTGAGGGGGAGAGATATCCTACAATTGTGCAAACTGGAGGCTGTTTCTTCGTGCACTAATGGCCGGGCCGGGTTCATCTTGCTCATCAGGTCCAGCTGCAGCTGCCTTGTTGTCTGGCTTCGCACGTCTTTCGTCAGCAAGCCGTTTTGCAGCCTGTTACACATACACAAACCAAAAACACAAAATCAGTATAAAGACATGTACTTCAACAAGTCAACAGTGTCTTATCTGTGGATTGGGTTAACAATTATCAAGGTCATCACAGGCAAGGCTTTCTTATTGAACTCATATGAAAACGTTTTCAAAGGCTTAAGAGAACTCACGCTTAAATATGCTTCTAAAAAGATTTTGTTGTAAAATGAGTGCTGTTGACAAGTCAGCTTTGAAGGGCAACACAATCTCAACACACGTTTTGCAGCTGAAATAATTCACCAACATAAAGAAAGCTAAAAAAAAAAAAAAAAAGATTTCATATTTCACTAAAATGAGCCTTTATCTTGTGCTTATTGCTTAGCAACAGACCTTGTGGAGAAAGGGGACACTGAAGGGGAAGAGCCTCTGGCAAAAAGCCAACATCTTCTCCTTGAACCGTCTGAAGTCGATTTGCTCGATGACTTCATGGCTGTTACTCTTCTGACGGATGAGATCCATGAATATAGCTTTCTACAGAGAACAGACATTCAGTGATGTGAAGCACATGGTATGCACGCTTAAATTTAAGTCATTAACAGGCTGAATGATAGATCGTTTCAACATAACCGTCAAAATGTACCATAGGAATGCAGTAACAAAGAGAGAGAGGAAGTTAAATTATGGAGTTACTGAGTGAACATGCTGCTTTAGATACTGAACTCACCTTGCCAAACACTAGTTTGGGAAAGTGTTTGTTTAGGACCTCTTCTGCTTTGTCAAACTCATTGTTCTTAATGAAAATCCCAACGATCTAAGGAGAGAAATAAAAAACAATTTGTTAAATCAAATCTGATGAAATTTTGTAAAAGCAAGTATCTTAAAAACAAGTCTAGCTTCTTTGTGTATTAGACGCTTGGTAGCGTGAGCTGATGTATTCTCTCACACACACACACGCATCATAATTTAAACTGCTTGTGAGTTAACAAGGGTATTTGTGAGCCTTCCTGTCAGCAGATGTCACAGTTGAACCAATGCAGAACATTAGTGTAAAAAACAAAATGAACAAAAACTACATTCAAAATTATTACAAAACACTTACCATCTCTTTAAGGGAAGTGCACACATTCTTGAAATCCTGTGGTGGAATACTGAATTTCTGGTAATTTTTCTCCAGCAACACTAAGGCGGATTCCAGAGGACTTATCGACCCATCAGACTCAAATGACATGTCTGTAGGCAAAGACAAAGCAATATTCATTGTAGTGTTTGGGTCTGTAAACGCTTTAAAAAGGTGCTATATAAAAAAAGGTGATTAATATAGTTATTCTTATTGTTGTTATCATCATCATCAGTGGGGGGGGGGGATGGGGGGCTCACACGGGGAGCAGAGCAGAGGAGAGACATTAAAGTGAACGTTACGTAACACAGAGCTGAGCTATGAGTAGAGGAAAAACTGATAATGGTGACGAGCAAAATAACAGCTGTTTTAGTCTATGAACCACAACGGTGACAGTTATACGTCTCGTATAACTAACGATTCGTTTAATTTCACTTTCACTAATTACATGCATGCCTGTGAGCAGTAGCACCATATCAGCATACTTAATGGCCAGTTCAAAGTAAAATTCAATGAGCTGATATACTGGGGCGTTGTGCTGGGAGCAGCTGAGCCGAAATGACTCAGAAGGAATGGCGCGCACAAGTAATCCTCAAAAAGTTCTCACTATTACCTTCAGGGGGTAGGCAAGTAAATATTATGCTTCTGCATTTGGCCATGGAGCGTATCTTAAAGTGTTCTGCTATGCACAGACAGAAAGTGTACACATATATGCAGCTGAATTGAATCCCCAACAATACGCATTTGTTGTACAAAGTTATGGAGGTGTGTCATGATTAGTGCATTAATGTTGACCTCACCAGGACTATCACCCGCATGTATCCGGCATAGAAACTGCAATACTAGAATCTTTGTTGGATTGGTATCAGTGCCCTCCATAGGACGCGCCAAGACACCTGCAACAAGACAATTAATTAATAGGCTTGTCATCATTTCCCCTAAAACAACAACAAAAACACGTTCAGATAGTTAGTACTTACTTCACACTCACAGCTGGCTCTATACTAATACTAATACTAACAATAATAATGCATGCACCCCTTAGCGCTCAGTAAGGACACTTTAAGTCAAACTGATAGCAATCACACGATGTTATCACTTTATTTCACTGAATTTGACTTGATAGTGAATGTGACACCCGGCATTCATGCATCCGCATTTAAAAACCTCACTTTAGGATAACGTTTTAATATGACTGTCTGAAATGCATAGGTGCTCAAAAACACGTCGATAAAGAAGAATTAAGATTTTAACCAAGGAAACACTGCGAATTTCAGGCCGCTCATATCAAGGCAATGCTACACTGTTGACTCTAACGTTAAGCGACACAAAACGGCGAGATTCATGCTTTATCGGGATATTTTTCTCACAGTATTTTTCGGTCTTGCAAAAGGAGAGACTGTAGTATGAGGACTAGCTGGTTGGTTTTGCAAGTGTTCGTCCCCGAGCTGTTCTCCAGACCGTCTGCACTCCCACACAGAGACAGTCCCAACCGGGCTGAGGCTAAGCTAGCTAGCTAGCTAGCTAGCGTTACCTGTGGGGGAGTGATACTGTCGGTGACGAGCATGAAGCGCAACTCAAAGTAATGCAAGGCGTTTTAGGACAGCTGCCACGCAGTAAACAAAGCAGTGTGGTAACACCAAGTTGGTCGGAAACAATACGCTACGTTAGCTCAAAACAGCTTGGCGGGCAACACGCGAAAAAACTTGGGAGGCAGTTTGTTAACGTTACTTACGTTCAAGTACATATGTAACGCCACAGAAGTCCGCGTACTGCTCCTTTTGAAACAACTCTAGCGCCAGGAAAAAATAATAATCCACCAGCCAGCGGTTGACCACAGGTTCGAAGTCATTTAAGGTTAGGTGGCTGTTTACAATTTCCTTTGCAGCCATATTCACACCATGTCAACGGAGGCAGGAGGGAGTAGACGAGTTCTGGGTGCTGAAGGCGGGGAAAGATACAATGGCTGCAATGTGGTGGCGGGCTGTGTCCTCGGAGTTTAGCTTTTCAGGCAGCGCTTCTTCACACACGAGTAACCATTCAAAAGCGCAAACTATCAGGAATAATTTTAGGATTTGCATCAAAGAATAATAACAATAATAATCAGGACCTGTCAATGACGAAATTTGATCAAGGATTTGGAAAAACTGCTGCCTGCGAGTTCAAATTTAGGAAGTAAAAATACTTTGTTATATTCTTCTTCTTCTCTGAGTTTATTGGCAGGTCTCACACCAGCAGAAAACATTATACTGCCACCCACTGGAGCGAAGGAAGTAGAGCATTGTCGCTATTTAAAACGTTCTTATTTTGACTGCGATTTTCCCGATGTCGTTTACATTTATTTATAATATTACTATATGTGTCAAGTGTTTAGCTTTACGTAAGTTTCGTTTACTTACCACTGTCAACTCAGCACACCCTCATATTGCTGTAATATCCTCATGCACACGTCTTCATGTTTTCATTTGAACTTTCTAGTGCAGGGATGAAAATATTGGACTTTTGCTGATATTTTCCAACTTATTTTGTCCGATTGCCGATACATGCACATATTTCTTTCCACCTATTTGCAGAGAAAACCAAGTCCCTCCCACCAAGTTCCCCAATTGCGGCTCATCTCTGCTGCATTTTGTTGTATGACTAACACCTATGCCAAACCCACAACAACCTCTATGTTATCCAGAAACAATGGACAATCAATCACAATTCATAGCTTGAATTTAATCAAGTTTATTATGTAAAAGAATGACATTAAAGATATGACATTATAAGATTATGACACATTAATAAAAAAAACTTCAATTAAAACATTCCATTTATATATTGTTAATAATAACCTTTATACTTTGTTTATAAAGCTGAAGGACTTTTGTTCTTGAGGAAACATTCTCTCAATAGAGTAGGAGACAAAACCTTTCTCAGCTGTTCATGGCAATGTTAGTGGTAACTCTGATCAAACACCCATCACTGTACTTCACAAAATGTTCTTTATCCTACAAACTGCATACTAGTGTGAGAAAAAAAACCTTAGTGTTGTATTGGTCTACACAGTTTTGCACGTTGTCAAACAATCCTCTCCCCCATGGTGATTGTATGTTTCGGGTCACACAGCAGAAGGTGGAGAAAGTACAATTACAGGTACAACCGTTTAAAAATCATCATTCATTGGTTCTATTGCTGAGCATGAACGTACATCTCCATACCCTGTAACAGGATCCCATATTAAGATGTTATGATTACAGCATCTGGGTTTGGCCGTGACGCAGGATTATCTTATTGTGAAATACTTGTATACGTCAACCAAGCCCAAATTATTGCCCAAATTATACCAGTCAACATCAAATACTTGTACTCAGTCAACACAGCAATATTTGTCAATCCATAATTAGCACTGATATTCTGCTACGTCCTACAAATACAACTAAACGTTTAGCAGTGAATTAGTCCTGCTTAAGATATTTACTTCTATTCTAATGACATTTTGTGTTTATTAGATCGGAGGCCTCTCATTGGCTCTGGATGTAATTTTGCCACCAATACCTGCAAAAGCTGTTGCTTGATTAGCAACATACTTGTGCATCTGCCAAACTAAACAGCATGAATGTTCCTGTTTTCTGATAGGTCTTATGCATACGTATAAATGAAAGACAGCTTGTATATGATTTTTATGGACACCCTGTGTGTTTGGCTAAACTTTATTCCTCTTCATTTTGCACCTCATAAATTAAAAAGCACACTGAGCACATACATTACTTGCTGAATGAACCATGCTGAATGTTGAGAAAGTATGTGTGATATTCTCCCAACCTTTTCAGAAATCTGTGGCTGAGGTGATGCAGTCAAGCAGAATAAAATGAGAAGTGAAGAGGCCAGCATTAATAAAAATCCCCTGATATCAGTTAGCTTTCAGTGCGGTGTCCCTTAGTCCCAAAATAGATACGTTTTACATTCTAATGACAGCATGTTTCTTTATAGCCACAGCGCATCAGATATCATTCAGTGTAAACAGTGGAGATATAGTTCCTTCTCCCGACAACCACAGATGAGAACAAACAGCAGTATACTGTCCAACACGCGACACAAATTAGACTTTGAGAATCTTTGACAATACCATTGGCCGTGACTTTAAATCCTGAACTCTAGATTCAAAAGGTCACACTCATCCAGTGCAAACAGACCCATTGATTATGAAGGGTAAAATAAGGGGACGAGTTGTCACAAAGTGAGAAAAAATAAGTTCAAAAGTAAGCAAAAATGACTACATTGTTCAAGCTGATAAATTCCCTTGACTGGATGATTTTAAAGGCATGGATAAGTGTTCGAATAACACTGGAAAAGTATCTGCTTCTGTCCTGCCACTACACGATACAGGCCTGACATTTCTGGAGTGGAGTAGGAAAGGCCTCGCAAAGCATCTGCTGAGCTCCCCGAGACTTTGTTCAGTATTAAAGCTCGTATAATGAGCCTGGTAGCTCAGCCTCTTTCAGCAAAGCAGTTCTTTTTTTTTTAAATTCTACAGGCTGACTGCACAATGGAGCTTGGCTCTGTAGATCAGAAGGAGCTCACAACAAGCCAAAGGAGGTTGTGCTAGTGGTTTAAGTTCTCCTTTTTCTAAATGTGAGCTCACATTTTACGGAGCATGCAAAGCCACCCCGTCTGAGACGTGGCTCTGTCTAAGGTTGTTTTTTTTAAGAGTTTAAATGCTATGAAGTCTTATCCAACTGTTCTTGCATATAGATTCCTACTATACACAGAATTAGTCTCCAGTATCCCCACATAGAGAAAACATTTTTATGGGTAAAACAATTCAAATTTAATAACATTCAGTCTTTTCAGCAGCCAAAGTTGTTCAACCTGAATCCCTTTGTTATGAAAACACACGGAGGCATATCAGTGGTCTGCGGGTCACTGATCGTTTGCGGAGAACGAGATGTGGAGCAGCATGTAGGAGTGGTGGAATGGAAAACGTATACGTACAACTAATACAAAACTGAGATTTTTTTGAATCCAAATGAAGAATCAGAAAAACAGCAGTCATCTTCAGTGAGTCATTATGATCAACTGTTGAGGAGTGGTCACTGTGATGAAAGTTAAAGAGGCTTCAACAGTTAAAAGAAAAAAAAAAAGAAAAGAAAATTAATTTCTACTAAGGAAACTAAAGAAACAACAGTTTCAGCCCAAAGGAAGGAAAAACATGACACAGGAGCTGAACAGATAGGAAACACCACTCAGTCCTCTTGAATAAGAATGAGGCTTGTGTTCACAGTAGGCTGTTCATTCATTTGATGATAGTGAAACCCTCATTTCCTGGCTGAGATGCTGACTGACTGAGCTGTTATACATGCAAATCAAGGCTCCATATCCAGACCGTTTCTAAAGTGAAATGTAAGTAGTGCACATCCTTGATTGTGATTCACTTGTCTGGGTCCAATAGAGCAGTTTCAAGCATTTCCCCATTTAGATCCACTTCTCTGGGTCCAGTGAGGATGAAATATATGTTGTTGATACCCCCTCAAATGATTCAAACACTAATTTTGAATCTCATGTGCGCAGAGAAAGAAAACAAACTGCTGAAGTTGTGTACTGAAGGTGCATGAGCTGAGTTCAAACAGCACCGCGGACAGTCTCACAAGGAATAAAAGACTCACATGAGTTACATACTGCATGCTTTACATAAAAACACACAAACAAACCCAAAAGCTGCTCATGTTAAAAACATTATTCCAGTTGTCCAGCATACTCGTGCAGACCAAAGGTGTTGGGTCTACATCAGAACGTGAGAGTGAGAAAACAAACTTTCAGTGGGGGTTGTTGATGCACTGGAGTCCCACTGGAGCGGCCCGTCTGGGGCTCAGGGGGCAGGGCTCCATCTTAGCCCCGGCCAAGGAGGGCATACAAGAGATCTTGCTTTAGAGACGGTCAAGTGTTGGCGAGCTGCATCAGTCTGCCCTGCTCTCAGACAGAAAACTCAGACCCGCCGCGGCGACTGTGGGTCAACAGCAACAGGCGCCGCAGACGCAGGCCTGTGAATGGATTGCACCACAGCAGGGAGGGCGGACCCCCAAACACAGCTTTCATTCCGTCCCATCTCATGCGACGCTCCCATGTGGGCTTCTCATTTTTAAGACGTTCAATCTCCTGCAAGACATTCAAACCCCTCTGTAAATGAAAGATGCCCCATTAAGTTGTCTGTTAGCCTTGGCTCATTAGCATGCTAAGAAAAACAATTACATTAAAACGCATTGGGAAAAACCTGAGAGAAAACCTTAGGGTATCACACTGATGCTTTGTTTTCTCAGATGAGGAAACATAAAGAATCAAATTAAACTAATTACATAGATTTATACAGATATTAAAATGTTATACTTATACACACTGGTACTTAATTTCTAATTTTTTCTGACCTGTATTAGAGTGTATTATATTTCTTTGCTTAGTACTTCCATTCTTGTGTGCACTGACGTGATAGTGAGCTGCTGTAACAGAGTTTCCCCTCGAGGATCAATAAAGTTTTTCCTATTCTGATTCTGATTTGAGAAAGGCATTTGAGCCAAAGGCATTTACCAAGACTTAGCTTCTCCTAGACGCTCTCATGTCCCCCATCGCCCTCCCTGCCACACACACTACTTGTTGAGAGGAACAAAGCTTGCAGGGTGCAGTGGATACTGACCGTCTCGTCATTGCAGATGGAGTGGATCTGCGTACCAAACATTACGGCTGTGAAAGTGAGGAAGAGGATGGCTTCGAGACAGAGGAAGATCAGCAGCAGCACAGACACCCCTGGAGAGAAGTCACTGCACTCTGGTCACAGGAAGAGAGGAAGACAGGCGGAGTTCTTATTTTGCACTCAACTGACATGTCAACTAAATTAGCAGTGCAATTAGAAGAGGACAGACTCCAAAGTGTGTGGATTCCATCATTTCTGTCTTACTGATGCTGCAATCCTGCTCCTGACCTAAATATAGGACTGGATGTGCACAGATTAACTCTAATGCATTTAGCCATTTTCCACCTGTCACAGAAGCCTGGAACACTGGTTTGCATGGAAAACACATTCAGAGTATCATCTTGTAGAGGGCAGTAGAAGCTGCAGTCTTAAGAATTAAATATTATCTTAATTTTCTGGTTCATTCCTACAGAGAGGCACACAAGGGAGCGGGAAAAGATCAATGGCAGCTCTGTGATGATTGTGCTGCACAGCTGCAATGACCTGTGCAGAGCAGCTGTTCTTACAACAGGATAACAATCGCTTTCATTTTTCCACTCCGCTTGTCTGTCTCTTTTCATCTCTCTAAGCAGTTTCAGTCTCTTGTATATAAATAGCTGTATTTCTGACTCATAACCTACATCTCTCGGATTCTGGGTTTTTTTTTTTGACTCAATCAGACGCACGCCATAGTCGATGCTGCAAGGCAGAGAGGCCTTACCGTTCCACTGGACTTTAATACAGGTGAAGAAGTGCATACCACTGAGGCCAAGGGCATGGGCAGAAATCAAGGCTATGTACATCTGCAGAAAGAAGAGCAGAACGGGGGGAGAGAGATAATGAGGAAAAGCTATTCCAGGGTTTTTTAACTTCTCCATCTATGGCAATCTGTAAGGAAGCAAACTAAACATTTCACTGCACAGGTGACCTTGTGCAGGGGACCTTGTGCTGCTCATATATGACAGCTTTATGTTTCTGTCATCAAATAACTTCCAGTCAGCTTATCAAGGCATAAAAAGTGCTGATGTTGTCCACGGTCATGAATGGCTTTAAGGGTCCATTTCATGCAGGCCTGTGTCTGTCGTGCACCTCATCACTGCTGAGCTGTGAACCTCAGCTGGCTATTTCATCATGAAATACTGGTGGGACAATTGTCCAATTTTTCACTCTAGTTTTGATATAAATTCATGTAATTTAAGAAGAATGGCATTTTGAAAAGACAAGAGACAATATGAACTGGTTTATTAGTTCATCATAATGAACTTTAAGGAATTACTGTGTGTATAATGTGCATTTCTAAGCCCTACCACGCTCCTTGTTGAAATTAAACGAACTACGCCAAGAGTACTTGTGTATACTTACAGTGAAAAGTACAAAGAATCTCTGATTCTTTTCTCCCACGCAGTTATTGACCCAGGGACAGTGGTGATCCATCTTCCGGATGCATCTTTTACAAATACTGCAGGCAGGAGAGAGAAGATGTTAAAGCATGACACACTGACTCTGCTAATGTCACCAACTATACTGCTCTTGTTAACACAAAATATTCTTATACAGATGTTTTCAAAAGCACAATTTGGAAGCAACAGGGTGAGGTAAAGGAGCATGTCACAGTGTAATTTGGTGTAAAATTGGCCACAACAATTAGACTGACCTGCAGTGGTGTGCCCTCTCAGGCTTGATGCTGCAGCACTTGGGGCACTTGTAAATGACCTCACCAGGCTTTAGCTGTAAGCTCTCCATGTACTCCTTGGTTGCGTTGCCCTTAGGGACTGCACCCTAAGGAAGGGGGAATACAGACAAAGACAAATCCTGTCAGTTACAAATCTGTCCAAATAAATCCATCATGCCATTATGGCTCACAAGTCAAGAAACTTGTTTTAGGAGGAGCTATTGGCAGAAATGGAATACAATATTTCAAAGTATGTTTTCATTAATGTATAATCACCTGAAAATAAGAATCATTGTGTTTTCTTTAACTTAGAATGAGCCGTTGTTATCTACAGAGGGAGCGGGCCCCCTTCTACAGAGGCCACCGCCATGTTTCTGCATTAGCCCAGAACGGACAAACCAAACACTGCCTCTAGATTGGGCCCTTCATATTTTTTTGCAAGTTTCTCAGCCACCATAGTTTCTCCTACACCCTTGGAAGGGGAGGGTGAGGCGAGAGGGGTTGCAAACTGCAATTTCACCGCTAGATGCCTCTAAATCCTGCACACTAGACCTTTATGTAAGATTGGATGTTTGACTTTGACTGAGTTTATAAAAACCGACTCTGCTGGTTATTTTTTTCTGGCTGACAAAATGCATGGTATGGTGCATTTTAACTAAAGCAATCTCTTTGGTCTGGGAGCCTACAATATAGCCATTACCTGAGTGAATCCCGATAGGGTTTAATTAGCACTTAAAGTGAAATGCACAAATAAACTTAAGACCTTTAAAGCTTAGCTGAAACCCCAGTTTGAAACACTCCTGCACAACCTTCTGTGCACTATTTGGGGTGTTTAAACAGAACAATTGCTCAGGCTGGGCTGTTGGGCGAGAAAGCACCAGTGGAGCTGTCATCAGACATTTAGGTTCTCTGAGTAAGAATGAGTCAACATTGCAGCAGCAGGGGAACTAACAGCATCTGACCTACAACCCCCTGAAGCATGAATCGGCTGAATTCACCATGAGTAGTCACACAGTATCAGTAACAAAGGGTAGAAGAATCTCTCTGGCACTTAGTTTTGACTGTGTCATCACACACTGCAGTAGGAAGAGGCATACCAAATTATCGATTGCCTGAAATTTTCAAAAGGTGTCATATAATACGAGAGAATTTTTTTAAAAAGCTGTAAATTAAACTAACCATATAAAATTATTTGAACTTTAATTCTTTCACTAATTAAATTGTGAAGACCCTTAAGCAAAAATTCCAAAAGCATTCACAGTTGTTCAGATGTGGTGGAAATGCAAACACTAAGTTCCTGACTTTGTTCTTAGCCTTTTATTTTCTGGGAGTATTTGGTTAAAAAAACCCCTCAAAACTGTTCTCAGATTAGCAAATTAAATTGTCAGACAATTTAGTAGGCTGCTCTACACAACTTTCCCACACAGCGCCCCTCAGCTCAGTGTGCCAGATTACATCACTAAGTGTCAGACTACGGCAGTGCTTCCTGCTCATGCTGTAACAAGCACTGCCTGCCAAATCATCTACTATAGCATGACCCCGGACCCCAACTCTATCCAGACTGCGAGCACCATATCTGTCAATTTGATTAAGATGATTCCTTACACAAACCCCAACATTTTGCTTTAACTGTAACAACAAGATTAATTCAGAATTATTTTTGATTTTGATTATTTATTGTACCCTTTTATTTTAGTGTGGTATCGGTTTTGCAAACACAAAAGCTTTGTCTTACTCGCTGACTCAATTCATGTGTTCTCTACCTCTTCTTCAGTTTCAAACCCTTCCTCCCCCCTGCATTTTTACTCTCCTTAACATCCTTACCGGGTCAGTCAACATGGTGCGCAGATGTGAGGCCAACGCAAGCACAGCCAGGGAGTTGAAGGTGGCCCCGTTCAGCAGCGAGTACCAGAAGTTTTTGCCGGGCAGCAGCATGACAAAGTTCACCACAAATTCAGCGTACAGCACCAGAAACCAGGTCATGGCTGCACACACCATCCCACAGCTGTCCTGAATGAACCACAGTGTACGGTTCCTTGCTGGGTGGCCAGCGTGAGGACCCCCGACCATCACCCCGGCTGCCAGGCTCCCTGTCTCAACATCTGCTTCTGGCGACAGCAGCGGGTGGTGCTGCTCCATATCTCGCAGTCGGTGGTTTGAAGACTGCATCCTGCCCTGGGGAGAGGGGAAGCAAGACTACATTTAGGGCTACTATCTCTGTCCTCACACTATAAAAAAAAAGGACAAGACATATAATACAGTAGATATTTTCTTAAATACACACACCTACTGTTTACAACTACTGTTATAATGTATGTTAAGTAAAATACCCAAATGACACATGACCACGATGATATGAGGGCAGAGAAACTGAGAAAGAGAACATCCAATGCAGATGTGGCAGGTAAAACAAAGATACAAGGATGGACACTTATTACAGTGGCTGATCAAAGAAGATTATAAGAAAATTATACAAGACTTAAGTGAAAATAGTAGTGCTCTGGATTTGTTTTACATTACAATACTCTGATATAAAAACTACACAAGTAGTCAATAATGTTTATAAAGTGTACTGCGTCACAGAATGTACTCTACATAGTACGAAGAGGCAGATAAATCACTGACCTTTCTTTCATGACATAAATAAGTCACAGAAGCAGATTACAGTGTTTTCAGAGAGAGCCCACAGTTAAAACAGTATTGCTCATGGAATATTTCAAACCTGTTAGCACTATCGGAAAGGTCACGGGGTTACCAAAATCATCAGCATGAAGACCCTGAATATATTTCATGGCCAGTATCTGTTCAGACATCTGGCTCAAACCAAAGTGTTGGACAGACAACCAACCAACATCACAATCCTTACGCCACCGCCACTAGTGGGGCAAAGAAAATGTATGAACAAGGGTGAGTCAACCTTGGACTCAACTCTTCAAGCTCAGGGCCCTTTGAGCCATGCAGCTGTTATGGCAAGAGACATGAGTCATTGGAGTTTCTTTCTCTGTATTCATGTCAAGGTCACAAGAGAACGTTCAGGATCGCCCCGAGAGACTACGTCTGCAGCTTTAAGACAAATCAATGGCTACCCTGGTCCTTTTAGGAAACTGATCCTGCAGCTGAGGTACATGTGCATGAGGAATACAGGCTAATAATAATTTGTCGTCCCAGTTACCTTCTGCTGCCAGGCTTCACTGTGACTCACTGAGA
The DNA here is from genome assembly GCA_011952105.1 of Coreoperca whiteheadi. Classification (NCBI taxonomy): domain Eukaryota; kingdom Metazoa; phylum Chordata; class Actinopteri; order Centrarchiformes; family Sinipercidae; genus Coreoperca; species Coreoperca whiteheadi. Next base: position 22,289,690 of record CM022485.1, read on the forward strand.
CCAATAAAACCAATTAAACAAGAAAGTACCAAAACATACATGTGATTTTAGGTTTGTTTGGTGTAACTCATACAGCAATTCACTGTTAGAGTGGAACAGAACGTTTTTTAATGTCTTCTTTGGGTCCATGTTACACACAAAAAATTCAGTCTTCCTTTTAAAGACCCACTCAAGTCAGATACCACTTTAATACAATATCTACAGTTCATTTAGAGAACACAGAATAAAGACACAGATTAATGATCCTTACTACTAAGAAGGCAGGACTTGCCATCCTATCTGGATAAGCTTGTAAACAAGAATTTCCCTTGTATCTGTTTCAAAGAAATGTTCAAACCACGGCTTTCAAAGCTTTTCCTTAATGACAAATTCCGGTGTCGTACTGCATATTCAACTGAAAAAAGGGTGTTGCTAAACAGAGAATGTATTGACTTAGCAGTAAGAGTCCTCTCTGACGTTTGAAGTCTGACATCTTCTCAAACAGGGAAGACATTATAAACTTGCTATGCACGTGTTGTATCCCCAATAGTGACTGGCTGTCATGACACTTTGACAACCAACTGCACACATACAGGCTCTCCATTCCTGAAATAAAAGTCAGCGACACAGCCGAAGGGACAACTTTCCACTAAAGAATCCTGTTTAACATACTTTTACACCTTACCAGCCACTCAATATTTTGTCGTTATTAAGCCACAGAATTGACTCTAGCTGTTAGGTTGAGGTGCTTATTGTATTTGTTGATGTGTGTTTTGGTAGATTCTGATGTAATGCTTTGAAGCAAATGACTGCTTCCTTTTGCTAAGCTTTTAAATCAAATGAGACATTTCCAGTGAGATGGGTGGTGCGGAGCTAAGCTTTCAGTCTTTAGCTGACTGGCCAACGAGGCACGCTTCCAAACACCACACTACTGTTTGTTTTTGCTTGCATCCAAAAACTAACATGTCAGTGGGTGTCATTGAAATTGCTTGCAAAATGGAAATGCCAACAGGGATGAGAGCTTCTTGGCCTGCAGAACTGAAACCCCAAACAAGCAAAGATGTCTTCCTCACAGCCAGAAAAAACCGAGATCCAGTTAGGAGTCCAGTTGAGGACACAGCGATTTCATGGGAATTGATAATAGAGACATTCAAGAAAAACATTTACATCATTCCCAGTTCGGGAGGCAGACATCCGTCTCTTCTTTCTTACTGTCACTTTCAGCAGGTATCTCAGTGTCCGGAGATGTATCTGGATCGGTGAGAATGGCGACCTGCTGGGGCAGTGCTGCTGTGTCTATGGTGCAGGGGACGAGTGGCTCGGGTCCTGCTCGTTGGGCTCCACCTGGAGCTGCTCGGTTGTCCGTCTGGACCCATCATCTTCCCTTATGTTTTACCACCTAAACATTTCTAACATAATAATATATATATATATATATACAGCAATTTTGCCATCATGGCTGTATAGGTTATAGTTTTGATGCTATGAATCTATTCTGTACTTACGACATCTATTGCATGTCTGTCCGTCCTGGGAGAGGGATCCCTCCTCTGTTGCTCTCCCTGAGGTTTCTATCATTTTTTCCCCTGTTAAAAATGGTTTTTTTGGGTAGTTTTTCCTTAATCGAATCGAGGGTCTAAGGACAGAGGGTGTCGTATGTTACAGATTGTGAAGCCCTTTGAGGCAAATGGGATTTGTGATACTGGGCTATATAAATAAAATTGAATTGAATTGAATTGAATTATATTACAGTATAACTTAGTGTCTTACAGTATGATGTGTCTCCTGTTCCTGGCTATTAAAATATTTTATGCACTATGACAAGCAGGCTAGTAAGAGGCTGGTTATGCAAACAACTGGCTTTAGATTTATGATTATTATTATATTATGATAATGTATGATTTTGAGCATACATTATATTTAATCTTCGAGCAGGACTGGGTTGGTTATAGGCTTGTCATGGCTGTTGACACACAACTGTAAGTTCTCCAAGAAAATATAATTAATAGTGACTTGAAATCTGTATTACTGACTTAATGGCTCACCCGAGGCTACGCTGTACAAAAGCTATGTGGGTTTATATTTTATATTTCAAAATTTGACATAGAAACACACATTTCATTAAGGGAATTTGAAAAAAGTGAAAAACAAAAAACCTAAACAAACATGACCCTGCTGCCTCAAAGACCAGGTCTCAATGGCACGTCAGGTTCAATTGTATAGAAGGAAAACACATCCGCTGACATCCATCCCCTGGAGGGGCTGACAAGAACTTGTGTGTGCTGAGGATAAGGGCTGAGTATTTTAAGTAGTTTAATTCAAACATGCCAGAGCCACCATTGAAAAAGTGACACCTAATCTTGCAAAACAGAGTTGTTTTAAAAATGGTTATATTATATATAGATTGTCCGTTGGTTATAATTGTGTTGCTTTATTAGACAGTTGAAGGTGTAGATGCAGTCAGGAAACATGGGGAGAGTGGAAGGGGTACAACATGATAGACAGGTTTTCAGCTGAAATCGATCCGTGCCTACCTGTTTTTTAAAGGATGGCAGATATAAATTCTCTGGCAAAATGACACCCTTTTAGAGATGGACTACTTGATATGTTAAGAGTTATGATTTTATAAAAGTTCACATTTTGGAAACTAACTTTGGGATCTGGGGTAAGTACAATGAAAAACACGATAAGCTTGTCTGTAGATGTTCTATATTTGTTGTCACTGTGCTTTTTCATACTTATGTTCCAGATAATAATGTCTTTACCGCTGTGAAATAAAAATTAACACTCTGCACAGTTTGTCTCTGGTCTGACTTTTGCCCACGACAATTATTTCCTACTTCTCAATTCTACATTGAAGCCCCTCGACACCCATAGTCCGCACGCACAGGTGTCACCTGTTATGGCGAGGCACTTAAATCACAACACAGCTCCATCCAACTTGCACCTGACTAGAAGGCTAATTAGTCAGTGTAATTGAAAACACCTGTGTGGGTATGCATTTAATCCCATCCCTCCTGAACGCATGAAACAATGGATCAGTGGCATCGTTCTATATGTAAGCCCCATCATAACAGTTAACAAAAACTGTGGTATTTCAATTGAAGTGCTGTTTTATAATGTTATGCTCTATTATTAATCTGAAACACATTATGTGCCTAAATCTCCTTATTAACAAACCCAGCAGGTCTGTTCTCCGTTGTGTATAATGACAAGACGAGGGTCGTCTCAAGCTACTTGAGATCAGAGCTGATCCAGGCATGTTTAATGAATTGGTATTGACTCTCTAAAGCGAGATATTTTTCCAATCCTTTGTTTTAATGTCATTTCGAAGGTTTATTTATTATTTTTACTCTGGCTCTGCCAGCTGTCAAATATGCCCCACCAAACACCATTAAAATACTGGAAACACAGGCGTTTGTCAGCAAGTAAGCAGAGTGTGAGCTGCAGAGTGAACAAAATAAACAGCCGCCAGAGTTTCACTTAATGACATGACAGCATGCATCACTGAATGATGCAAACACAGCCGAATTGCTTTAAAAAAAAAAAAACAAGGCTGGACACAAGGCTGGAGGAAAGCACCGTCTCAGCTGACTGCACTATTTCACACATCAAAATGACTGACGCAAGTGTTAAGAGCATCACCTAGTAAATAAACTGACCACAGAAGACAAGATGTATCAGTATCTCAAAGAGTCAACTCAGAAAATGGTAGTGTCTGATTTATCTGGTTAATATGTCTGCTTCGCAGTAATTAATCAGAGCAGCACGTCTCAATGAAAGGAGAAAACAGTCTAATTTGTTGCAAGTGCGGAAATATTAAACTCAAATAAGTAAAATCAACTACTGGAGAGCCCCATATAACTAGTAACTCATCCACGAGAGCACAGGCAGTTCTACATGTCTCAGGATAAAGCTATATTGAAGTTTGATATTCACAAAGCTAGCAGGAGCCATAGAACCTGAGGAAAAATGCAGCAAAATGCTAGCATACTGCTAGATACTGGTCCCTGTCTTTCCCACTCTCCTTGTCTCTCTTCTTCTCTTCTCTCTAACATACATAACCAGCAGTCGCCTCAGTGTCATCCTGCTCAGATCACTTTGCAGGGTCACTCTGGTCACTCAAAAATATTCCTGAAAGAAATGGGGTTGCAATTTTCTACATGATTTTATGGTTCACTGTCACATTTCCAAATTCCCAAACACCATAATGCCCAATACAATGTCATTCCTACTGAAAACAGTGAGAACCACAAATAAAACCATCCCTGGAAAGTTGACACAACTCAATAATACAAAGAATCTAAAGGCCAATAACATTACAAACACAACCAACACATGACCTGTTATTCCTATGGCCTACTCTGTAAAAACATTAAACCTACAAGGTCCACAACCAAATAAAATCCTTTTTATCAAGTACCACAAGGTTGGCTCATCAAGCTCAAAACTCAATACACTATTGTCGCACAACTGATGGACAAATGAGGAATGCCACTCTTCCAGCTTTTGCATAAAGAGATAAACAGGCGACATGAGGTTGGCTGCCTTGCTCTGTTTGCCCTTGTCACACATTTCGCTCTGTGAAACAAAACGCATGCAAATTGAGAAAAATGTGGGACAACCTACCTAGTATGTTCTCGCTTCACAATAACATGCTGTGGTGTGTACGTCCTGGACCAGCATTCAGGATGAAGTGCATATGTAGACTGGCAGGTAGGCTCACACCTGAAAAAGACACACACAAAATGTGTTTAATCTTGGGGTCAGAATGTATCATTAATATGCCAACACTCCGCTGCCAGTTTATTACACATCAAGCTAAACTAAGCTAAGAAAATGTTTCAACAAAACCGTGACCATTTTAACTTTCATGCAGGTAGGATTTATTGCAGGACTGCTGTATAAGACTGCATTAGTTTTAGCAAGGTGTACCTAATAAACTGGCAACTGAGTGTATAAACCTAACAGTTGCCACAGTCCGCATCTGAATGAGTCTGTGTAGTGTCCCGGAGTTTGCAAGTGTTCCCTTTTTACTCCCAGCAACAACAAAAAAACACACTCATCATGATGGCTATTCATAGCAATGTGGTGACACTGCAAGTATTCTCTGCTAATAGTCTGTTGAGAAATCCCCGATTGTTCTCGGTTCACTGGTATCTGAGGTGGTAAGTCAATCCTGTCCAGTGATTTGACCACCTCAACGTCGCCGAGGTCTCTGTCCAAAGCACCAAATTACAGCTGTAATACTGACATGCAGCAATTACTGAGATATAACGTTAACGTTACTGACAAACACTACCGACCACCTCCAGGCTTTCCTTAAATACTATTGCGACTGCTTTCCCCTCTTTCTGAAGCTTTCTGAAATATGAATATTAGTCTGTTGCAAGTTAGGTTTAGGCTACTACACTGAAATGTAGTAGATATCTTCACACTTTTAAATAGTGGGAGAGGATAACTAAAGTTAAAAGGCTGTCCAACCTGGAGTCCAGCCAGATAATACTTTGATTTAACCAGACAAACCACTGACAAAACGACGCGCCCAAACAGATTAGTTAGAGAGGTGTGGCTGAGATTAGAGCCCTTCTTCACATCCCTCCTGCAATGATAACTGCAAAGGTCGTGACTGAAACCATACACACCGGGCGCAGCAGCTTGCTAGCCTGAAACTTCACATGCATCCAGTCTGGATGGTAAATCTCGCTTGCTAACTAGCCACTTACAGGAGCTAACACAGCTAGCATGCTAACACTGTGAGCGAGCGACGCGCGCAAGAACAGAGCCTCCCCAGGTGACAGCTACATTACATACCTTAATATTCCTAATTTCTTCCGTTGGGAATGGCTTCTTAATACATTTTGAAGTCCCGTTTGAGCTAAACGCCAGCTCCAACGCAGCCGTACCCGCAGCGGTAGCAACACATCCCTCTTAACAACGGGCTGTCAGTGACCACTAACGACGGAGTTTCCGGGGCTCGCCTCGGGTTTCTCCGTTACCATTCGGGAATCTCCGGGGAAAGAATATTTGTTCAAATAGCACTACCTCGTGGATTAAGACAGAATCGCAACTACAAAATTGCGATAATCTCATTTTACCACTGGCAGGTGCTATTGGCTAAATACAGTGCATGACACTCCCAAGTAAGCTGAGAAACTGCACTGCATTGAATTTGATAGGTATGGTAGGCCTATATGCCTATGTAGCCTGTGTATGTGTATGTATGTATGGATGAAGTACTCTATTGAATAGTAGACTACATAGAATAGACTCTATTCTCTACAAGTCTGCACTTTCTATTAATGATAGAGTATTAACTAATTGCCTCAAATGTATGGTTAGTGCCCTTCAATTACGGAATAGTTAAATTATTCAACATCTGCACACAGTTTTCAAATGTATGGCTTGTAGTTTAAGGCTTTTGGTTGTATTTTTTCCCACCATTCCAATTAGCCATTGATTGTCATTAATCTCCGTCTGGCTTGTACACCTATGATCAAACTCCCCAAACTTGAATTGTTTAAATCTTCACAGTTAATATAAAGTCTGCATTAGTTTCTGTCGCTGTTAAGGTTGCGTGGATACTTTTCAAATCAATCTGCACTTGAACTGCTCTGGTGCTCCAACCTTGAAAACGGAAGTATAGAAAGGTAAGCAGGTATAGAAAATGGATGTGTGCTCTGGCTTGCCAAATCTAAACCCAGTCTCTCTCAAAAGCCCAAACTCACTGAATCCTCTTGCCATTGCTACAGTAACCATACACTGAGGACAAACTGACACACTCCTGCTCTCTATGAGACTAAAACCTTCATGCATGTTACTCTCCCGGTCCAGTCAGTGATGTCACAATAGGTAGGACTGACTGCTGAAGTAAAGCACATGGTCTGACAAAATGAAATATTTAGCTTGACCTGAGTGGTTGTCTTGCGGTCAGCTGGGGACAGATGTCCACATGTAGCAGCATGTCCCCAGCAGAGAGCAGCAGGACCTTCCTGCCAACAGTCTCTGCTGTCACGTGTCTCCCAAGAGTGGATTATAAAGCCAAGACACAGCTGCCCTGTGTCTGCAGCTGCGCAGTGAAAGCTCAGTTCTTCTGCCCTCTCCTATTCTGGTTCAGGGCCAATATCAGCTGTCTGTTTTAGAGGGAGGGAGAGGAAAAATACCCAGCAATCCTCTAAAGCAGCTTAAAGTCTGAATCAGGGGACTGAAGCCCTTTCCATTTACAGAACGGCTTCTCTCTCTCTCTCTCTCTCTCTCTCTCTCTCTCCATTATGGCTAGATAAGCATCTGACTGACTGCCAAAAAAGCAGCCACAGTGGCCACATGTAAACTGTCTGCTGCATCCTCCAAAAGGCTCTCCCCCACCTAATATACATCCCCCATACCAACATCTCCCACTGGGATGTCCCAGAATAGGCATTAGAGACTGTGAATAGCAACTGAGACAAGCAGAGGTATTTGATTTTAACTCTTGATGTAATCAAGAGTCTTGTATCCGATTAAATAATGAATGCTAAGTGCTCATGTAACAAATAAAATCTCCTGCCGGGGGCGTTGCGTTCCCATGTGCATTATTATTTTGGCGCAGCCCCCCCCCCCACGACCCTTTGTTGACATGCAGGCTTTTGGAGTGAAATGAAGTGGAGCAAAGTGGAGTGGAGAGCAGAGTGCTTTGGAGCAAGTGTGTGATGTGACTGTAGCTGGTTCCCTAGTCAGTGTGTGTGTGTGTGTGTGTGTGTGTGTGTATGAATAAAAGGGAAAAAGAAGATGTGGGGCTTTGCTTACATCAGAGGGGATGAGAGGAGGTGACAGAAAAATACATTTGGAGAATGACAGAGAGAGAAAACACAAGCAAAAGAAGAGTTCATGACAGGATTGCACGAATGCTGGCATCATTAGCACAGACATCTGTTTGTCAATGGAGACAGCCTTATTTTCATCTGGTCAGGGCACAAAGCCACAGCTGAGCAGTCACACTTGTTGGCTGTCTCCCAGATACATCAGAATGACTGTTATGGGTGTTTAAAAAATGTGTGAACATAACCTCACAAATTAACACCTCAGCAAACCACTTCATTTTGATATGATGCATTGTAATCTAATCTACCTTTGGTATTCTCTATTGTGTAACACTCAGATTAGTTAAGACACAGAGAAAATCAATTGTTGTTTATTTGTACTTAATAAAGATGGTATAACATACATGTGTTGTTATGTAATGTTCAGGGGCAATACAAGCAGTTAAGACACTATAACTTTATGAAACTGAACCACACAAAGGACATTTTTTCAGAAAAATCTGGAAAATATTCACATTAAACACCACTGTTTTCTTAAAGCAATAGTTCCAAATGTCGGCAAATACGCTTGTTCGCTTTCCTGCGACAGTTCGATAAAAAGATTGAAGTCACTCTGTCTGTCTATTAAATATGAAGCTACCACTAACTATAGGGAGCTCCTACAGTCTTTGTGTTAAGCTAAGATAACCGGCTGCTGGCTGTAGCTTTATATTTAGAGTGTCATTGATTTTCTGATCAAACCTGTAGCTGGAAACCGACTAAACGTATTTCAGAAAATGTGCAAACTAAGTATGGAAACTCCTCACACTTGCATTGCTTGCAAATCTACCCCCTTGAAAGGATCAATAAAAAAAATGCTATTAGACAAAGTACCAGGCATGAGCTGTGATGAGAGATGTTATAGTGTGGAGGCCTGTTGACTTAAGGGAAAAGTCTTGTTTTAAAAGCAGAGAAGTCTTGATGAATTTTCAGAGACACTCGCACTTCAAGAGGAATTACCTTACACTGCTATCTGGCATCAATTCATCTGTGGTAAAAAAAGAAAACGAGAAGGAGGACGGGGAGATGGGCGTAGTTGCTGTTTTGGTGCAATGTATAATGGATATAATCGTAGGATGCTACATGGAAGTATTTACAGCATTGTAGGGACTAATAGAACTTGATTTAGCGAAATCTTAAAAAGGTCCCATTCAATTAGAACAACTAAACCTGTTGAAAAGATATCACACAATTCCTAAAGTTTGGTGACCCTTTAGGTGAATCCATTGATATAATCAATTTAATCATGATTCACTTAGAAAAAAACCTTCAGATTGAGGATGAAGACGATTTTTTGTCTTCTTCCTCTCTGTATTTGTAAAGGCATTACAGTGTAAAGTATTTATAAATCTGTACGTATGCAATCGCCACTGGCACTGAGTTCAAACATCACATGACCCCGTGCCTTTTAAGCACTAATTCTGATAATTCACTTACACTACCGTCTGTCTATGCTGTAAAGATCCAAGAAAAAGACCCGTAGCCCCACTGCCTCCCGGATGTTTTGTCCATCAGCTCACATCGAGACAATCCTTGCAGTTTGGCGGGTAATGCTCTCACATCCTTTAAAAGGGAGGGGCAGGAGTGAAGTAAAGACTGATGAGGATAGTAACAACAATAATACTAAAACAAATAGGTGAAAATAAATAAATAAATAACATAAGCTGTGTGCCCTTTAGTGACAGGGACTCCCTCCTCTGGGTCTGGGGGTCCACTCACCCTCTCACACACTTTAATAGGCTGGGTCCTACAACTGGCAGGTCCCCTCCCCCAGGGTCTGGGGACTGCCGCACTGGGGCCCAGCCAGAAATATTATGCCCAGCCAAATAATTCATACCGAGCTCCTTAACCCACCTCTCCTCCACTCATCCACCCCCTCAATGTCTGCAGTGGCGCTCCGTTCACAAACGTCACAAGCGTTGGGAGCGTTGTCCACAGTGGCACGAAGAACAACACTGACCTGGGCCGCGATGGAATGGCCTCTAACCTCGCACAGGCTTATCTCTGCTGCATCCACAGTCACCTCGCCCACACAAATCCAACCTAGGAGCCTTTTAGAAGGGATTTTCTGAGAACTGCAAGAGTAAAACAGACTAGGGCCAAGACCTTTTGCCCTGCAGCTGTCCTCGTATGTTTGGTTGCAGTGTGCACATACAGTCAAAAAATGCTTGACTGGAGTACAATGAGCATTACAAATAAGTAACAGATAGCAGCTTAAGATTGTTAAAGGTCACTAATGTACCACTCTTATTAACTATAGAAAGCTCCTACTGTGTGTTATTGTGGTGGAGTTGAATATCTTTTGAGAGCATGGCGACGGACATATTTTTAATCCACTCGTTTCCTCCTTTCACTGTACTATTCTATTTTCTTCAGAAAGGGACCAGCACAATGGATTACATTGAGGCTTTGGTGAGAGGAGCCAAAGGACAAACAAATACCTCCTTGACACACACAGACAACAGAAGTGGACAAGCAGCAGGCTGTATTTTGTTTTGGCATGTTTTTATCAGAGATGACGTGGAGAGCGACAGGACGAGTGGGCGACAGAAAGTGGCTGATACAAAATAAATGTTTTGAGGCTGTTTCAACCCGCAACACTCAAAGTCTGACTTGGAGCCTGTTGTGCTGACATTAATCCCATAACATATCGCTTTTCACTCTTGCAAAACCGTCCTCGGGTTCTCCAGAGTTTGCCTTGATGCGATAGGATTACAGCTAAACCTTGACCCAGCAGATGCCATGGATCCTTTTGGCTCATCTCAGTTTAGCATGGAAAGTGTACTATATACTGTAGCACACTAGAGAGCCTCACTCCACTCTGCTTAAAGAAATTACGTTCATTCTTTAGTGCCAGCCCATTCATTAAATCTCCTGGTCAAGGAAATCACTTTTTTAGAAAGAACGTCAGCGGCCACCTCTCAGACTGAAAGAGAACATAATTTAAAGCATTACAGTTTTACATTTTGAGAAATACGCTTGTTCATTTTCTGGCAGAGAGTTAGATAAGGTGATTGATATCACTCTCATGTCTGATTGTTAAATATCACGCTACAGCCAGTATAGCCGGTTAGCTTAGCTTAGCACAAAGACCGGAAACAAGGAGAAACAGTTAGCCTGGCTCTGTCAAATGGTAACCAAATCTGCCTACCAGCTCATTAATTTAATCAGTACAAAAACTAAAGTGTAAAATGTCAATTTGCCATTTAATAGGGAGTTACATGGCAGACTACAGTATTTCAATCTGCCGGTTGCTTGGCAACTGCTCAGAACCAAGAAATACTCAAACGCATAATACCTGGTAAACAAAAAATTGTCGTTTCCACACCGTGGAATCTTTTTGTCCAGATTAAGATAGCAAGATGTACGAATGCTGAGCTTTAGAGGTGCTGGTAAGCACATTTTCTATTTTCAATGTTTTTACGCTAAGCTAAGGTTAAAGGCTGCAGGCTGTAGTTTTATAATTTACGGACAGATAAGTGATATCAATCTTCTCATCTAGCTCTCTACCAGAAAGTGAATAAGCATATTTCCCAAAATGTCAAACTATTCCTTTAACATCATTTTTCAAAGAATTCTGTTTATGAACATCACTGCTGCAGACAGCATGGCGTTTTACCCTTACACACACACACACACACACACACACACACACACACACACACACACACGCTCATACACCACACGCCTCCTGAATGCTGCATCACATTTGCCAAGATCAATACAAGTTTATATGAGGGCATTTAAGATAAGCTTAGCTTTCCTTTTCATAGATAGTTGAGAGAGGAGCATTAATGTGTGTGTGCGTGTGTGTGTGTGTGTGTGTTTAAGTCACGGTTGAGTGAAGCTCCTCCTAAGTCTGGACCTTTGTTGAGGCGTGACTCATGGTTTACCCTGCTGCCTCATGCTGAGTCGTGTAAGAGACCACATAGTGGATAAGGTCCATCAATAATTCAACAAAGACAGACTTCCCCTTTCTCTGGTTATCATCTCTGTGTTCTGCCTCCGTTTCTAAATGCCTGAATCTTCCTCATACTTCCACAAACAGCCTCCATCTCTGGGCTCCCTCATCCAGCTGCCTCTCTGCTAACCCGGCTGTCCCAAACCACTTAAAAAGCTGCAACGTGCTTTCAAATCTAAATCTGAGACCCACCCAAGCAATCTTTGGCTTTTAAAGGATTTCTTTCTACACTAGCAACAAGACATCAAGTGAGCTTTTTTGTGATCATGTAAGATTAGGGCTACACAGAGTGCTGAACCAGTTCTAGACACTTAATCTCAGATGTGGGCATTTTTAAGTAAGATGTCAAAAAGAGCTGTGTTTTAGAGGATTTTAGGAGATGATATTTTGAACACAGGAGAAGGTGTGTTCAGTGAGAAGGTACAAGACCTCACTGATGAGGCTGTTCTATGAGGAGTTTCCTTTTTCTCCCCTGAGTTTGTGTGGGTTTACTGCAGGTGCTGCAGTTCTTTTTAACACAGAAAAGATATAGGTTTTAGGAACTCTCCTGTAATTGGCCTTCTCCAAGTCTAGAACTAAAGAGTATAAATGATTTCTGGTAAATGGGCTAAAAAAAGCAAAAACACCAGTATGATATTGTAATGCAACATCAGAAGAAATGTTTTGCTCCTGTACAATGTATCCAGTATGTGCTCTTTTTCCCTGGAGACCGTCTTCCACGTGGAACAAATCCAATGCGAAAACAGATACAATTGTGTTCAGGCATTTAGTAGAAGCAGCACATTATGGTGAATGCACCAACCAAAACTTAGTGTGGGTCGCATCTACGAAGCATGCTGCAATATTAGAGGAAAGGGAAGTCAGTGCAGAAGTCTTTGTTAGGATTATTGAGAGAGCTGACAGAGGTTATTCAAGAGTTTTTCTAATGTGTTTGCTGGAAAACATCGTTATGTCTGTCCCCTTTTGACCATTATCTCACACAAAATGTTGTAAGTGCCAGCAGGCCCCATTTCCTGCCTAAACCATTGATTCCATATGATGAAAATGCATGAGAGAGAGATGACAGCCTCCATTAAAAAATACATTAATGGGCATTATACTGCTAATCCTGGGATTTTAAGGAACCTGCTAATCTGGATTACATCGTTTATAGATTATTCTATAGCCCCCCACCCCCGAGAAAGGCATAGCTGATCTTCTCCATTTGTAAACAGTACAAAAGATCCTTTTAGTTATGTGAAATCCAAACCCCCAAATAGTACATTTTTTTAGGACTGATTTTAAAAGATGTTGAGAAGAGAGAAACATCTGAGGTTACAGGCCCATTTGGCTTTAATTCTTTAGTAGCAATTTTTTACTGAGAAGCTGTAACCTGCGATTAGCTCCAGTAGTGTTTTTTAATTTTCTGGAAGTTGACTTTACAACCAGATTACTGACCTATCGAAGGGATGTTCAGTTTTTTGAAGAAATCATCTAAGGTTACTGGACTGGTAGATTGGTTCAAGGAATACAATGATTAATAAAATCTATAAAAACATGAATAAATGTATGCATTGACTGTATGTTTTAGGTCCTGTTCATCACATGTCTCAGGGATAGCCTGATTAGCTGTTTTCTGACAGCACTGATGGGCTAGGAGTCTCCCAGCATTCTCTCCATGTTCATAAAAACCAAACTGCAATTTAGAAATCAGATATTCTGCTTGTTGGGTTTCTAAAAGGTTCTATTCAATTTGTAGCAATAGGCACAGTTTAAGCGTTGCTGGTGAGGGTTTCTTACTATGTAATGAGTCCAACTCCAGGATCTGATCTGATAATTGTTTAAGACCTTCTTCTCTGGTGTGCACAGAATAAGAGCATTTGGCCCCTTAAATATGCCTTCAGTGCTTCCCACACGGTTGATGGAGACATCCCTGGAGTTAAATTCACACTAAGAAAATATTCTATTTATGATTGCAATTTAATTCACAAACGCTTCATCCGAGAGAAGGACAGGATTTAGCCTCCAAGGACTGTAACTGCGCTGTGTAGTGGGGCTTTGTATTGTTAAAGTCAGTGGGATATGGTCGGCTATAATTACATTTTCATAGTCACATTCTGTTACTGACAAGAAGAGACTAGTGTCCACAAAAAATTGTCTATTCATGTATAAGAGTGGTGCACTGGAGAGAAGAATGAATAACTCCGAGTGGTTGCGAAACCTCCACACATTGACCATTCCATATGTTTAGAGGAAATGTTGGATCGAATGCGCTGACTTGGAAGTGGGAACCTTCCTGGAAGAGCTATGGTCTGAAACAGGAGAGACATCACAATTTAAATCTCCTCCATGAATAAAGTGATCTGTTCCTATCTTTGACAATTTAGGAAAGAAATTTGCTAAAAAACATGTGGTCATCCCAGGTGAGTGCACAAATATTTGCGGGAAGCCCACATAACCGCCCGACTAAAATCAAAAAGCGCCCAGCAGAGTCAGATTCAACACCTGTTGCCACTAACTGTGTGCTCTTGCTAATTATTTACAAAAAAAAATGCAATGGTACAATCACAATGTAGAACATTTCCACTGATATTTTGGTGTACTGTGTACTCTAAAATAATGCTAACTTGCATTATTTATGACAACAAATATTGCCTTGATCATTACCCTTCTAAAGCACATCAAGTTAAAAACTGACCAAGAATGAAAATATTATATTTTTATCTCAATCAAGATGGAAATATTGCACGTCCACGCAAGGCCAATGATACACTCAACAAGAACTTAAAGATGCAAAATCTTAATAAAACTGGAATACTGTCAGGAATTCTGATGCATGTTATTTCTTAAAGACAGATCTCCACCAGGTGAAAGGTGTGGCATTTGTTCTTACAAAATGGCATGACAAAATACATAAAAACTATTGTTTGTAGCATTTTCTATTTTTCTCTTTTTTAGATTTTTCAGGATTTATTTATCTTTTCATAAGTCAGTGTGATGCATTTACCATTGTAAAAGCATCTCACACTCCTCCCTATCTTGTTACTCGTCTCTGTGTAACAGCAAACCACAGAGAGCCTTTGCACAGGAAATCACATTGCGTTTTCCATGATGTGTTCACTCTGAGAGCAATCAGACCACAGCGTGTCTGACTCATCCTAACACTTGAATCTAACAGACCAGCTTATCAGCAATCTTATTATAGTTAATGCAGGCAGACAGACACCACAGCCAATTTCACAATGTAATCCTGCAATTCTGCCTCTATGCTGACGGCACTTCTATGTAAAGGTGATAAAGAAGAGATTAAGCAGATATAAATTCCCAGGTTTCTAGTTGTCAACAGGCCAAGGGTCTAGTTTGTATTCGTGTTTGTGACTTCAGGATTGAAAAAAATGTTGGATACTGCAATGAAGCTTTGCAAAAAAGAAGCTCTTCTGTGAGGAAATACTGTATTCCACACTACATAACAGTCAGAGATTATCAATACATTGGCATTTAAAATAAAAATAAAGAAATTGTATAGATCAAAGAATTTTGAGCCATCTTTACTGTAAGAAGAATTAGCCCACAAAAGGTCCTCAAACCACATCTAACCATTCACGTTGTTCTTACAATTAATTCAATTGCTGTTCATAAATCTTTCTTTTGACAACTGCTAAACTGTAATTCTAAATACAACACCAGAGACAATGAGAATGACTGCTGACAATTTACTGCATTGTCAGTAATTAAAATACTTTGTGGAGAAATTGCCGAAGAATGATTGCCAAGAGGTGAGAGGTTGCCATGGAAACTCTGGAAACATGGATATTCAAAGTAAAGAAAATTCATTTGCCAAGATCTTAACAAAACATCTGACTCAGCCAAGATAGTTGTTATTAGTCAGACATTACTGGCAAGGATACCAGCAGTCCAAACAGTACAGTTTATACAATTACAGAGGCACATACAGTAAGATTAAGGGGAGACACCTGAGGTGAATAGGGTAGAAATTCTAACTCATAGACATCACCATGAACCTTCCCCAGTTGATTTCTTACATTAAGACAAATAGTTTTTGGATTACAAGTTTTCTTCCATTTTCATCATGTTTTTGGGAGTTAAATGTTATACAAATCAGGCTACCAATGTTATATGAGCAAACCCCTCTGTAAAAACCTATAGATAGGAATGAAACTGGAATGCTTGTCTTATACAAGTTCTACCGAATTTGAGATTTCTGGCTCAGAGTATGAGAAAAAACTCATTTTGAGAAAATGCTCCAGGTGGTATGCGATTCAAATCCAGTACAAGTATTGTTGTCACATTCAGTGAATATCTCCTCGCGGTCCGCTAGCTGTCCGTTCTGTGTGCGCGCTGATAAAAACTCAGGTGTTTTTACACAGCCCCGGCTCTATAAATGGGAAACCGAGCCACACAACACTATTTCAGCCATTCCAGCCATGATTTGTGTGTCAGGTAATGTTAATGTACTTGCCCACGGACATTCAGCTTACATTCTATTAAGCCAAGACATGCTGTTGTTGTGGTGTTTGCTACAGTAGCAGGAGAGTTGTAAGTATCGCTGTCTAGAACTGGTGTGCTGGCTTTCTCCAGAATCGCATACCCCACCTTTGGAGTATTGTAAAATTCCATATATTTTGCAAGACACTATAGGTGAATAGGGTAAACATTTTAACCAATAGATATATAATATATATGTAAGTGTAGCAAAATAAATAACCTAGGCCTGAATGTGTATTTTCGCCATTTTTTTTCCAAAAGAAAGAAGACATGAGAAAATTAGCCCAAAATCTCAAAATTGACCAGTGCATGAAAAAATGATGTTTTTGCCTGGGGTGTCTCCTCTTAAATGAATCATATCGTGAAATAGGGAGTTTTAAGTGTTAGTGTATAGGTCATAATGTGAGGGATATGCATGACATGAAACTGATATGAACAAAATTTAATATTTTTTTCAAACTAGGAATACATGGATTAGAAGAAATAAATCCCCATGCCACAGCAGATGTCATCTTATGTAAAGCAAACAATGAGCCTCTCCCTCCGTTCCTCTGGCATCCTCTGTGCTTCAGTCCATTAACTTTACGCTGCAGTCAACGGATCATTAGGCCCCATCCGCTTCAATAATGCAAAAAGAGCAAACCAAGCAGGCCCCTCCAACCTTATCTGCCTATCACCTCTCAACACAGCAGGAGCTAAGTAGGTAAACAACACATTATCCAGCCAATACTGTGTGCAGCAACTGGCATCATGAACTGTGTGCAGGCAGGTGTGTGTCTAATTGACCGCAAGGTGTGCAACTATACAAACAAGTATTCTACATCACTGAAAATGTAATATATCTTTTCTAAGCAGGTATAGGTGGCTCCAAATGACTGGTGTCACTGGGAAAAGTGTGTACACATTTACTCCTACAGTACTGTTTCTGAATGCAAAGCTCAATAATGCTGAATATCTTGTCAGTCAGCCATTGCTTCACATGTCACAGCTGACATCATACGCAGGGATCCTGATGACAAATGGCAGATAGTGGCAGATAGGTTAGGGCTTTTGTGATTTGACATCCCCCCGCTGATAGGTACCACAGCCCTGCCCACATTAGGGACAGAGCAGCCAATGACAGGATGCACTTAAGGCCGATGCCTATGTGACCAAACCAATGGGAGCGGGGCTGCATTGCTTCCCTGCCTGCATGGCTCTGTTCATGCGCACGTGACCGCAGAAGGCGCTTACTGGTATTTAAACATCCTAGATTGGGTGCAGAAGTGGACAGCACCCCCATACAGGTAAACAAACCAAAACACACCGGCTCGTCTGGCTCCCTGTTCTGGACGCTTTGCAGCCCGTGTCTCTTTTTAACTGTCAGCGAACAGCTCCATGTTCTCCCAGCTGCGCATCGCCTTTGAACGTGAACGGACTTATTTTAAGCTATTGACGCGAAAAGGCGCCGGGTTCTCCCCACAAACGGCGGTTAGGCGGCTGCTGTGACACCTGTAGCCTAGCTGACTCTGGATCTCAGTGTCGTGAAAACGGAGGTTGGATTGTTTCACATCCATTCAGCATCCGCCGTGCAGGAGAGGCGCTCCGGCGTCGTTTCATCTCGAGTGGGGGAGCGCAAAGGTAGCCCTAAAGCCATTTACGGACGCATTAATTTCTAAGCTGCTCTCTGTGCCTGCTTGCACACAGGAAGGAGCATGGATAGAGAGGAATTTGCTCTGAGTGCGTTGAGGGGATTTGTAGAGCTGGGGGTGTGCTCCTGTGGAAACTAAACTAAGGACAGTGGCTGAAGCACCGTCACTAACAGCTCGCCGTTTCTCGCCAAGCGTCTTTTCTTTATTATTTCACATTTTTGGCGAGGAGAGAGATCATTTATTTAATCGCTCATGGGGAAAGAGGAGTGCAAAACCATGCTGGACGCTTTGAACAAAGTGACCGCTTGCTACAGGCATTTGGTCATCGCCCTGGGAAGCACCTCGGACTCGCAGAACCTGCGAGAGGAGCTGAAGAGGACCCGCAAAAAGGCCCAGGAGCTGGCCGTGGCCAACAGGACTAAACTGACCTCTCTGCTCAAAGACAAGACCATCAGCAAAGAGGACCGGGCCGAGTACGAGCGCCTATGGGTGCTGTTCTCGAGCAGCATGGAGCTCCTGGAGGTGGACATGAAAAGGTCCCTGGAGATAGGGCAGGATTTCCCCCTCAAGGTGCCGACGAGACACCTCATCCAGACGGGGATGACCGGCAGCACCACCACCGTGGCGGCCCGGGCCATGAGCGTGCAGAACATGAAGTACGAGGCGGACAGCAACATCGACACGGCCGACCTCAAGGAACTGCAGTCCGAGATCTCCCAGGTGAGCCAGATGATGGAGGAGATGGAGATGAAGGTGCAGGTGGCGCCGTGGGCCGTGGAGGCGAAGCAGGAGGCAGGAGCGGAGCTCAAGTCCAACATGAGTGTAGGGAATTCCTCCGTGGGTGTCATCTCCATCTGCGAAGAGGAGCCCAAAGAAGAAGAAGGAGGAGGCAGCAGGGATGCTGGCTTTGCGTCCATCTGCGCCGTGCTTGTGTTCTTAGTGATAGTCACGGTCGCTGTGGTTCTGGGATATTTGGTCGTCAATATGTCCTGAACTGTCTCAACAAACAGCCCACCCCGATGGACACCCTGCGCGGCTGCCCGCTGGCGCGCCACCGTGGTGCCAGAGCCAGCAGCTCCGCGAGAGAGAGAGAGAGAAAAGAGCTTTTTTTGTGGGCTTTTTGAGGGGCTGAACATTTTGCGGACGCACACAGTTATTAATCTTTCTTGGATTGTTGAATGTATTCGGTGGAGTTGAGGAGTTGCACTAGATAACAAATGTAGAACAATATATGCCAGTGTGTGTCATTCGGAGAGTATGGATGTCGGTCACAGTTTGAGGTTAAGCATTTTGAGGGGCCAAGGGGGTCGTGTATTTTTGAAGTGGGGGTGGGGGTCATGAAATTACGTGACAGTGTCTGGCCATCAGGATGATACGAACAACACTAATCCAAGTGGATTAGTGGAAAAGCTCAAGCGTAAATGTAGCCTACTGTTAAGCATTCCCCTTGATGTTCTGATTGATGCTTTCAATTTATGAATTCAATCCAGGAAAAGTCAGATGTGTTCCAGCGAGCAGGGGGCCATCTAGTCAGAGAAGTAGGGTCAAGTTGTATGGAAACTAATAGAGCCAGTGTTAAATTAAACTCTCCACATATCACACAGCTTGGGTGTGATCAAATCTGCACTGTTCCACACTCCTGTTAGCACAGTTTTAATACTTTCATAAAATCTGTATAGCAAGATTGTAGTAGGCCTGCATCGAACTTCATTGCATTAAATCACAATGTGCTTCATGAGAGCTTTGGGACCTGAGAGACAGTCCGCAGTCTTTTAATAATGCACCCATTCACTGTAAGCCTGTTCATGTTCCTTTTCAGGGTTTTTCTTGCAAACAGTGTTGAATGTATACATTACAACATGTGAACAGAGGGTTTGTACATACAGACTGCTGTGTCAGATAATGTACATACATACAAGTATATTTATTATAATAAAACTTTGAAACACACTTGCAAACGTGCTGGCGCCCAGGTGTTTTGCCAAGCAATGCCAATGCAGTTTTTGCACAAGGGCCATGAACTGAATGTCACATTTCTATTGGTTGAGATCCATACATCAGAAGAGGTATTTTAAGCAGGGGATTACTATCTTTGACGTAACCACCTTAGGGGTTAAAATAGTGTTGGTTTTACACAGATGCTTAAACTCCCTAATGGTTTTAGTTGTAAGAGTCTTTGAATTTATTCCTGGAGTGGTCCATAGGTGAACTAAAGCTGATGGCTGTCCGAGCCAAAGCCTCCACGTGGGCGGTTGGGAGGCGGGGCAGTTGTCCTGGGCCGTGCATGAACTCAGCTGGCTTTGAAAGATTTCATACAGAACAGTTCGGGGTCAGCGCAGAAATCGTTTCAAGTCATTAGTCCTATTCAGATGCTTTGAAAGACCAAAGACTGTTTACAAAATGATGAGTCTGAGAATGTAAGTCGCTTTGGATAAAAGCGTCTGCTAAATGACTAAATGTGAATGTAAATGAGTCTGACTACATTTGCTATTTAACTTAGCAAACCTTGTATGATTTAATGAAATAATTAAGAAGAATATGAAATGATATAATGCTCTGCTATGGTATTTTACACATTCCATTTCTGTATTAGGGTTTTAGAGAGGTTTAACTAAAAAGATGCAATTTCAGTGGGCAGGTAATTTTGTCTCAGATTCACCTTGCGTTTCACTTTATTTCACTCCTATGTTCCTTTCACCTAATGGCAATTTTGAGTACCTTTTGTAACATTTTTTCACAGTAATCGGACAGTAAAGCTCATACATACATACAACATTATAGGGAAAAAATTATATTTCAAATAAGGATTCAAAATAATTGAAGCTCAACACTTCATTTCTTTCTCAAAATTGTATTAATTATTTATTTGAATATATCTTTCTGTGGGCCTAAATAAATAAAAAAAAAATCAAATTTTATAGTAAATGATATAGTTTATGTTACATTAATGTAAGGAAATGTATGAACAAACCTCACACTGCATCACTGTTTACACGGTCTTTGGCAGGGGCTGAATTAAAAAGCAGATATAGAAGATATTGCATAGAAGTCTTCTCAGGTAAAACGTGAACGTGAGATTTAAAAGATGTATAGGCAGTACATCAAAGGGGTGGAAAGTGCACCAACGAATATGAAAGAGAAGTGTTTAATGATCAATGCTGAGATGTTACTGTGAGGCTCAGGTGTCTCTCTGTTGCCAATTCACATCAGCTAGTTTGTCACTTACTGGTGGTGCTTTCAGGATAAATGAATCCATGTCTAATACAGTAGCTGGAAAACACCAGCAATTCTTACTTGTCATCATCATTTTACAAATGCATCTGTTGAATTATTGCTCCAATGTGAATTCTAATGAAAAGTCTGTTTTAATTGCTTGCTGCTCAACATTTGCACATCAGAAGCTCTAATTTGACTCTAGTGATCACCTCCCCCATTCTTGAAGAGGTTCTCTGATAATTGTATAAGGTAAATAGACCTCTGCCATTTAAAGACCATTCAGCCTTAGTCACAGGCTGTTGAAGTATGTCATAATCTCAAAGGATCAAATTTGATTACAGCTACCCTCCTCTTCTAAGCAGAGGCCTGACTCCTTGTGGGAGTAACGGATTGCACGCAGCAAAATCATTTTTTCTTATATTAACAAAACCTGGCAAATATTCAAGTTACAGATTAAGATAGCAATCATTTGGGACATTAAATGTAACCACTTAAATGCCTGTTTTCCAGTGTTTTATGTCTTCTCAGCCTCTCGAGGTTAGAAACCTGTGAAGAAACATTAATAGAACATTGTAAAAAAAAAACACAACATTAGCTCGACTCCTGAAAGCACCGAGCTGAGAGCATTTTTAGGCAGGACAGTGATGCATGAAAATCAGTGGCATGCTATGATCACACCCGATTCACAGTAGGCTACCTGACATCTTGTTTATCTTTGTTGTCATTTCACAGGGGCACTACCCTCTGCTAACAGTCCCGAAATTCATGGCAGAATTACATTGTCATCCGGAGATCCAAAAATATAAAGGCCATTAATTATACATGGGGAAAGAAAGGGAGGGGATTTAAATAGTGGGCGAGATAAAGCCTCCTGAAACACTGCACTTTAAAATGTGTCCCTTGTGTTTCAATAGGAGCAATGTTCATGCAAAAGTCTACTTTGATGCAACCATCAGACTGTTTTAACCATGCTGAAATGATTTTGTCGCGATAGATGTTATGCAAGCTGCTTCTCAAAATAGGCACAGCATGAAAGTTTTAGCTTATTTGCTTCATTCGGTATAAAGTTGACCCTCTACAGGTGAGTAAATCGACTTTCTCTATGTTTGGAGGCGTTTAATTCAAACTCATGCATGACAGAGCCATTTATTTGCTTCACTCCGTCGCTAGGAAACAAACAAACTAAAGCACACCGGTTCACAGAGAGGCGAGCTACACACTTGGCAGAGACAGGGCACTGCATCGTCACCTCATCTGGACGAAGACGGTGGGTTTCCAGGCTGTGGGTTGCCATAGAAACCCTCAACGGACTCTCCACCGCAAACAGCACAGAAGGTTGAGCAGTGTTATTTCGACTCACCCCCTTTGTGCCACCACCATCCTACACACAGAGCACTCTGAGGCAGAAGGAGATGTGGTGTGAGGACAGAGGAGGGCTGCGCTGAACAGGGGACAAAACCTCAGCGTCCTCCCCCACGCTGGCAGATGAAATGTGTCACAGAGATGAAAATCAGATTGAGCCGTGCTGACCTGTTCTAGTGTGCCTCATCATTTTAGAAGGAAGTGCTTCAATCAGGTCAGAGTGACTTAAGGGTACCTCTCCTGGCTAAAACAGGCATTTTTTTGATGTTGAGAAAAATCAATAGACTTAATCACCCTATATAGATCTTTCCCTCTCTTCCCACATATATATTTCTATCTTTCTGATGGTGTTTATTCAGTGCTCTTCCTGATTCAGCCTCTTCCTGCTAAGTTTTTGCTCATCTCAGCAGCTCACTGCTCTGTCACATCTAAAGTGCACTTGGTGATTCTCTGCCAAAAAGATGGGGAACTATGTCCAGAAACTGTGCTCCATAAATATATATTCTATATTATGCTTGTTTAAAAAATGTATTACGCTGTTTGAAAATGTTGTTTTCTTGATTTTAACCACTGAAGCGCAACACCGACAAGTTTCCTATGCGTTACACCGCCTAGATTAAAGGGCCCAGATACTGAAAAACAGAAGCCTAGGTATGAGCCCTGTTGAACTACAGTGGGCCAGAATGATGGTTTTTTGAGATATTATATCTGCCTCCGCACAGTTACCTTATATAAATTGCCTTTTATAACATGCATTGATAGATATGAACATTTGTCAAGCACCGATTAGACTTATTCTGCCTCTTTTAACTATTTGCCCACACGAGTCATCATAAGCACAAATCGCCTAAAAGCAGTTTGAGACAGCATCAGTAAAACAATCAAATTAATAATGCATAAATTGATTGGTTTTATTAATAAATTAATTTATGAATGGCAGACACAGGGTGCAACTGATGACAGAGATTATTTTTTATGAGTTATCAATTTGCCATGAAGGTAACTGCTGTGAGCAGGGAAGACACCCAAAGGAGAAAGGGTGAAAGCCCTGCAGGGCCTCCACCACTGACATATGCACTGCTACTGTGTAACACACACACACACACACACACACACACACACACACACACACACACACACACACACACACACACACACACACACACACACCACCTATTAGCTGCAGATGTTGTCTCTAAATCCCTTGGATATATTTGGTAGTCAGTCTGTTACTATGGTAACAAGGTATATTTGGTCTAAATAAAATGATTAATTATTTTCTTTATCGTGTGGAGCAAACTAAAATGTAAAGACAAGGTCCGGCCAGGAATTTCCTTGAGAAAACTATTTATTATTTATTTCCATGTACAACTTGATTATTTATATTTCACCACAGGAGCTCTGACACAATAAACAATTATAACAAAGTCAGATTTAACGGTTATATTTTTTGTAATCAATCTATTTTATAAAGGCCTGATGACCCTTTTAAAGTGGCCTCCTCACTTTACCTGTGCTGCACATAGAAGTGTGTCTGGGTACCTGGAAGTCCTGCGTACAATAAGGCCATTTGCAATCACTTTCTATTTGTCAATTACAATTTAATTTACATAAAAAAAAACTGTGAGGAAGCTTCCAAAGGAAAAAAACAAACTAGCAAACCGTAACAGTTATTAATAGTCAGGTTAAGATCAGTGCTATTCCCCAAAAACAAATCTAGGCTTGCCAATGACAAGGCCACAATAAGCCTTTTCCACTGAAGACATTTTGACATGTTACCATAGGAAAAGCACAAAATATTCATGATGACTGAATTCCATTTAGCTGCTTCAGTTCCAGGGTCCTGGTATTGTGGATGCTGGCTCACGGCTTATGCCATGTCTGCGACCAGAGGATCCGCAGGAGGAGGCAAAATGAATCTGTGCGCGGTCCACTTCGAGTGCGACCTTGGTGAACTTTGACACTAAATTTGCTCCGTTGACCAATATAGCAAGATGTCTATGTTCTGAACAGTGCTGACCTTTGAGCAGGAGAGTCCAAAATGGAGGAAGCTAGTGTTTGCTGCATCATTCACTTTTATTTAACCTCCTGTTACGGAAGAAAAACTGTTTCACAAAAGAGAAATGGTTTGCAGACAGTTTGAGTGTGAGTAGTCACTACATCACCAAGCTCCCTGCCCGACCTGTTTTATCTGGATGAGAGAAAGTCACTTTGTGGCGTGACTGTCGCTTTACTGTGACACATGAATAGAACAGCGGCATTGTTAGTGTAATACCTGGGCTTTTCCAACTATGTCAAGTCAAAATATTTGCTCTGAAAAAAGGCCAATTTGATATTATCATAAGCAGTGCATCAGACTGTTGCTCTAAATAATGATGTTTTCATTAAAAAAACCCAACTTGTTTGATTACATGTGCACAGAGCAGTTGTACAGCAAGTAGCGTCAAAGTCAAGGCTGCTGACTTTTTGAGTCATGTGGGACAGGTTGCCCTACAACAGGCAGCAGATGATTGTACTTGGGCGTGATGGTGACCTGTAGCGATGTAGTGTAAGGATCAAAGATCACCATGCGGTGCAGTCCAGAATCATCCTGAGGATCCTGCATCTGAGGGTCTGTGCTCGTATCCACCTCAGCCTCTTCTGAAGTGTCCAACGGATAAAGTTTGTCACCTAGAAAGAGTTGAGAGAAACAAATCTTTAATCTATCATAAGCATTAAAAACACTGTTTCATCACTAACATTAGTCTCATAAGCTTGAAAACGAGTGGGTTACAGTTGTCTGATAATGGGCTTGGAAGCAGATGTGCTATCAGCTGTAACAATTGAACAGATTCTTCCCAATAAGACAGCAAGAACCATCAACGGACACAACAGCTAAATAGCAGTAGCACCAGTTAGAATCCAGTTGCTACTACTAAACTACCTCAGTCTGTTTGTTTTTCACCATGACTAATTCATAAAAGATGAGGTCGATGATAAAATGTATATGTAAATATTCTATATTTTGAATATTTTCACCCGGGCCAATTCAGGCATTCCTATACATACACACTTAGCCCTGTCCTCTTCTTTTGCTCTTGTATACGCCGCCCCTCCCACC
>CM022485.1:22315286-22351589 GCA_011952105.1 Coreoperca whiteheadi
CTCCCACCCACCCCATGTGTCTCCCTCTCCTCCCTCCTCTCTCTGTAGGGTCCTGAGGGGGGTCCGTCGTGCCCGGGTGCTACGGTGCATTCCCCACCGAAGCTTCTCCACAATGCAGCAGCTCACCGAAAAAAGTACAAGCGAGTTTCAAGCCTTCATTTCTGTTCGCATCTTGCTGATGGTGTGGTTCTTGCTAGTGAATTGTTACTTTCAACAAATCCCTTGAAAAGACCAAAAACCAACAAGACATTAGTCACCTTCTAAATACTTTCCAACTTCCTCCCCCTGTCTGTGGCTCTCAGGCTGAAGCTCATTCCTTCCTACTGAAGAAATAAATCTTGACAGTAGTACTGGGCACTGTAGTTTCTTAGCAAACATGAATTGAACAGGAGTAAATAATGCATTTGTTGGGGACTTTTTTCAGGAGCTGACTTGGTGCGACAGTCAGTATTAATGGCATCAGGATGGAGTACATGCAACTGACTTAAAATAAACTAGAGTGCCCACGTTTATTGTAATGAGGGACCATGTCATCCAGGGCAACGGTGTGTATCACTGGTGTGTTTTTATTAGTTCTGGGACAACATCTGAGCTCTATTGCACAGAAGGATCAACTATATCCGGCTTTGACGGCACGGACAATACTTGTTAGTAAGATCACTTAATTTTTGGTTTCGGTCTTTTCATGGATCTTGTTGACAACAAAAATATAGAATATCACTTCACATTCATCCATCATATTATAAAGCTGCACTAAAAACACAATTTACTTAATGGAACGTCAATATGCATGCTTCACTGCTTGTTTGGATGTGGATTAGATGAAACAATCAGCACCTGGCAGCAGTGATATGTAATGTTCATCTTTTAGGACAACAACAGGCAGCCACTGTTCGCAGCCCTCTGTGGCCCGCTGGCTGGAGAAGTTGTGGAGGTCATTCAGCAAAGGGAAGCGGCACATGCGGCTGAGCTCATAGAGCTGCGGCGGGGCGATCCACAGCTCCCGTTCCTGGTAGCTCTGCAGGACCTCTGAGGGCGTGGACCACTGAAACACACACAGAGAGGTAGTGTTTAACAACTCTACAAGTGTGTGGTTTTCCTTTTAGTTTGGTACATCAAATGGCACTAAATACTGCAGTATCCAAAAAAACTTGATCAGCTGTTGTTACGAAGAAAACACCAGCCAGAATCACTTTTGTAGTTAGGAGCAAACACTGCACAATATTTGTGTAATTGACCCAATGTGAAAACCACTGTGCTCTTTGACACTGTTGGTGATTTATTTAAATTACATGGACCTCTACTTTCATAATCAATGAACCATTTTTCAAATTAGCTAATTATTTTATTGATCAATCAGTCCAAGGTTTGGTCTATAAAATGTTGAAGATGGAAAAATGCCACTTCATATTGTTTGCTTTGCCCAACACCCGATAGTCATGCTTTAAAGAACAAACAAATAATCTTGATGAGGATCTTTTAATTTTTTTTTAATGATAAGAAATGCATACTTAATGTGTTTCATAGTCGAAAGGAAAATCCACTTGTCAGTGCTCTCTGGTGGACAAACTATGTGATGGAGCCACTGTTTCTAAATTACCTCAAATCTGGTGTGGCATTTCTGCACTGCAATGTCTTGTTATTAGCCGACATAAACACAGATACCGAGACATCTGAAATCAGCTAATATTGGCTCTTATATATTTGCTCGGCCAATGGCCAATCTCACTCAAATATTCAGTTTATTATCCAATCCACTTTATTTATGTAGCACATTTTACAAACAGAGTTTCCAAAGTGCTGCACAGAATAGACAGAAAACATAAAATAAAAATCAATAAAAGTCAACAGGGGACCGCACAACTCTCATACCAGGTTAAAAGCCAAAGAATAAAAGTGGGTCTTAAGACGAGACGTAACAGTTTTCGCACTATCACACAGGACAGCCAGAAAGCAGAAAATCCACACAACTGAGAGGATTCAACTATTGTTTTACACTTTTTCTAGAAAAAATGAATTAACTAATTAATAGATCATCAGAATAGTTGTGATTAATTTTCTGTCTATTGGTTAATCAATACATTGTTTCAGCTCTAATGATCACATCTTGTTTGTCTGTACACATACCTACCTATTTATTTTATTCTTTGGAATGCAATTATTAATTTCCCTGTAAAGCACTTTGGTCAACATGTGATGTTTTTAAATGTGTTGAATCAATGAAGTGACTTTGATGAAGGGATCACCTGAAAGCGCACTATCTCCTTTTCATCCTGACGCGTGTGTGGCATCTCCTGCAGGCAGCAGATGAAAAAAACGGTGTCGAACCTCGTCACACCGTATCGGCCTGTGGGAGTCACCCAGTTGCCCCACTCATGTAAGGCCCAGATGTTGGGCAACACCTCCAACTCTCTGCACATCCTGATGAAGTTGGCGGGGTTTTGGTGTACCAGAGCCCTCCACCTGGTGAGCTCACTACTGCACAGCGCGTTTACTTTGTAATGCAGCGCTTGGTCAGTGGCGCACCTGTCCTCGCCGCTATTTAACAAACGTTTCTCCTCCTGTTTAGACACAACCAGGAGCACAGCCGATTCCTCAAACGTCTCCCTTATGGCGCAGATGCGGAAGGCGACCTCCCCCGGGATAGGAGAGCCCAGTTTCTGTCGGTCTGTGGCGAAGATTGGAGGTCTAGTCTCCGCATGCTGTCTGACCCTTTTCAAACCAAAATTAGGCGAGTTGCTGAACGACTTGAAAATGTCCAGCCATTCACTGGAAAAGTCCGATGGGTCCACCATGCCGCCGGGAAACACATAGGCATTGGGCATGAATCCACTTTTACTGCTGCGTTTAAGCATTAAAACGTCGTAATCAAAGCAGGACTTGTGCGGCAGGTGTGACCGCCCATGGCTGCTGCCCGACGGTGAACCTGGGCCGGCTGTCCGCGGCGTCCTTGACGATAAAGCGTCCGCGCCGAGCCTCTGGCCTGCGGCTAAAATAAGAGTGGCCGCCTCCTTCCAGTGCTTCAGAGTGGTGTTCATCCTAAAACTACGAGCGAGCTTTCTTAATTTTCACTCGACGCTTCTGAAAGTTACCGTCCTCGGTCAGCTGCCTCGCCACATTTGTTTTGGTGGACGTGACGTGAGTCGGGAAGGACACGAGCACACACACCTGCCACGAGCCGCTATCGCCACCTACAGGCTGAATGACCTCCAGAGACACAGCTTCATTCTTCTCGGCCTTTCACTGTGTAATTCATGGAACAGGTGCATTTTATTGTTTTCCCTTAAAATATTCAAAATCGAATCATTATTATATTTGGCAACAACATGCAGCTATTGGTTTGACAGAGAAGTGACTGACACTGAGCGATAAAACCTCTGAACTTGATGTTCTATTTTTTTTTTCTTGTCAAAGTACTTAAACATATCTGAATTTAGATATATAACTGCCCAAACAACCCACTAACTATTTAAAGAAACCTTAGACCTGATATTCAATTTTGTATTATGGTTCATTAACAAATGCAGCACAAGACATTACCTTTAACAGCATATTAAGTGCTACTTTATATGAAAGTAGGCCTATCATTTGTTTCCTCTCCACACTGCTTTTCATGTAATAATGGGTCTACAATCTATCCTATCCTATCCATTGCCTGTGGGGTTCTTTAAAAAAGATACTAAGCAAAGGTCTTTCACTTACCAGGGCTACAATAATACAAAAAGTATAGCCTATAGTTGGAATAAAATATGTATAAATAAGGACATGATGCCTTTTAAATTTTTTTTAACCATGTTCATGTTCAAATCATCTGAAGTTTGTGATTTTGTATACTATAATCCATTCCAAACTCTGTTGCTGTAACTGATTAAAATTTGAACTCTAAATCTTTCAGCTTTCCGGCAGTTCAGCTTCATGTGAGTTTCACATTTGAATGATGGAAAAAAGATTCTGACAACATTTTATACAGTCCCAGCTGCCTACAAATCTGTTCAACTGGAATATGACAATGCAAAGTAAATAAATACACTCTTTTTCACAAATTATTGTCTCATTTTTCAGGGAATATTTTCTTCCTCAGTTAGCTGATATGCAACACTGAAAGTACACAGGCTCACCAAGGCTGAATTTGTTGCCCTGAATGCACTTAGTCAGATCCTAAGCCCCATTGAACGTGCCTGAAACTTGCACTCTGTTATTGGTCAGAAGTTCTTGGGTTACTGAGTTCGTATGCCAATGTGTTCTTGTATTAGCAGATTACCATGTGCAGGCGAGGCTGTCTGTCTGCGGCAACTTTGTCTGTGGCAACTGTTCACATTTTTTTATAGGCTTCATAAAAACATTTGTTTGTAAGCAAGTGCCTCAAGAGCTGCAGCCACCAGAGAAAGTCAATGTTACAGATCAATAGTGGATAATAAAACCTCCCGATTGTTGTGTACGTATAATTTTGTTGAGGATGTCATCTTTGAGATTAAACACAGAAATTGAATCCTAACATTATTGTTAGAATGGGAAAAAAAATAGAAACAGAGGGAATTCTGCTCCAGTTAGACTTATATTTACTTTTACAGTATAATAAATAGTGTAAATGACTAGTGTACTGTGCAAACCTTCTACATATTTCTGTTTATCACTGAGAGTATTATCATACTACACCCTGCACATTCATCAAAGGCTGAATTATTGAAGTCATTACTACCTTTGACTTTAAATGTTAAAAAAGTACACATCTTTCTTTCTTTTGTCCGACCATATGGACAAATTCTTCTCCCAAACCCTTCTCATTCCGAGGGATATAATAGTCTGCAATTTAAGCTCGAGCTTACGCACACACATACGCAGGGGGTCAACAAAACAGAAGCTTGACTTTTCAACACAATTGATGCTGAAGTTGAGACATATGCATAATAAAATCTGATAACAAAAAGGTCTGCTCAGAAAATTAACAGAAAGGAGAGTAGAGTGCTCTGACAGAGAGGAGACCTTTGGAGAGAAGAGAGGAGAAGGACGGGCAGAGTAGAAAGGGAACGTAACACACAAACACACATGCAGGGGTGTCATATAACCTTATCAAAGAGGCATTGTGAAGGAA
This sequence comes from Coreoperca whiteheadi, assembly GCA_011952105.1. Taxonomy (NCBI): domain Eukaryota; kingdom Metazoa; phylum Chordata; class Actinopteri; order Centrarchiformes; family Sinipercidae; genus Coreoperca; species Coreoperca whiteheadi. The sequence continues at coordinate 22,320,379 of CM022485.1, forward strand.
GTCAGGCTAGGTACGCGCAGAGAGGAGGACGTGTTTCAGTTTTCTGTTGAAAATTGAAACTGTCCTGAAAGAGTTGACAGTGTAAAAGCCCCCTTCCTCCAGGGCTATCCAGGATGCCCAATCAGATCTGGGAACCTCCCACTGGAGGAGTGTGCTCAGTCACAGGGCGCCCCAGGTTTTCATTCGCATCAGGCATTCCTGCTCTCCTTCATTTTACTTGGCTCAGTATCATTTGTGGGTCCATATCACTGTACCTGGCCTTGAAATTAGCTGCTTCCAAGGTTCATGGAGCATCACTGAGGTGGTTTTTGTTCGAGACATATGTAAGTGAAAAATGTGTTGTAATATTTCTCTATTTATTTATTATCATCTGTCAAGTAGTACCTTAACAAAGTCATTGTCAAGTTCAAAGTTTTTCCTTATATTCAAGACATTCTGTCTTTCACTATATTTAGTGAGCAAGATAGATGTGTTTGTTAGGCATTAACACACCAATTTAAAGTTAAACATTTCCCCTCTCTTTCTTCCCCCCCTCTCTTTATTAATGTTTCTCTCACCCACAGTTGTGTTAAAACTAAGATTACTTGGAATCTCACCTGTAAACACATGGTTTACAAATCAGATGTATTACAATTTGTCCCAGAACAAGAACAGGGGTGTGAAGGAGAAATGAATGTGCATACTTAAGCATAAGTAAACCATTTGTTAAATGGTTAAAATGTCTACAGAGTGACGTGGAAAAATGCATTACATTTTGAGCTGATCATTGGCATTTTCCTTAAAACACACCACTAGTCTGCATATTTTTGATATCACAGAAAATGATTCCACTGAAATTTGAAGTGATTTGACTTACAAAACTCCATACAAACAATGGTACGGAGGTGGATGACTTCTTGGAATGTATGGTGGTCACAGAAAACTGAAATTCCACCCCGAAACCAGATGAAGTCTCTCTAAAAGACTAAATCTGTCAACGCTTTCATGAGCTGCTCCAGCGTCCGTGTGTGCTGTAAGAGATCACTTGGTGTTTCAGAAGATTGGTGTCTCAGGGCCACTGTGCCACAGGAAATAGTTATCATCTAGAAACCTAAAGAAACACTACAAACTCAAAGTCAGAATCTGTGCAGTTGATCCGGATCAGTGCCTTTTACAGTAATACAATCGGCAAAATCACAGGATTAACAATGTAAATACATTTGTTTTTGGTGGATTTTCACTGGGTTGTTGTTGTTTTAGCTTGTGTGAGCCTCATTGTTTAGCTAGATGAGAGGAAACTGTACTGCTGGTAGCAGGTCACTGTGTTTCCTTGGAAACCTTCATACCTTGTGTAATGTGTCATGACCTGTGATAAGGACAAGATTAGATTAGATAACTTAACAATGCAATATAAACCAATGTAACTTGTGAACTTGACTTGTAAAAGTTAATGTAACTGGTGAAAAATGTGTGCACGCATTTGTTTTCTCTTGCATCAGCAGAGTGAAATGGATGAAGGCAGCATCAGGAAGAGGAAAGAGTCGCAGAATGGCTCCACTGGCCACAGCATGGACTGTCAGACTACAAACAAGCAGCCTGCGAAGGCTGCTGTGCTTCAAAAAGATGTGAGTGTGTCTGTTTGCCAGACTTTGCCTGTGTGTGTTCATGAGAACAGGTCTCATTAGATGTTCACACCGTAATGATCCCACCAACCATACCTTTTTGCAGTAATGGGGGCTGGAACTGAGTACCAGGCAGTGCCACAACAACTGTCTCTACGTATTAACTCCTCAATGATCCACTCAGTGGTGCTGTCCAGGCCCCCTAAGCTCCCTAAGCTTTAAAGTCAATTTAGGGGACTGAAAGGGTTTCACTGGATAAATTAGGATTATTATGAAAGTTTATTTAAACAATTAATAATTAGCACTACCTAATTTTCCCTCACTGTATGAAAGAAGAACTTAAGGTGACATATATGGTTAGTTGAGAGGGGAAAAAAATGAGTCTGTGGTGAAAAAGTCCATAACATGTCTGCGTTGCTTGTGAGGGATGAATTTGGATTCTTCCCAAGCATCCATTCCACTTATAAATAGGGCAAAATCACACAATAGTGGTCATTAGATTTTTGTGTGCTCAGCTAAAAAGAGACTAAGACTTGACAGCCATGTTTGAGGCTCTTTAAGGCTAAACAGTGGTGCTTTGAGCTAAATGCTAGTGTCAACATGCTCACAATGGCAATGTCAACAGGCTTACATTTTACAGGTAATGTTCACCAATTTCTGGCTGAAGACAGCATTTACAAAATTTCAAATGTAGGCATTAAAGTAAGACCTCTATCATTTATTTTTTCTTCCTGTGTACGCTCAGGTTGGTCTGTTAAGTGGCATCTGTCTGATTGTGGGGACAATGATTGGCTCGGGCATCTTCATTTCTCCTAAGGCTGTTCTGCTCTACTCTGGAGCTGTGGGACCCTGCCTCCTCATCTGGGCTGCCTGTGGCGTGTTAGCCACGCTGGGTGAGAACGGCATCCAAACCAATACATCACTTTAATCGGCATCAGAGATGTCTATCTCTGTATTTTGATTTCGGTCTCTGTATAGAGACTGGCTCAGAGATTCACAGAACACTTACACACTGAACACGCTGTAACATGGACACAAAACTAACAACGGATCTTGTGATGTAATACACATTCATTTTTGTAATCTTGGAGGTCAGTGGTGGTGTTGTATTATGGATCAAATATTCTTTCCCCACTCAAGAAACATTTCGTGAAGGATCCCAAGGTTGGGTAGGACTTCAGGAATTTGAGCTCTTGGTGTTTCCAAGTAGCATGGTGAAGCATGAGTACATGATTATAAAAGACACTATAGCTTCCTGGTCTTTTATAGGCCCAGTAAGCTATTGAAGATCATTCATCACAAGCTTGCCAATATACTTTTCAGCCGGGAGCACCATTTTCCAGTGTGGAAGACCCCAAACGTAATGAATCTTCTTACTGGTTGTTGAAGTCAGCCCATTACACACTGGAAGTAACAGGATCACATCACACATTAATAGGTTCCAACCAAATTAGTTAGAATTGTAATTGTGCCAACACAACTCATTCAAATAATTCAAAATGTTTAACTAAACACTGAATTACAATTTTTTTCTTGCAATAATGCATTTAATTAACAGTAATAGGTCCCCTGAATGACGTTTTACAGCAGGTCTAAGTATTAAGACTTGGCTCATTAGCCAATTGGGATGTTGAGATTGATTCAACGATGCAAACACACAGTACAGGACACAGGGGACTTAAAACATTTTTGATCCAAATCAGCAATCAGACCGTCAGAAGGTCAGAAAGGGCAAATCTTGGAAAAAGGACAAACTGACACAATAAACTCTAAATGAATTGCTTAGTAGGTGAATGTGATTGCTGCTGTAATTCAGTAACGGTTGACCTGTTGAGTCAGTGCGTTTTCTGTATTTAACAACAACAGATGTAGCCTATTAGTCATGGTGATTTCCACGACGTAAAGCTGCTCTTTGTTAAAAATTCTGGGTTAGCGTGTTAAATTTCTCAGAATTTAGATACACAGGACTTTCTCTTGGGTGTGAAGGTGGTAAATGGCAATGTTTATCGGCAGCATAAAGGGTTGGTTCGCAAGTTTCACAACAGGAAGAGGACCCAAATGCACACACATGACTTAAATTGTGATGTACTAAGGTCTTACTGGCAGGTAGACAAGTGGCAAACAAATAACAGGCAGGCAGGTAGGTAGACACGCAGGCTGGCTGGCAGGTAGACAGGCGATGGACCGGTAACAGGCAGGTAGGCAAACAGGAATTCCAAACAAACTATTAGACAGAACCAATACAGCAACTGTGGACGAACTGACAAAGAACAATGGAAGTGAGAGGGAGAGGCTGGAGAGGGAATGGATTGCAGGTTAACGAGGGGACCAACTACTGCAGGGCTGATGAGGGAGAGTTTATTTTGATCAATTTAGTATTATCTTGTTGTAATGTATTGGAAAATAAAACTTGTGTTTTACCTACAGAAAACAAACAAACAAAAGAAATAAAATGATGATGACAGCAGCCAACAGTCACTCTATGAGTGTGTAAACAAAAGTTTCTGTGTGGCATCGGAGTCTTAAGCAAAAAAAGATTTAAAAAAAAAGACAGGATGCAAAACAATACAAAACACACGAGGAAGAGAATATTACAAAATGAAACAGGAAATCATAGGACACAAACCCAAAACCACGACAATAGCAGCATATTCAGTAAAAATAATTTTATTTCACCATTATTTTTTCCTTCCGATGTTTTACCTGGGACTGGTGGTGAAGTCCCAGCAAAAACTTTGGATCTGATATCAGCTTAAAAATAAGAAAATGTCTCTCCTACAAAATTGACAAATTTTAAGTATTTTGTTTCTAAAATCTACTTTTCCCATAAAAAAGAATCACCAAGCGTGACATTTTTTCTCACCATTAGTAACCTTTAGTCTTATAATCTACTCACTGTCATTGGGGTTGCATCATTGGCTTTGACTTTGAGGGTGTTTTGTTTCTTCATACCAGGATTTTCTTATTATGAGAAAGTTCTGAAGCTTCCTTGTATTTTCTACCTCAAGTAATTATAGAAGTCCCCTATGAGTTTGTTTTACATCTCTCCTCTTCTTTGTGTCTCTGTGTATTTGTTTGTATGTGTGGCTACACAGGAGCACTGTGCTATGCTGAGCTTGGCACCATGATCACCAAATCAGGAGGAGAGTATTCATATTTAATGGAGGCTTTTGGCTCGCTTGTAGCCTACCTTTACTCCTGGACCACTGTCATGGTGTTGAAGCCCTCCTCCTTCGCTATCATCACACTGAGCTTTGCAGAATATGCCTCTACTCCTTTCTACCCCGGCTGTACTCCTCCTCTTGTTGTTACCAAGTGTCTGTCAGCAGCAGCTATATGTAAGTTTTACTTAAATCTTTGTGATTAATGATTAAAAGCAATACATTACACATAGGGCCTATAATAGTAGCACTGTAGAAATTAGAATCACCTGGTTAACAGATATTGTTTGTTCTGAGACTGTTGAAATACAGTATTAAACGATAACGAGTGGCATTAGGACTGTATTGTTCTGAAAAATAAGTAGTAAAGTAAACAGGATACAAGGCATTAAACCCAGTTAAGCATTTTAGAATTTCTTTATATTAATAGTCGATCAAATGTAACGTGAAAGGAGTCACTCATAGTCAGTGCCGCCACTCCCATAACGCACATCCCGCGCCAAGTGCTGAGGGGGCACCAAAATAGCCTAGTGATAAATCAATCATAATAGAATAATAATAATTATAATGCCGATATTATTTAATTATAGAAATATTATTAGGCACTTTTTAGGTACGTATATAACAATAAACAAGCAGAACAAGAGTATTTAATTGCTCTATAAAGTAACGCTGGTGGTAACGATGGTAACGATGGACCCCCGTTGTTCCGTTGGATTGCGCGGCCGCGGCGCCTGACGAAGTTTGACAGGCTGTCAACTCTTTTGGAAATGGCGCCGAAAAGACAGCAGGAGTCTGTCCTTTTTTAGCTTTTCAACATAATATGTTCACAAAGTCAGCAAAGCTGTTTAAATTCTATTTTTATTTTAGTATTATACTGTGATGCTGATATTGTGTTATTGGTATTGAGTTATATGTTTGGTTAATAAAAAGTTAAACTGGCAGCAAAAACTTTTTTTTTCTCATGGGGGGGCATCATAAATCAATTATGCATAGGGCACCAAAATGGCTAGCAGCGGCACTGCTCATAGTGATAAACCTGGAGAGAATTATCAACTGCCTCTGGAGTTCCACCACATTTTAGTGAGTTTCAGCTCATTGTTTTGGTTTTATGGCCTGCAACTGTTTTCAGCTGCAGCAAGAAGCTGTTTTCAGCAAAAGGCCCTGATAAATCCACTGTACACTACCTGCTCAGCACCAAACAGCAGACAGACAAAGTTGCTAGTTGGTGAACATTAAGCAGCTAAAGAGATATTTTTTCAGGAGTTGGTAGAGACCAAAAATGAGCTAAAAGGAGAGTGAAAGTTGGACTTACTTTGTCAAGTGGACAGAAACATGACTCCAAATTAATACTATTGTTGCGTCGTATCTGCTGGATGTGTAAATATGCAACTGTTTGCTAACAAGTTAATGTGATGATATGTCAATGTTGTGTTTATAGCATGTTTCCACTGCTCTCTAGTGGCCAAAAAAACCCAAACAGTTAATGCAGGTTTAAATGAGTTTACCTGCCAAAACCTTTGGCTTACTGTTTGAAATTTAATGCAATCTGCAGATGTAAAGAAAAAGGATTTATTACAAGTCAAAGACAAAGCGCTAACCTGGTGAAAGATATACTGTATGTTCAGTGCAGTTTGTCTGAGGACTCTGGGAAATTAGACACAACTTAGTTCACTGATGGCTTGGAATAGTTATGCTATCATAACTAATTCTGTACATTATTGCAAAAAAGCAATTTTTAATTATTGTTAAATTGTTCAAATGTATGTCAAAGGGACATTTCTCTTATTTCTCTTCTTAGAGAGACGCAATTCATTTCAAATGTATAAGAAAGAATGTCGTACTGTATATTGTTACATTTCTTGTGTCTTCTCAGTCATGATCGTCACCGTGAATTGTTTGAGTGTCAAACTGGCAAGTTACGTGCAGAACTTCTTTACTGCAGCCAAACTTTTCATCATTCTTGTCATAGTGGGAGCTGGCTTCTATATGATGGCACAAGGTGGGCCTGCTTGCACTATCAGTGTCTTCAATATACTTTAATTAATATACAACTCTGCTTTAAAATCTTTTGTCTTTTGAGGAAACCTTTAATAATAACAATTAATATTTATTTATGTATTGTTGTGTATTTGTGTCCAGGAAAAACTGAGACTTTGTCAAACGCATTTGATGGCACATCACCGTCTGTTGGAGCAATCGGACTTGCATTTTACAATGGACTTTGGGCTTATGATGGATGGTAACAGTTATACTTCACTTCACTTTGCCCCTTTGATTGATCACGCTCCTCTATAAAGCAACACATTGATGTTTTCTTTGTCAGCTGATACGCCTTTCAGCTACTCTTGAGCCTCATGCCTTAGACTAGGTACCACGTTGTTTGTGTGCAGAAACATGGCAGTGCAGTGGGGCATAGTGAGTGGCAGAAACTCCCCTAGTTGGTACCTCAGGTCTTGTGCATGCAGAGGTGGTTTATGTACCAAGACTTGGACCTGAAATATCACAAGCAGCATCTTACCATTCCATTGGTCCGCCATCGGTCATGGTCCACCTTTGATTGTACTTAAAGGTCCAGTGTGTAAAGTTTAGGAGGAGCTATTGGCAGAAATGGAATATAATACTATGCATTACACTTAACTTACCATCTACAATGAAGCGTTATGATGAAGCATGCATTATTATAGATGCATCAATATGTATTTCACTTTACTGCAGACATACAATGCTAACTTATGATACTGCATGGACTACTATAGCATACTATGAGTCCTTACTACAGTTGATTGCTGCGGTGTGTATAGGTAGTCATAATGTATTATAAGCCCCATCAGTCAACCTCTAGTTTATAACTAGTCAAGAGCATCCATAAGACCCTTGAACTTATAATTCAATATAAGTCACATTGATGTTTTATGACTGTTGATATATAGCATCAGAAAGCAGTATGTGTGCTAATGAGTATAGTCATAAAGCATTATGAATGCATTATAATTCACTATGAATGCCCCCATAACGCTCTATAGTTGTGGTCTTCATGGAAAGTGTTACCTTTTTGTCTTTACTGAGTCTGTTTCCACAGTAAAGGAGGCTTATGTTGTTTTAGATCATTGTTTGTGCATTACAAACCACATGCAGGTACAGACAATTTTGGGTTGGATTCTTATGAATGGTTATGAGTGGGTCCTTTTCCTATGTCTGTGGCTGCGCTGTAACATTGGGGTTTCCACAACAATGCTTGTGTGTCCTGTTCTTGTGACCGGCTGGGAGTTTTTAATTGGCCTCCCTCCATCTCCTCCTGGCGCTGGACTATGTGGCAGAGTTCTGAGGTTCCTTTCTTTGTAATGTGTAAGGTCAAACTGGAGGGGCACATTCTCCCTTCCAGTCACTTTTTCTGTAATGACCTCTGGAAAGGTGGCCTCATGTGGCCAATACACTTTCATTTTTATGTCATGTTGGGATCACAGCAGGGGGTGCAAGTGTCAGGCTACAACCCTCTGTACCAATAAGGCCAATTAGAGGGCAAAGAGAGTGAAATACCACATAAAATACTGAAATACCATGTAACTGTCACTGAAGATGCTGAGAGAACCCCTACATAGCACTGCAGGAAAAGTCAGGCCTGTCTGGGTGGCCACACAGGTCCATGCAGTTATCAGCGTGGCGCTCTGCAGAGAAGAGTGATCAAGCTTTTACATTCTTAAAAGGACAAATGCCTGCCATTAAAGATTTCTTGTGTTTCTTATTTTATGGCAGTATGTTTACCTTTAGAGAGGACACATGTTCCCTGTTTTCTAATTTCCTTGTTTTCTTAGGAATCAACTGAATTTCATTACAGAAGAGCTGCAAGACCCATTCAGGTAAGACACGTTTTTTAAGAGGTCATCATACAAAGTCAGAGCGCCATGTCTGACAAGGTAGGCTGCACACCCTTTAAGTGCACTTGAGTTCATACAGGTACATTGAACAAACAAGAAGGCTATGCTTTTCAAGTCTTCAAACAAATCATTTGTATAACATAAATGAATCAGAGCGATATTCTTTTCAAATGTGTACAATATACCTTGTGTTTATTTGTCAATTAATCTCAGGCACTTGCCTCTGGCCATCCTCATCGGGATCCCTTTGGTATCTGTGTGCTATGTGCTGGTCAACGTTGCTTACTTCACTGTTATGACCACCACAGAAGTGCTGTTTTCTGCAGCTGTTGCCGTGGTAAGAAGCATAGAAGGTTGCCATGCTAATGGAGAAGTTGAGAGCCATGGAGTTTTATTAAATGAGTTGGAAATGACTTGCTGGTGTGGTGTTAAATTAAAAATTAATATACAGTATACATTTTTTCATTAATCCAGAGAATTTTTAGATTTAACCTCACTATCAGCTCAGTATTCATTTACTCTGCTCCCTTGTCTTTTCTGAAGGATTTGTTTGTGCCTCCTTAGACTTTTGGAGACAGAGTCCTTTACCCACTGTCTTGGATCGTTCCTCTCTTTGTTGTCTTTTCTACGTTCGGCTCTGCCAATGGAAGCTGCTTTACTGCTGGCAGGTAAAAGAGACAGCTGTCACATTATATATGAAATAGAGAAGCTAAAGAATACATTATTTCTGCCTGTATGTGTAAAACTGTGTGGTGTGCATATTTGTTTGTATGAGAAAGAAAGCACAAATAAACAAAGTTTGAAAGTGAAAGTGAGAATACTGGTGTGCGTTAGAGGTGGAAAGACTTTGATAGGCAAGAGGAAAGAGATAGCAATAGAAAAAGTAAACTCAAGAATGTACAGTACAACTAGAATACTCAACAACACAAAACATATTTCTGTCTTTCTCTTCTCACAGACTGGCCTACGTATCTGGTAGAGAGGGTCACATGGTGAAAATCTTATCCTATATTAGTCTGAAGCGCTACACTCCAGCCCCTGCTCTCATATTCAATGTGAGTCCTGCATATTTATTGAGTTCCCTTGTATACTTTTCAATTTGGTCTTAGATGATCATCTGACTTTTTTAACGTCTAAACCTTTGCATAGTCGTTCACTGTGTGTTACAAAATCAGATAAATGATCTATCCACTGTGTTGTTTCCTTTTGGATAAACAAGATAGTTCACTGTTTGGTTTCTCTCTGTTTTAGGGTGTTTTGGCTATTTTCTACATTATCCCAGCAGACATCAACACCCTTATTAACTACTTCAGCTTTGCTCAGTGGGTGTTTTACGGTCTGACAGTGCTGGCTCTCATCGTCATGCGTTTCACCAGGAAGGAGCTCCATAGACCTGTAAAGGTGAGGCTTACTGATCGAGGAGTTTTTAGTTGGCTTTTTGGGGGCAGGTCCTCTTCTATAATGTTTTGACTAAACAGTTTTCTGCATTCTGATGCTTTGTTAACTTGAAACTGAAATCCGTTTCTTTACACACATTTAAAGTACAGCAAAGGTGACACAGTCTAGTGTCCTGTTTTGGAGAAAGTGAAAGTGTTATTAACTGATTAGGTAGCGAGACAGTGAATATAATATTTACTGAAGTGATGAATAGACAACAACAGCATTGTCAACTGGACACGTGTGACCCACTCAACATTTCACATTACAAACTTTAATACAGACTTAATTTTAGAAAGTTTGACCAAGCTTTTGCCAATATATTTGTCTTTTTTTGTCTCACCCCTACGCAGTAGATCATATTTTGGTCTTATTTTTCAATATTGTTTTTATTGGTTGCAAATAAAATACAACCCAGATGATTTTTGACTTTCCCTAGGCCAATGCTTTATTTATTTGCAGTTGCAGAAATTGTGAAAGTCTTTTTGAGGGAAATATACCTCCATATAATCCTGGCTGCGAACAAATAATATTGCATTCTTTTTAGGGGAATTCAGTTGGGGTCGTGATCACAGGGCATAAGAACAAGTAAATACTTAACAGTGGACTAATTGTGTGATTCGATACTCTAAGGTACCGATTGTCATACCAGGCCTAATGGTCCTGGTCTCCTGCTACTTAGTCCTGGCTCCCATCATTGATAAGCCAGAACTGGAATACCTCTACTGTACTGTCTTCATCTTCAGTGGACTTCTCCTCTACTACCCTTTCATCCACCGGAAGGTCGACTGGGCACGCAAACTCATGAGTAGGTTCACTCTTAATTTTTAATGAAATGCAGGAGCTGAGTTTCTCTCAAAATTCAAGTTATTGAAATATTTCCATTGGTTCTTGACCGTCAGTATAGAATAAAATGGGACACAATGTGCTCAAAAGGTAGAAAACACATTACTGAAATACAGTGACATGTTGCGCAGACCTCATGGTGAACCCACTTGAGTAGTGTTGATGTGACCTTTGACCTCCATTCTCTTTGTAGGGCCCATCACCATGCATCTCCAGCTGCTGATGGAAGTAGTTCCTCCTGAGAAAACTGAATGAGAAGGGACAGAACTGACAACTAGGTCAACTTCTGCTGCAAATCGTGAAATTTGGTGCCCAGAGTGGGTCAGAGCCAAACATCAGAGCTCACCTCTGTTGAATAACTGCAAGATGGATGTAAAAGGGGCTGCACTGTGTTAATGAACCCATGTACAAGGGTAAGATGAAATAATTTGTCATTTGGGTTCAGGGATGAAAACAGAGGATTCGTGTTTCTAGAGTGTGTCCTACAGGACTACCCCTGCTGCAATTAAAATGTGCTTAATACATAGTTAGATATTTAAAACAAAGCCATAGATAAGCTGGAATGACCATATTCACACGATGTCTTTCCCCACATGCAGAAATCAATCACTTACAAAAACCTTTCTGTGGTGATAGTTAAGCTACAACTGAAGGATGTTAGGAAAAAGGATTTTACTTTGAGATACATAACTTTTCTTATGAACATAACCAGCACTTATAGGAAACATTAACCAGTCATGTTAAACATTTCTTTATGTAAATAATGCAATAACGTTTTTACTGGGCCAAAGACCATGTGATGCAGAGCTACTAGAGGATTTTCATATGCACTTGAGCAAAGGGAAATGGTAAGCATTTTAAATGCATTGCGGAGACAACATGAAGGCTCAGCAGATATCATTCAACAAGATGTGGAAACGTGTTTATTTACATCAGTGTTTCTTTAATGATGTTTGATGCTGATTTAAAAATGCTCTCACACTGGTGGTTATTAAATGTATCAATCTTGTTGCGCATAAAGTGGACATGGGAATTAAACAATTTGTGATTGCAGCAAATATCCCTACTGTGTCTTGCTGATCTAACTGCTGCTTCAGCTAAGTATCTTTTATGAAACTGTGTGCATTCTGTCTATCATAGGGTACAAACAAACAGTACAGTCAAGTGTGGCTAGTGATGTGTGATTATGAAATATTATGAGATGTATTTGCTTTAGACTGGAAAGGTGATATAACTTAGGCCACCACACATTAAGGAAGGTACATGTCAAACAACTGATTATATTTCATATCATGCCATTGGATCTGATGACACCACCAATTCAGGAAACAACTGTGAATCACAATTTTGTAGTATATGTCAGATTTAATAGACAATCTGACAATCAGTGAGTTTTCAAACCAATGCAAGGGCCTGAATCTTGGGTTCATCAGTCTCAAAGACTGCAAAATGGTGTAATGGAGCAGGGCGACGAGACTCAAAAAACAATTGTCAAGCAGTTTGTTTACAGACTGTGCACTACAAACCGTGGCCCTAAAAGACAATTGACTCTACTTCTGATGGTCTTAACAAAAATCTAACATTATGAACTTCACCAAACTCATATTTACCACAGTTGTGGTAGAGTAGCGGGAGATATTTGGACTTTTTGTCAACTTGGTGGTCTATTCATGTCAATTCATGCATTTCTGGGCTTTGCTTAAAGCAAGGAACTTTCAGACCTTTGCTTATGAAAATGATTGGGTGATTATAGTTTGTAGACACAATTATTAGCAAGAGCAATAAAATGATTGATTTGACTTTCCCATGGTCCCATTTGTCCACCAGATGTCAGTACAGCACTGTTAAATGAAACTTCAAAGGCATGTTAAGACTAGTAAAATTACTATATTGTGTCTTACTATGTGTATATTTAATATTTTCCACAATATGCAACATTACTTTAATGTTATTGGGATTAATGGCAATAGTGGTGGCTGTAATTGTAGTCAAAGGGGTGTCATTATTGTCATAATTGATCAATTATACTTGTATGTAAATAAACACCTTATCATGAACAGTAGAATGAGGGAATTTAAGTAAAGGTAATATGTCTCTGGCCCAGTACGCATTATAGTTCAACACAGTGTACTCATAGTGAATGCAGGCAAAAAATCCATTTGGACTTTGATGCTCTCTAGTGGCACAAACTCTGTCCATATAGAGTCAAACTAGGATCTCTCATGCGTGATCCCCTAGTGTAAAAGTGAAGGTTTTCTGCAGGAGGCACCAATAAATCTGCACTGGCTGTGCTGAATGAGAGTGCATTTACAGACAAGCTGCTAATTAACTTCTGCCAGATTTGGTTGGAACTGTCTTGAGAAGCAGCATGTTGGCTGTGTAGCCTGTCACGTTTGGCTGTTTAAATGTGCATGGTGCTTTTATCAGCGAATGCTGTTGTCCTGCACAATCAACTCAACAGGTGCCACATGAAGACTGAATACATGCTGACAAGTTGCAAAGATGTAGATGTGATTCAGCGCACACAGCTGTAACATAACATAAATGCCCTGGCTTACGTCATGTCTCCTCCTATATTCTTTGGCTGTTTGAAATTTAGAGTAGAGACAAGCAGTTACATTCTGTTTCATCACTCTTTAATGGGCGTTTGCATCCCAGGATGAAAGAACAACATTTTTCATTTCGTTCCTGGGAAGAAAAAGCAAACCTCTGAATTTACAGAAAAAACAAGTTTTGTCCTAATGTGGTGTTGGTGCTTTTGAGATGATGCAAGACAACTCTCCATTCAGTGTGAGTAGAGTTCAGGGATTTGATGGCATTACAGAATGAGACGAGTGACTCATTTGTGGTTGTGAAATATAATTATTCATGTTCAGAGATCCGCACTAAACTCCCTTAGATCTCTTGGATGTGAATTCTGTGGTTCTGTTGTTTGATACGTTGGTGTATTTTCATGAATGAAATGTGCTTGACAATATGATGCATCATTTATTCTTGTGCTGATGGTGTGTGGGTGTGTGTGTGTGTGTGTGTGTGTGGGGTATATCCATGTCATGAATATAAGCCTGCTAAACTGGTCAGTTGCATACAAATCTTACTGCTTTGACATTGTCACCTGTCCAAAGCACACAAATCTTGCTTGACATTTTGTTACTTTGGATCAGTGGTAGAAGAAGCACCAATACAACAATGTAAAAATACTCCATTACATATGAATGCATTCCCAATCCTACTTAAGTAAAAGTTCAGAGGTGTTTTCAGCAAAATGTACAAACTATCAAAAGTAAAGGTACACGTTCTGCAGTAAAATGTCCCGGACTGATATATTATTATATGTGACATTATTAGATTTTATACTGATGCAAAAATTTGTAAGTAGCATTTTACAGTTGTAGCTGCTCAAGGTGGAGCTAGTTTTAACAACTTTAGAAACCGTGTCCAATGGTTTTCAACTTGGGGGTCAGGCCCCTCCAAAGGGTGACCAGATAAATCTGACAGGTCATGAGATGATTAATGGGAAAGTAAAGAAGGAAAAACTAATTTCTCATTATTCTATTCTATACTTTTACCTATTTGGTCCTCAAACAGTTATTTAAATGAAACCATATGATAAGTTTAGAGGGGGAAATGTGTCTTTGGTGGAACGGCATACAACTCAGTCATTTGAATTGTGAAAAGGGGCCCCAAGTTGATGAATATAGGGTAACCAAATGGTTGGAAACCACTGGCATAATCTTAACAATGTGTTGTGTTTTATGCATTTATCATATGTTTTTTTAATCCATAATCTTAATCTGTAAAGTAACTAGTAACTGTCAAATAAATGTAGTGGAGTAAAAGATACAATTGTTCCCTCTTATATGTAGGGAAGTAGAAGCATAAAGTAACATAAAATGGAAATACTCAAGTAAAGTACAAGTACCTCAAAATTTTACTTAAGTACAGTTCTTGAGTAAATGCACTTAGTTTGGATGGATGCACATTAAGAAGTTGTAAATTGTAAAACTACAACAGGAAAGCATATTGCATTTAGCAAAGTATCGGTATGCACAGCAAGCTAAAAAATTAAAACCATGAAATATAAGATTGTGTCGTTCAACTATTTGGCTCCCTATTAGCTGACATCTCAGCGACCACTGCTGTCCTCGGGCTCTTTGCTTTTTCTGGGCCATCCAATTAACCAGCATATTTTGTGTGAGTGAATGGAAACCACAGCACCCATAGGAAACTCACAGGGAAAACATTCAACCTCTGAGAACTGAACCTAAATCTTTCTGGTAGGGAAGGGACATAATCAAAAATGCTATACATACAGTGCCTAATGCTAATCAGCATTACAACCCATTCTTATAATATACATGTTTTCACATGCTCACACGTACGTTTTTCATGCTGCATGTCTTCATTTCAAAACCTTCCTAAAAGGAGATAAGCGGGTCACATAAGATGGCTGTGATATAATCAAGTGCAGTTTCTTCCAACTGTTTATTAGCACCTATGGCATGTCTTAATCAAACTTTGCATTAGTGCAGTGGCAGAATGATTGAACATTATTATCCTTAATATTCTGATGAAAGTGAATGTGCACTCTAACATACACACACGCTTTGCACACATGCATGCAGCCTTGCCAGCATGGACACACACACACACACACACGTACAGTACACTCAAATATCATCTCATTAATGGATAGACAGCTCTGATGAGAAGTCATCTGCATATCATTATCATCAGATTACTGCACTTTTCCAATCAGTTACTGAATTAGCATTTGGATTAGAACCTCGCAATCATTCGGCGACCTTTCCAAAAAACTGCATTATAATGTGTCATTATAATGAACATATGCTACACTGTGCCTGTTCTGATTATCTTTGGGCTATCAGAAACAATGCTTCAAGACTTCAGAGAGTGAAAAGTATGTCGGGCTGATTTCGACTTGCAAAAGTTTTGGTTTGTCATTTCTGGGGCCAGCTCAGGGTTTCTCTGACATCCTTGATATTTGACTTGACTGTTTGCTCCACTGGGTATTTTGTGATATTAAATTAAGACAGAGTGGTTAGAAGTGCCTGCAATTTCAGAGTTTAACTGTAAATGCACTCAAGTCACTGATTTTGGCACCTGGGGGCAGAGACAATTAACTCACAGTGAAAAATAACACATTTCTGTAAGAGTGGGAAAAAGAACCACGTATCCAGCAGAGGAGTCTATTTTGTCAACATGACCTGTTTTCCTCCATTGGAGGGCACACTTGAATAAGCAGTGGCAGTGAAGCGAGCCAGAGCCATTTCATGTACACTGTGATCCTTTTACAGCAGAGGATCCACATCCATTTTTCCCTGACACATTCCCCAGATTTGTGGCTCACCCCCACCTGGCACGGCTCCCAGAAATGTCTTGGCATTGCCTTTAGTGTTAAGAACATTATGAAAAAATGCTCTTCATTTTAATTATTATGTTTCAAATGACTGTTCTCTCACAAATGTCTCATTAATAACTTTGTTTGACAGCCTTTCTCTTGCAATTATGAATGCCTGTTTGTCTTTATTTTTTCCCCCCGAGCCAAAATGTAGGCCTACTGCAGGTTTACTTAAAGTGAGACTGTGTAACTTTGGCTGAATAATGTCACTTGTGGCATTTATTGGATAATGTTGAAAACTAAAATGTAGTGTAAAAGTAGTACAAGTAGAAAAGAGTCTTAAAGCAGGGAATCAACTCAGCTACATTGCAATATCTAATGTCAGCCAACATTAGCCACTATAAGCAACTGTTCCTATACCAGACCAAGTCAGGCAACACATTTGGTCACTAATCTTAAAAATGTTGACTTGCTTTTTTGCTTCATGTTTCAACTATGTCCAGGTGTGGATGAGATACGCCCAAGGTGGTGGATACTGCAGCTGATCAATTGTTTATGACAGGAGTTGACCTCTGTTTTCTCACACACTCTGCCAGCTTTCAGGGGCTTTACAATAAAAATTACTTCTGCAATGACTCCTGCGTCACTTAGTGGATAGACAATTAATCACAACAGAAACCTGAATATCAGGGTGACTTTTTTTGTCTATACTGCCATCCCTTCTCTTTTAGTTCGCATTCTGTCTCTCTTCCTGTACTATCCATCTCTTTCACTGTCTTCCTCTCACTCACATCCTCTCTGTGCACTCTCTCACAAATACTCTTCCTCCCTCTCTCTCTTTTTCTCCTGCCAGGATTTTCTCTGTATTCCCTTTGATCTACCTCCTCCTCTCCTCTCCTCGCCCTGTTAAGGCTCTTCACTAACTTTAATTGAGCAACTTAGAGATCAGTGGCTGATGCCATCGTGAACAGTCACTCACAGGTGAAACCACAGTTCATCTTACTTTGCATCTATATATATATGTGTGTGTGTGTGTGTGTGAGTGTGTACAGAATATTCAATACAAATAGAGATATTTGCATGTTTGTTTTTCTGCTTCCCAAATTTGTATGCACATATATGCACGACTGTGTGTGAAAATGTCAGGGATCGAGAGCGGAATCTAAAAAATATAAAATAGCGGTGCTTGCTAATTGTGCTGCTGTGCATGCTCCGCACTTGCACCCGCTGTAGTTTCTGGCTGTTTAGCAGCTCTTTGATCAGCAGATAGTGAGATGGTAGGGAGGCTGGTTATGCTGGCTTCCCCGCCTAATGCACGGGTGGCTCTGTTACACATTCTGCACACAGTGGGAGGCTGGACTGTTGGTGTGTGAAAGAGCAAAAGAGCAAAAGAGTGAAAGAGCGAGGAAAAGATACATAGACAGAGATAGGTAAAGAAAGAAATTGTTAATAATTGGGGGGGGGGCATTTTTCCTTGAATGAAGGAGTGCAAACAGCTTTTACTGGCTGCCTGGCAGGGTCCTCTCTGATGTTTATTCTTTCTGTGTGTACTTCTAAACATTACCACCAGCCACTGCTGCTTCACAGCCAAGTAATGATCTCACAGCTCCTCGTCAAAGAAGGTTTACCCCGTCCGTCAATAAGCATTTGTGCAGCAGAAAAAAAGCCATATTGATAAAAAAAAAAAGCTTTTGCACTTAGCGTCATTACACCAAGTTCAATTAACACACACTAAGTGCAATACATTACGCCGCGTTGCCAAATGTTTTGCAGAAAATACAACGAGAAGAATGAGATGAGAGGCTGAACTTGAAATAATATTTTATTTAAGGCAGACTACATCAGCTGTCTTCCACAAGTCCAAATAGCCTGCCTATTCGAATCAATAATGCTGTTTTCACAATTATCAGACAAAACTAGGTAATCCTGTTTTCTGGTATACCCCCTCAGAGCAAATCTACAAGCTGTGACATGTTGCTTGTCCTCCAGTCAATAACAGCCAGTGTGCCTATTCTGGGGATAGCATTAAAAGATAAGAAAGACTCATTTATGGACAAATGTGTTCATATAGATTTCCCATACAATCCATCTATAGTATGTTATAGAGAGCCTGCCTCTCATATTAGCAGCCATGAATCAACTTGCTTTATTGACACATGGGGTAATGTAAGTGTTGCTGGGTAATCAGCATGTACCGTACAGTTTGTGATGTGTTACTGTGCCTATAAATAAAGATATTACATTGGCTACACAGGGGCTGTGAGATTGCAGGATTTAGAAGTAACACCTTGGATATTGAAGATATATTAAGACCATACTGGGATATCCCAAAAAGAAATAAAATGTACTGTACTCCACCTTTTCACCTACAACATAAACAGGATTATGTGATGTTTAACAGTTTATCAGAACTTCTGCTTCTTTGATGTGAGCCCTTCTGGCACTCTCTTTAAAGAACAGGCCTTCAAGGAACAGTTGCTGTATCAAGGAAGTTTTTCTTTGCATTTTTACAGGGCTGTGGTGGTTTCCCTCAGCGTGAGGAGCAAAGCCTGCAATATATTCCTAACCATATCCCTCAGTGAATAAGAGAGGGGTCAAGAGACCGCCATTGTAAGCTGTCATGCTGGATCTGAAACAAAATACAGGCTTCAACATATATATCAATGATATCCCACATGACAAGGGACCAACACTCAACCTGCGATTACACTATTCCTGGTATCTTCAATGAGCTGAATTTTACTAACCCGTGTTTGATCCAGTGTCTAATTAATTCCTTAAATTCTTGTGTTTATAGCAAGGGAGGAAGAGAGGGTATACGGTATATAAGGAGAGGGGATCTGTCTTTGAAGTGGTGTTCTGCAAATCTCTAGAGGATAACCAAGCCTGAGGCTGGACTCAGGCTGTGGGGAGAGAAGCAACAACCACTTTTCCACTGCAGGGCCAAAATTGGGGCTTGCCATGGCCATGTTTGCTACACTGAATTACCACTGTTATCTGTTTATTTGAGACAATCTATCCCACCAGAAATATAATGTCTTAAGGCGACAAAAGGTCAACAGAGAAAACACTAAACCTTTGCTTTTACTGAGACTAAGAGGCAAATAACAACTAAGCTTTTGCTAGCATTGTTTGCCCCTACACTGGAAAATGGGCTCTTAGCAACACTGAGATTCGGCACTCCTCTGCGGTATGCCCCTCCCTGTGCCTAACTAGCTAATGAACTATCAGCTATCTATCTTCATTCCACCCAGGGCCCACTTGTCCTTCCCTGCAGACAGAAGCTACTTCTTGGCAGGTCTTGCTGAGGGGAATCCAAACCTCCTGGCTCTAAAGTAAAGTGTTGCATTCTTCTGAAAGTCATTTTGAGGTGAAAAACAGATTTCAGTGATGCTATTTCTGTTGTTGTAGACAGCACCATCAATATTTGTGAACATGAAACAACCCCAATCCCAAGCAAGAAAACAGACAGCTGTAAGTCAGCAAAATACTAAATCTTAGGTTTCTTTATTCATAACAAGTTGCAGACTGGTTTTGTGGAGTAAATGATTGCTTGAGATTAATCTGGCAAGCAAACCTATTTACTGGTCTTGAATTAACTTTGGACCAGCACAAACCCATTGCCTGTCTGGTTTTGGTTGAAATGTATTGTTCATACTTATTCTGTTTATGTCCCCAATTGAAGAACAACAAGTCACACTGTTAATGACACAATGCACACTCATCGGTCACTTTATTAGGTACACCCTGCTAGTACCAGGTTGAAAAACCTTTTACCTTCAGAACTGCCTTAATTCTTTGTGGCAGATTCAAAAATACAATAAAGGCAAAAATTCCCAAAAATAATTTTTCACACCATTGCACCACCACCAGCCTGAAGTGCTGATACGAGGCAGGGTGGAGCCATGCTTTCATGTCGCTTACGCCAAATTCTGACCTTACCATCTGACTGTATAGTAGCAGAAATCGAGACTCATCAGACAAAGAAAAGTTTTTTCCAATCTTCTATTGTCCAGTTTTGGTGAGCCCTTGCCAACTGTAGTCTCAGTTTCCTGTTGTTAGCTGACAGGAGGGGCCCCTGGTGTGGTTTTCTGCTGCTGTAGCCCATCTGCTTCAAGGTTTGATGTGATGTGCGTTCAGAGGTGTTCTTCTGCATATTTGAGTTACTGTTGTCTTTCTCCATCTCGGCTCCAACCAGTCTGGCCATTCTCCTCTGACCTCTGCCATCAACAAGGCATTTTCACCCAGAGAACTGCAACTGACTGGATATTTTCTCTTTTTTTCAGACCCTTCGCTGCAAACCCTAGAGATGGCTGTGCATAAAAATCCCAGTAGAACAGCAGTTTCTGAAATACTCAAACCAGCCCGTCTGGCAACAACAACCATGCAATGTTCAAAGTTACCTAAATCACCTTTCTTCCCCATTTTGATTCTTGGTTTGAACTTCAGCAGATCGTTTTGACAATATCATTGGTCTATGTCCGATAGAAACTCCGTCATAAATCCACATATTAACCAGTTTTAAGCCATAATTTTATGATATAACTTTGAAGATCCTTCTTGTTTAACAAACTGTTTTAAACTGCATAAAATACTTGAGTCATCGGACTCTTTGATAAAAAGTTACAACAGCTTGTCAATTCCAAACCCAAGCAAAGGAAACAAATCGAACTCCTGCAGCCAGAATCTACGAAGGACTCGCCAATGGAGCTTGGAACCTCAGTTTAAAATTATACAGCAAGAACTAAACGAATGTTAACCCCAGAGGCAGCCATGTCGGGCTAAAAACTTACCAGAGCTTATACCATCTGCAGTGGGCCTGGTCCTGGGCCCTCGGTGGTAAGCTTCTCATATATTCCAGGGTTGGAAATCTACCGTGTCACTGCTGTGGGCTCCTGTAAGGAACAAGTAAGTTTCTCCCTGCTCCTCTGTCATCCTTTACTTCGACTCACAACCTTTTAATTTACAAAGGATACCCTACATTTTAATTTTAATTGTAGGAGACAATCATCAGGTTTGTAAAGCTTCCTGGTACTATTACATAGTGTCTCTCAGGGGCAAGACAGCTGATTTCATTGAATTAATTCCAGCTCTCCTTGACGTCCATCCCTCTGTCTACACTGTGGTAGTGCACGCTGGCACCAATGACGTCATGGCCAGGCAGTCCATTAAAATGCTTTATAAACTGGAGTCTCTACAGTTGAAAGCCTGGGTAGGTGGCGTGTCTTGTCTGCTCTGAATGCTTTGGTTTTCATTTTAGTCTATACCTGGGGATGCAAAATGTTACTACTGCCACTGGACTCAGTTTTATTAGTAATTTTGATTTCTTCTGGACAGAGTGGGACCTGTTTAAATATGATGGGTTTCATCCTAACAAGAAAGGAACAGAAAAATGCATTTGCTTTTAGTCTTAATTGATGGTTTCCCCAGCAAGACCCTGCCCAGCATCCTGGCTCCGTACTTCACAGCCCGGTCCCAGACAGTGCAGGTCCTGCTGGTTCTGGTTTTGTTTCGGTTTCCCTAAATAATTTATTCATTCCTGTTAGGATTACTGAAAGGCAGTGTGCAATAGCAAAATCTACTCGCAGTCTACACAGAAACAATCTCATCACAGTTAAAACCACTTCTTCTGTCCCCACTGTTGAATCAGCTCAATTCTGTTTACTCAATGTAAGGTCCCTCGCCAATAAGTCTTTCATCTGCCAGGATTTTATCATGACCAATAATATTGACTTTTTCATCATCACAGAGTCCTGGATAAATCCTGATGAATGCGCCCCTCTCACTGAGTCATCCCCCCCATATTATTTATTTTTCCACCAGCCAAGACTGACAGGCTGACGGGAAGGCCTTAATGCCCTAAACTTACTTCTGGTTTTATTCAGGAATTTTCAGACCTTTTATCAGTCATCATTCTACAATTTTTTTTCTACAGTTCTTATTCTTATAAGCAAAAACCACCAGGTTCAAAATCCCAGAATCCTTTAAAAAAAATTCTGTCATCAGGCCCCTTCCTAGCTAGCCAGTTGAATCCACTCCACAGAATGTCGAACTTCATAATTATAATAAAATAGTGGAGATTCTGCAGCATTTTAACACTGATCTCAGAGAGCATGATGTTGACTCCAGCCCACCTTCAACATTAACCCACATCAATGAAATCGATCTGTCAACCCTGTAACACACTGTTGCACTTTCAAAATCATCCACCTGCCCTTCAGTCTGCATTCCCACTGGGTTATTAAAAAGTGTATTTCAGACCGTTGGTCCAGAAATCTTAGCCACTATTAACTGCTCTGTGTCTACAGGTATTTTCCCCTCCAATTTTAAACATGCCACTGTTTACCCCGTTTTATAGAAGTCCTCTCTAGATCTCTCTGTTTTAAATTATTTTAGACCCATCTCCAAGCTGCCATTTTTATCAAAGATTTTAGAAAAAGTTGTCTCCACTTACCTGATTTCTTTTATGAAATACAATCAAATCTTTCAATTTGGTTTCCGCTCCCTACACAGCACTGAGACTTCTCTGGTCATGGTCACCAATGACCAATTGCTTGCACATTTTAATTCTCCTTGACCTCAGCTCAGCCTTTGATACAGTGGACCATGAGATCTTAATCAACTGTCTGAAGACCTATGTTGGCATGAGGGATGTGGCTCTGGATTTGGCTTATCTCCTATCTGTCGAAAAGGTCTTTCTCTGTGGTTTTCCTCTAGTGCTCTATTTTGTGGGGTCCTCGAAGGATCTATTTTCAGTCCTCTCCTTTTTATAATTTACATGCTACCCATGGGCCAAATCATGCATAGTCATGACACAGATTTCCACTGCTACGCGAATGACAACCAATTTTATGTCCAGATAAAGCCTGGTACTGCAGATGCATCCTGTATTTGTCCTGCCTTGCCAAGATTGAACATTAGATGTCCAAAAATGTTCTGCAATTGAATGACTCCAAATCAGGTAATTATAATTACCCCCTCTAGTCTGTGTGCCTTATCTAATAATGTTCGAAAAGAGACCCTCAACCTAGGTGTTATTTTTGGTTCAAAATTGTCCTTTGATGCTCAGGTGACTAAAGTGGTGCAGTCCTGCTTTGCACAACTGAGACAGCTAACCAAGATGAGGCCATTCCTTTCCTCTGCAGACTTAGAAAAGGTCATCCATGTTACGGCCATGACAGTTTGTCTGTATTCCCTGTTACTATTTCCCTGCCTTGTCTCCTGTCTCCTCCTTCCTGTGTGTGCATGGGTGTGGCTGCTCCTCCCGTCTCCCTTATCTGACTCTCTGTTCCACTGTTCTCACTCATCTGACGTTCATTCTCCAATCAACCTGCTCAGCCAACACACCTGCATCCCATCAGCTCATCAACTATCTACTCCAGCTCTTCATCCAATATTGCCAGATTGTTGTTTGGACCTCCGTGGTAGCTACTAGTTGGCTAACTCTCACTTATGCAAACTCTCTGGTCTGTTTTGCACTGTTTGCCTGTACTGTACCTGCTCTGGATGCTAAACCCCGACTACATCTCTCACCCTTTTCCCCAGTTATTCAATCAATCCCTTTACACTCATCTCCTTTGTCTGAGTCCTGCATTTGCTTACAGCCTTTAGAGAAAACATAATATTCCATGCTTTTATCTCTTTGAGACTTGATTATTGCAATGCACTTTATTTTTGGTAGTATTTGTTGCAGTTATTTAAATTATTTTATCATGTTTATATCTTAAGTTCCGGATCTTATTTGATTTTATTATATTTTTATTGTAAAGCGCTTTGTAACTCTTTGTTTTGAAAGATGCAATATAAATAACGTTAATATTATTTATGTCTACATGCCTAAATGCATTTGCTGCCACGTGATTAGTTAATTAGATATTTGTATTAACGAACCGTTGAACAGGTGTACCTAATAAAGTGGCCGATGAATGTATGTCAACTACTCTTTGCAAAATGTACGTTAATAATTACAGTGTGTCAAAGGAAACACATGTCGTCTCATGATATCACTTTGGAAGCCATCCATACTATAGAAATAGACATGACAAAGGTGTCCATAAAAATATAGACACATTTCATATTTTCACATTAGTAGTAAATTGTAGGAAATACCTGGAAGGCGGGCTGAGTGCAAGGAGTGCAAACAGCAGTAAAACAAGCATCCGTTCCCTTTCACAAGTAAAATCAATATCACCAGCTTTAGTGCTCATTAGCATAAGCTATTAATTTTATTGTAGTGATTTTATTTTAGTGCTAACATCAGCATACAGATTGACATGCTGATAGTTAGCATGTTAGCATGCATAATAAAAACTAACAGCAGCTATTTTGACTGTCCAAACAGGAAAAGCACAGGTGTTAACTAACAAAAATAATAATGGCTCCCCTCTATTTTGGTGTGTTAGTGAGCCATGTCAGTGAGCCAGCATTGTCGATGGCAGGGCCTGGTGAGTCAAAATGAAAATTGAAGTGATGTATAACATATTACATTTTGCACGTATGCAGGTTTTTAGCATTAATCTCAACGTACAGTTTAGGCTTAGAGTAATTTGATCAATAGTTTCAGATGTTTCTTGCCATGAATTGTCTTGGACAAGTGGAAATTCTGACCCGCTGATGGTGGTGCTCAATTAGTTTAAGGCATCATCACTCCTTATTTGGATTCATCCTCTTGGGACCATAACATTAGATGAATTGATTAATAGCTACATTTGAAGACATTCATCCAATAGTCATCAAGTTATTTTACCCTGCAGTGTAGTGCAAGTGTTGGAAAAACAGACTGAAGGACATCCTGACCAACTGGCTGACATTGACCTCCAGCCAATGACAATAAAGACTGGTTAAGCAGTCTATTAAGGTTCATGTAATGGTAGTTTAAGGTGAAAACAGCATTAAATAAATCACTTGCAAAAGTAGTCCTTCTTGAAGGCATGTAGTTTTGTTAGATGTCACTTGAATGAGACAATGTTTTGGATCTTTTTCAAAGACATGGCATCTTAATTGCAGGTGTAATGGCTGCATTCCATTTAGGTATGTCAGAGAGGGTTTAGAAGAGAGACGGTTCACTTTTTGAGCCATTTCCTGTATCTGTGCCACGTGGGTTTCACCACTGCCCCGCCCCTTTAGCGCCAAAGTTCAGTAGATATGGCTCCGATATTTACTTTGGGGACTATGGGGCAAAGGAATCTGTCATAATCTGTGTTCACGTTCACTCCCATTGGACTGAATAGACTCAGGAACGCCTCTAATCTCCCAACGTGATGGGGCAGTAGTTAAACCCACGTGACACAGATACAGGAAATGCCCATAAGTGAACCGTCTCGGTTCTAAACTGTCTCTGCCGTCGGTCTGATTTCGCTGCAGTGCTGCCGACATCGCTTTCCAACCGGAAAAACAGATATTTAAAAAGGGACTTATACGTGAAACCCTCAATTAATAGTTAAAACCATAAATAGATAAATAAAACTATTACCTATTATATTTATTATTATTTACCTGTGGTGAGTCGACCATGCCCACTTAGGAGACAGAAAGTGTATACCATTTCATACCTATTGGCGCTGCCTGTAATGAGTTATTTTTGTGTTAGAGTATCTATGGGAATGTTTCTTTGAGAAGTCACAAAGTGCAATAAGTAACAATAAGCCTTTTTCACAGCAGACATTTTGACTTTTCATAGTGGAAAAAGTGCAGATGTTATAGTAACATTAATGATGGCTCTGCTCTATCCAAGTGTCCGAGTGAGCCCTGACACTGTGACAGTGAGCCAGCATGCACAATACCAGGACCCTGAAACTGAAGCAGCTAAATGGAATTCAGCCATTGTTAATTTGATTGTTTACACCTGTGCTTTTCCTACTGTGACATGTCAAAAAGATCTATTACAATGTTGTAGAATTTTGTATAACAAAGAATAATTTTCAGCCTATTGCACACCTGTTGCTAGGTAATTTCAATCAGCCTACATACAAAGAAAGGAAGGATTTCAGGAAGCAACACATGCTTTTTAAAGATGAATGTTTTTCAAAGCACCAGACTTCCAAAATGACAACAAGGGTGGCATATGTTTATAACTAAAATGTGCGTGTCTGGTTCAACAAAAGCAGATATTACTGTGGAAAGCGAAGGAATTACAGAATAAATCAAATATTTTCCTACCTAAAATACGCCTGCTAACAGCAATTAAAATACTGTACCACGGTGGGCTCTCTAGTTGTAGGAAGACAGTTCGGTACGGATCATACCATGTTAACTCAAGTCCTCCTCAAAATTAAACATTTGAAATAAACTATTTCCTGAGTAGTTCAAATCACATTTATCATGTATAATGTTTAAACTTATTACAGCTGTATTTTTGTCACTTTCTATTCGGCACAAACCCATAGGTTTAACTTTTGGCTGTCCAGTTACCCACACACCTCCCCTCTCTGGCAGTGGTTTACTCCTCACTACAGCTGATCGGCCCAGGATTCCCCGGTTCCTCTGTCCGACGTTGGCTTTGACCGCTCCCGTGTCTCAACGTCGATTTAAACTGTTTAATTTTTTTACAGAGTCAGTGGCCGCTCGTGTCGGCAAATCGTTCCTCGTCTAGTGAAACTCGGAGGGATAATCTGGCAGGGGTACTGACTCTGTAACTTGTCAAAGCCAGGGGATCTAAACGCAAATACGAGGCCCTCACTCCATCCTCGGATTCACCTGCTACGCGGAGAGCCTCACACGGAAGACAGACATGGGGGACACGGGGAGCGAGGGCAGCAAGCCTCCGAGTAACGTTAACGTGATACCCCCGCGCTGCCCCTGTGGTTTTTGGGGGTAAGGCGAAATACCGCTCAAATGTCTTGCTTGCAGATGCTTTCTCTCTCTGCCAACGGC
Organism: Coreoperca whiteheadi; assembly: GCA_011952105.1. Lineage (NCBI taxonomy): Eukaryota > Metazoa > Chordata > Actinopteri > Centrarchiformes > Sinipercidae > Coreoperca > Coreoperca whiteheadi. The sequence continues at coordinate 22,347,536 of CM022485.1, forward strand.
TAGCAGAGCCGCTAGCCGCTAGCGTTAGCAGCTCAAACAGGGATGAGCTGCTTTTCTTGTTATTACCCCCCTCCCCATTGTTTTGTAGCATTAGCTGCTAGCTGACGCCAGCTGGCCTCGGCAAACTCCTCCCGTAGAGGCAGAGAGCAGAGCAGGAGTGTGGGATTAGCCCTCCCGGTTATGTGACAGGTGTGACAGCGCTAATAAACCGGCTAGTTTCAAGGTACCAGTTCATGAATGAAGCAGTTGGTTTGAGGTTCCACACATAACAGCTGTTAAACCATTAACTGGACTTGGGTGGTTTTATCAGTTCACATTTGCTGAAAAGCAGGCTACGTACTAATATACTGACACATACAGTAGTTGCACAGACTGGCAACAAAATGGGCACACATTGATTCATTGTTTGATTAAGTTTCCCTAAGCAGATAAATCCTCATGAGTACATTTTATCGTGTCAACAAAGTCATATGAACCCAAGATATCGGGAGGTTTTGTGACATTTACAGACATGCACTTCACATGATTTTTTGTATATGTGTACTTGACAGGTTAATTAACATAGTCAATAAACAGGCCCGTTTGCAGTGGTAATCATTCTTTAAAATGGCACTTAAAAAGTAATCAAACCTATACAAATAGTGACACATAATGGTGCTTTAAAGTTAACTCAGTTTGTTTACTCTTTGAATTTGGTGGGCTAACCTAAAGGTTATCATGAGCCAAGTTTGTTAAAAAGGTCCCACGTAGGATAGGGCTTGCTGTACTATGTGTTTAAACATTGGGGACATAATATGGTTGATTTGCTGGACTTGAGTGAATTACATTTTTTTTTTTGCAGTCTTCCAATTTTCAGCTCAGCAGTAAAGGAGTGGAAGCTTTGTGGCATCCAGCCAGGCCAACGAGGCCTATGGTGTTGTTTTTCTTTCTAGATTAGGAATACAATAGTTTGTTCTCTTTTGCCATTATTATTTATATATGCTACAAGAGCTGCCTTAATACACAAAAGTATCTTATTCACAGTTTGCATATTTTAGGAAGTGATCAGTTTGGAGGTGGCAGCTCAAGTAATCATGGAAATTATGTGAAACAAAAACTATTGAGACTATATTGAGACATTATTTTATACGAACATACCGGTGAGCACATTTCTCAATGCTTTTCTCGCAAGGAGTTGATGACCCACCTAATTCACTGGAGTTCCAAATATCTGTGGAGTCTGCACCAAAATCATGGCATCTCTGCATTACAGTATCAAAACTAAGCAAATTTGAAGTTTGATATTTGCTCACATATGTATTTTGTTTTCCGCATTAAATGTTCTTCACATTTACAGCCGATTTTGAAGTCCACAATTCAGCTGTGACATGGATACTGATAATTTAATTTCCTCTCACTACTGTTCTCACTGTAATATCAGTCTGTCTGTCCATGTGATATTTTTGCACAGTCACCATTGCAAAATGAATGCTTTATTAAACAAGATAAACGATAGATTCATTGATCTTTTTACAACACAGGGTTGTAAAATGTGATTTGTTTTTGTACTTCCCTTAGTTCTACTCAAAAAAAATACAGTAGATTAGTGAATAAATAAGTCCTATAAGTCGAAATATAAATGAAAACTATTTTACATGGTGTAGTGGTAAGGATGAATTTCGCAGTGTCGCAGCCTGAGGGAAGAGGCTGCTCTGTAGTCTGGTGTTACGACAGCAGATACTTCTGTATCTCTTTCTAGGCGGCAGCAGGGTGAACAGGCTGTGGCTGGGGTGGGCGCTGTCCTTTAGTATCCTTTGGGTTCTACTTAGGCACCTCACCTCACCGATATCACTTATGCTCAGTGGGTTGGTGCCAATGATCTTCTGAGCGGTTCTAATCATCCGTTGTGGAGCCCTCCGATCCTGGACCGTGCACATCCCATGCCAGTTTGTGCTGTTTCCAGTCAGGATGCTTTCTATTGCTCCTCTGTAAAAGTTAACAAGAACTTGGCATGGGCGACATACCCTCTTAATTTTCCTATATATAGTCGTTTTGAGAATTGTTTTGATTAAATTGTTAGTTGACGATGTGTGACTGACATTGTAGATGACATTTAGACAATGTGACGTGAGAAGCGATTTCTTATCTTTAATTTTTTTTTAAACCAAATTAATCAGAACTGCTGTCATTTACAGTTTCGTCTAAATATGAGTCAATCCTGATTATGAGATACACCACCCCTACCGAAGATAAGAAACAGTACTACTGAAGTATTAAACTGAAGTCTTTTGTGAAGGACTCATTCTCTTTGGATGCATCCTTCACTCGAGTCTCTCGGAGACCAAAACTAATGTTGCAGTATGCCGTTACCTGTCAACATTTAAAGTCAATATTTCAAAGTTTATGATTAAATAGCTGACACTGGAAACCTGGGGGGAGTTTGAAGACACCAGTGTTCAGTGCAAGTTGTTTCACTTAACCACAAGATGGACAGTTGCCAAACAGTGTACAGGGTTAATGTTTAATATATCCATATAGCTTCCATTAATGCCCCTGGGAACATCTCCATGTTCCTTAAAAGGTGTTACATTTACTAGTTATGCAAGGATGTCTTGTGGGATATTGAGGGTACGCTGAGCAAAGGATGCACCGATGGTGTCTGAGTTTCTCAGGTGTATTTGGAGAGGCCTTTTAAATGGGACAGGCCTTGTTGCCTGGTCATGATGGATTTGGTGTAGAAATCCAGCCTTGGAATTAGATTCTCCTGCTTGTAGGCTTTGTTGTGGGAAGTGTGTGGGTCCTTGGACTACCCACAGGACAGAAGGACTATTACATTATGTCATTTGCTTGGGATGGAAAAAAATGAGTATTGGTAGGAATCACCTGTACGTTCTTTTGTATGCTGCAGGCTTGTCAGCATGATTTATGACAACATTTGAAACACAAGTTCCTTCAGGTTGTTGCATAGCATCAGGGCACTCACTTCTCATGTGTCCCGTTCATATGGTTTGACTTCCACTTTCTGCCTCAAACCTGTTTGAAGAGGCACATTCAGGTGCACTTTGACTGGCTGTGATTGGTGCTATGTGTCTCATTAGCCATTATGCATCTGGCATTTGTCATTTTGTCATTTCCACCTGAGAGCAGAAGACTTGATTGTCTCAAAGTTATCTTTGACAGGGGAGGCAAAGAAATAATTGTATTCACTCCTTTTTTTCACTTTTTGTCAAATCTGGCATCAGAGAATTTTCCATTGTGCCACAAGTAGTAAACTATATATTGTAACATATAAGGTTTTCTGGAAATTCAATTCAGAAAGAGATTATGTGTAAAAGAACCACGTTTGAGTGTCTGTTTTTGGCTAATGCAGTGGTTTTAAGAACCTGATATAAAGTTAATATAAATCCAATTTGCCATAAAGCAGACCTGTTCAGTGATGTACACTATAATTGTGCTGACAATGGCCTAATACATTTAGATATATTAAAGGGATAGTTTATTAGTTGATTGATTAGCCTTATATTACTATTCATAGCTAAAAATGTTTTAGATAAACATAAGTATTGAATGCATGGCTGGCAGAGCTTGCAGTGCAGAAGTAAAATGACAAAAATGTCTGCTTTTGGCTCACAATTATTGCAATTCAAGTAAGTGTGAACTTTCCATTCAGCTGCAGTTTGACTTTTCACTCAGCAAAAGACACAACTCAGGGGTCATTGTGTGGTTCTGCACTATAATGGACTGTATAGAAATACCACGATGAGATACCAAAAACCCATGGTTAGTTCGGGTCTATAAGCAGTAAGGCTATACTACTTATTACTACCTATTATGAAATCTCAATAACCAAGTTGTTATCAACCAATTCAGATCATTGGTCTTTTCAGGCATTTTTTTCTTGCAGGTTGGAAAAAAAACTGCATATTTATGCCACTTAAAAAGCTTATTTAATAAAAAATTGGCTGTATGAGTTTTACTCATGGAAGTTGCCATTTTGAGTCCTTAGTGGACAAGCTGTACAATCTTGTGCTGTACAACAGTTTATATTGTTACGGTTAAGGTAGTTTGTTTGGTT